>BLBF01000043.1:3816308-3844701 GCA_015471245.1 Laticauda colubrina | reverse complement strand
GCTGGCAACACTCTGTTCTTGTGTTGGAGGCTTTCAGTGCAGCTTGGTTCCGTGTGAAGGGACGGCTGCTCTTCATTAGCAAGCTGCTATTCATTAGCAAGCTGGGTTTCACCTGGGTGCCTGGTGGGGGGGGTTGGGTTGGAGCTATCAGAGGGAGTCTGTTTTTGCCCAGGTGTTTGCCTGGCTTGTGGCATGGAGATCTTTCTATTTGAGAGTGCAGGCTTCCAAATAATTGACAGTCTGGTGGAATCATCTCTTCTATTCATGCTGTCAGGTCTTTTTTCAATCTCTATGGCTTCTCTGATGATTCTGTGGTGGGGGTTTTCTATAGTGGCTAGGGTTTTAGTGCCATTGAAGTTGATGTTGTGACCTGTGGTTTTCATGTGTTGGACTAGTGAGGAGGTGTGTTCCAGCTTTTTTACTGCATTTTTGTGTTCATCTAGGCGGGTACTTATTCTTCTCTTGGTCTGTCCAATGTATGTGGCCGGGCATGATGTACAGGGAATTTCGTATATGCCTTGGTTTTCCAGGTCAATTTTGTCTTTGGGGTTCCTCAGGATGGCTGCTATTTTTTTGTCTGTTTTGAAGGCAGTCTTGATGTGATGCCTGTGTAGTATCTTACTGATTTTATCTTATGTAGGGCAAGACAGCTGTTCCGTAGGTCTGTTGGTCTTCTAGGTTTCTGTTATGTCTTGGTGTGTTTTTGTGGATCAGGTTGGTGATTTTGTTTTTGTGGAAGCCATTGGCTATCAATACTTCAGTCAGGGTGCATAGTTCAGTCTTTATATGTGTCTTATCTGCCAGGCGTTTGGTTCTGGTAATTAGTGTTTTCGCTACGGAATTTATCTGTGCTGGGTGGTGGTGGGATTGGGCGTTGAGGTAGCGGTTGGTGTGTGTTTTCTTTTGGTATATGGTGTGTCCCAGTGTGCCATCTGTTCTTTTGTAGATTAGTACATCTAGGTATGGTAGTTGTTTGTTTATTTCCGTTTCCATGGTGAACTTGATTTTGGGGTGTGTGTTGTTTAGGTGTGTTAGGAAATTGTTTAGGTTTCCTTTTCAATGGGGCCAAATCACAAATGTGTCATCGATGTATCTTAGCCATAGTTTGGGTTTGTGGGTGGCATTAGCCATGGCTCTGGATTCGAATTCTTCCATGAACAGGTTTGCAATGACGGGTGACAGTGGTGATCCCATAGGGGCTCCTTCAATTTGCTAGTATCTTTGTCCTTTGTATATGAAATATGTGTTGGTTAGGCAGTGTTCTGTTAATTCCATGAGGTCTTTAGCTGGTTGGTATTTATGTTTGATGATTTCAAGAGTTTCTTTTATTGGGACTTGAGTGAATAGTGAAACCACGTCGAAACTTACAAGCCTGTAAAACACTCTGCTCCTGCACTGGAGGCTTTCAGTGCAGCTTGGCTTTGTGTGAAAGGACGGCTATTATCTATTAGAGTGTTGCCAGCCAATCAAAGCCACAAAACAGACAGAAGAAACCAGAAACACCAATCAAACAAACTCCAAGTCCAATAAACACAGACCAAGACTCCCAACCAATCAGGATGTAGAAAAAAATGTCCTGCCATAATAATAGGCTAGCCTCAAATTTAAAACCAACGCTGTGAGACACTGACCACATACAAACTCAATACAGAAGCCTGATGATGGCAGATGAGATTCTGCTGAAACATTGCTACAACTTTAAAAGCACTACAATGACATGGGATAATACCCGAAGGAAGCTAAACAGCGTGTATGTATGTATGTATATATATATATGTTTTCTTAGGTTTTCGCGGGTACTTACATGTGTGCTGTTTAGCTTCCTTCGGGTATTATCCCACGTCATTGTAGTTCTGTTAAAGTTGTAGCAACGTTTCAGCAGAATCTCATCTGCCATCCTCAGGCTTCTGTATAGAGTTAGTATAGAGCCGTCCCTTCACACGGAGCCAAGCTGAACTGAAAGCCTCCAACACAAGAACAGAGTGTTGCCAGCCAATCAAAGCCACAAAACAGACAGAAGAAACCAGAAACACCAATCAATCAAACTCCAAGTCCAATGAATACAGATCCAGGCTCTCAACCAATCAGAATGGACCTGCCTCAAATTTGAAACCAGGAACTAACTCTGTGCAGAAGCCTGAGGATGGCAGATGAGATTCTGCTGAAACGTTGCCACAACTTTAACAGAACTACAATGACGTGGGATAATACCCGAAGGAAGCCACACACACACATATATATACACCACACATATATATATGTGTATATATGTGTATATATATGTGTATATATACATGTATGTGTATATATGTGTATATATGTGTACATATATATATATATATATATATATATATATATACACACACACACACACACACACATATACATACACCACACATATATGTATGTGTATATATGTGTGTGTATATGTATAAATTGTATGTATTTATTTATTTATTGGCATAAATCATGTTTCAAAATTCTGAAAGATATTTTTTTCTTTTACATTATCAGAAGGTCCAAAATAAAATTATTTAACTGACAAAATTTTGTTCAACCATGTGACTTTATTATAATCAATTTCCCATAACAAATAAAAATTAGTTTGATACATATTAAAAATGTCAAACTGCCCCAAATTGTAGAAATTTGTAGAAAATATTTACACCTTTCTATTCTCAAAAATGATTATGAAAATCCCATTAATCCTAGCCTATTATACTATTGTATAAAATACCTGGCAGAAAAAACAAAATGACACATAAATATCCAGTTGGATATTTTTCATTCACTCAGCTGTGAAATTTCATAAAGGTATTTAAAATATTCATTAGTGTTCTCATATCTAAAAGCATAATCATAAGCCTAGTGACATTTCATGGTCAGTTATGAAAGAACCCCTTAAATATCAAAAAAAAGTATGCATTATACATTAAAAACCACTTAGTATAAAATGGGATCCTTTAATGGTTCAAATAGAACATTTAAGTTGGTGTAACAATACACAGACCATTCAATTGAAATTTCAAAATATTACCTACGTCTCAAAAGTTAAATCTTGAAGCTCTCAAATAATTATGCCAATGAGTCCTTTTTTCAACCTCTATTAAGGTTTTCAAAAATAAAATTAAATAAAATCAGGATAAAGTTTGCAAAACAAAAAATACTTTTATTTATTAAAAATTAATAAAGAAAATATATTAATCCTGAAATGATTGACAGTCTGTTCATGGTGATTATCACATAAAGAAAAGTATGTCCGATTCTTTTGTATTTTCTGTGGTGAAAAAAATACAGATGTGGTAATCAGAGACACATTTTCAGATCAAGTTGACATTTGAAATATCTTGATTTCTGCATGCAAACCAACCTCTTAAAAGTCTTTGCATCATTACAAAATAATCACCAACCATGAGACATTTTTAAAATTAATTTCTGCTTCTTAAAAATCAAAAGCAGAAATTCCCTCAAAGGTACTTGAAATGAGAGGGTCAAAAGTGAATTTTGATTTTTTTTAACCAAAATAATTGAACACTATTAATTCTATCAATGCTAGCAACAGAAACCCTTATGTCAATCATCATGGTGAAACATTAAAATGTCTTAAGTGTAAATCTATAAATAAGTTGCAATAAGAGAGTAAGTCCTGGTTCCAGTCTCTGCACCCATGCATCAAGTCTCTATGAAAAGATTAAGTGCCAAGCTAAATAATATATATGTATAAACTAAAGAATAGTTTACATTTTACAGGAATGTTGCTGCTTTTTTTAAGTAATAGCCATTAAGCAGGCTTAAAGGCAGGGTTATCCTTTGATAGGAATTTCCACAGAACACCCTTAGTTCGACCAACCGATACTCTGCTTCTAGGTGCCAAATTGGTGTTAACTTGAACTAGCCACTGCTGGGCCTTTATATTCTTCAATTAACACATACAAGATAGTTCTGCCAAAATAAAACAGTTGGAGGAAGCAGCATACCTCAACATTTGTGAGTGAGAGATTCATATTCAATATTTTGAGGTGAAACTCCTTAAAACCAACTGCTTCAATGAATATCACTTCATGTAATCCAAGCTATGGGAGGGAGGCATGACAAAGATAAATCTTACATACATGGTGGCTTAAGAAAAACAGCCTTGATCACTACTGTACTGAAGAACTTCTATTAACTGTCACACTAACACAGACAGAGATTACAAGATTAGAGAACACTGCCCTACAGTATCGCAAATGTAGAACAAATCTTGAAAAAAAGTTAGTCTTCAGAATTGAGTTTCAATAGTTTTTTATACATCTTCAGAATGAAAGAAATAAAGATCCGCTAAATCTAAAATATATGTAATAGAAATAACCACATTTTCATCTTTGAGACAAGAGCTTGTTAAATATCCTCTTTGCAAAGTTTTTTTTTATATATAGGTAAATTACAATTATAAGATTGAGTTTTAGAATTTTTAATCATATTAGGCTACAAATCTAACAGGTATCATATGGAACTATTTTCTGACTATATTATGGAATGACATTGCATATATTATTTGTAATGTTTGAATATGCTCACATTGAAATGTTTTCATAAAATCATATACGTTTTGTGAAGTTTTCTATATTTAAAACCACATTTTTATCTAGCAGTTGGCTTGTAGTGGTTCTAAATTATTTGTATACTTACAAAGTTGTGGGTTTTTTGGGAATTCAAGAAACATGTATGTAGTAGTTTCCAGAACTACATATACCTAAGAATTTTTTCAGAAGAGAAAGATAGTAAAGTAACTTTATAAAGACAGACAGTTCTTAAGACAGAATGCAGTGAAATGAGAATAAACCACATCCATTAACAGATGTTAAATATTCATAGCCTTATTGGACTTCACATATTTTCCAGGTTTCGGAAACCAGGTTTCTTACTGATGTTCATAGGATTTTTACTTTTTTATTCTAAAAGGAGATTTTGCTTATGTTTAATACCTTAATACTTGACTGCACAATGGCTTGCCAAATCAGAAGTTAAGCAATTTTACTTGAAAGCATGAAATTGCTATTCTTATTGAAAATGCAAGCAACTATTGAACTATATTCTCATAATATCCTGTATTTATTTCTATATATTCTGCATGGAATAATGTTAATGTTTCATCAGTTGTAACATACCATAGTATCCCATCTACTTGTAATCCCAACTGTCTTACTGTTAGCTCATGGTGATTCTGGTAATCACTGAATAAATATAGCCTCAACATTGTAATTCCACATCTTTTTTTTGTTCTTCTTTTTAGCGTTTTTAATTATAATTAATTCCATCTTATTTTTTCTCACCAAATGGTTTTATTAAACCAAATTCAAAAAGACTTCCACCTTAACTTTTCTATCATTTGCCAATGCCCTGAATCTCTTAATTGTGTTTTCCACTATTTAGTCCTTCAATGTCTCTTCTCCAAAAGGTGCATTATGATGAGTGCATCTACAAATTACGGCCTTTTATCATTGTTCAGCGATGCCAATGATAATTTTGCAATCACTCCTCTTGAAACCAATATCCACTCGTGTCTTTTATTGTTTTATATCAATGTGCATGCACAATCCTAATGGATTGGAATGCCATATTAAGCACAGAAACAAACAAATATTTTTAGATGGACTTCTTTCAGAGAGCATAATTATTCTTGTTAAATATTGGACTTAATGATTTATGAACTGTCTGTCTGCTGCTGATACCATCATTTTATAGCTATTCTATTCTGGACATCAAGGAAATCTTTGACTCAGTTATGTGGAAGAAAACCTCCACTGATTTTAACAGAACTTATTTCTGTGTCAGAATGCAGAGGCAAAATACACCTTGATATGGTACTGGTAGTTTTCCAGAGGCAAAATCACTGAATCGCAACGTTTTAAAAAAATGTTTGGAGCATTTATTTTAAGTAAAAAGTTTACAAGTGGTGGAAGAAAGCACCAGAAAAGGGGAAGAGAAGAGGAAGAACAGTTTAATTAAGAAAAGAGGAAGATCTGAAACAGCAAACATCATAAAAGGCAGTATATTGCTTCTGAATTACAATCAAATCCTCTTATGAAGTTAAGAGTCAGCTGCTCTTTATCTTTATTCTGCCTTTCTGTGTGTCTTTAATAATCTGTTTAACTTTTTAGTAGTTCTACTGAATCTTCTTGTGATTCCCTCTGGCCAATATGCTCTTACCTGTTGCCCTTATTTTTGGTTGCCCTGGCTTTTATGTAGAGCTTTGAGGGAATCCTATCTTTCTGGGATCTCACCTTTCAGTGCCACACTCCTATTCTCCAGCTGACCACTAAGTTTCCAACTCAACATTCTCTTATTGGTTTCAATGTCTTCCAAGGCACAGTTCTGCCCCCAATTTCCTATACACAAAAGTCACTATTAACTTTTTCTGGATAACACATTGCTTGTACAGTATAGAATCACTGAACCAAAACCAGGAATCTTTCACTCTACCGATCGTTTTCTCCCTACGCTTCCCCCACCCCCAATAGCTAACCAACTCAAAGCCTTTCCTTCTTCCGATCTTCGCTGTTCAGCAACTTCAAAAAAGAGGGGAGGGAGTAAACTTTGCAAACAAAACAAGTAGCTTTTAAAAAGTCATGCTGCTAGGCAGCAAGATCTGTCACCAGGTTCAGAAAAGAACAAGTTATTTTCCCCGGTAAGCCCACAACATGCATTCGCTCCGAGCTTGGTCTGAACCATAGAGATCTACCCACAATTGCATGTTTATCGCCAGGATAACATATCCCGAATAGCGACGATTGAGTAGGTAAGCATAAGCGTTTTACCGCGGTGTCAGAACTGTTCTTGCGAAGCGGTCCCCTGAAGATCCCTTTAATGCCACGGTAGTGCCCATTGCTGAGATGCCTGGAACTGATCACTAGGTAGCACGCCATGTAGATCCGAACCTAATTAAGAACGGACAAGTTGGTTGAGCCCGTGGGGCACCGGCTCTTCGGGGTGGGCGGAGAGAAAACGGAGGAGGCTCCTCGTGCAGCGACTGCCGGTACCAGAGTCATCAGGTGCTGCTTCTGGTGAAGCCCCGACGGCACCGTCACTCCTTCCCCCCCCCCCTTCCCACCCACCTCCTGCCTCTCCCCCTCTCTCATCCAGCGCCTGGATTGCTGCTGCCCGCGGTAGGATGAGTTAAAAGGAAGAGGAGGGGGCAGCTGCCAAGAGCGCACGGGAGGGAGCCGAGAAGCCAATCCACATGCTGTTCCGCTGGAAGATTCGAAGGAAAGAACGTCGGCGCTCAACTTGGCAGGATTGGGTCAACCCTGAGCCTCCGCCTCCCTCCCTCCCGCTTCCCTCTCACCCCGGCATTTATCCTTTTTTTCCCCAGAGCTGGTTCTAAGAAACAACGGATATCCAAAGGGAAAGATCTTGGGAGCAGCGTTTTTCCATGGCTCTTTTCTAGCCGGTCTTATTCAACAGAAGCAGGGAAAGTGGGGAAAATAACCCTAGGCTCTAAAAATCTGCCGCGCGTCGCTGCCAGCTTTCAGCCGCGTCAGCCGGGGCTTCCCTCGGCTTCACCTTTGGTGTGCATGAAGCCGAGGAGAGGGAAAGAGTGCGCGCGCGCACTCTAGACAGGCATTCGTTCCCAGCTGTACTTCCCCAATCCCTGCCCAGCTGGCACTTGGGAAGAGGCAGCCACCGGTACAGAATGATTGGCTGAAATCTCTCTTTTCACTGTACGGAAGCTTAGCCAGGGTACAAGCCTTCGTCTTCCCACTCCCTACTCCCCACCCACCCCTACCCCTACCGTACTCCCTTGAAAGCCTGGGCAGGAGAGTACGTAGTGCGTCACTGTGCTCTTCCCGACCTTGTTCATTGACTTGGATATCTTTTTGTCCCTAAAGTCCTGGGAAGTTCAGTTGTGCGAAAAGAGAGAGCGCTTTTACCAGGCTGAACTAGGTGGAAATTGTCTCCTTTCTCTTCACCTTCCGCAGACAATCGCTCCACTTCCCTCTCTATACTCGTATCCCCTTCAGTAATTCTTGGGCCTGCCCTCCTTCACTTTAATGATCCAGTTGAAACGCCACACAGCCAGTGGTGTTATTCAGCAGGCTCTGACCAGTTCTGGAGAACCGCTAGCGGGAATTCTGAGTAGTTCAAAGAACCAGTGGGAGGGAATGGAGATTTTACAGTAACCTTCCCCTGGAGTGATGTGGGAATGGAGATGTTGCAGCATCCTTCCCCTGCCACGCCCACCAAGCCATGTCCAGAGAATCAGTGTAAAAATGTTGAAAACCCACCAGTGTCCAGAGAACCCACCACTAGGCACCCCACACATTAGCTGACATGCACTGAGTCACAAAGATCTCCTTTTTTTCTTTTTTTTAACTACAGTATCCAAGCTGAATGAATGGCAGGAGTAAAGCAGGACATGGTGTGGAAAGCTGGGTGGCAAGGGGGAGTAGGTGCACAGATAGCCCCTAAACAGAAAACAAATGCTGATTGGAAAAGTGCTGTTTATATATTGTTTTGAAATAAATCGCAATAAGCCCACATTAAGAAGTTTCCCTGGCTAAAGGATAATTTATACGAACTGTAGATTGTGGATTTAATATTTCTTCCATGCAGGATAATTGAGGAGGCCTGTTTAATCTCCAGGGTCAACAAATGTGTGAGGGGGAGAAACAAAATGAAAAGAAGTGGCTTTTCTATTTCTCTAGGGTGATGGAGGCTTTTTTTGTTTTAAGCCTTATCTGTGTAAAGTTTATACAACACAACTTATTATGTGTCATCAGGGAATGCAAAAGGGACACTTTGGAATTGCATAGATAAATCTTCATAGACTTTCTCCATAAGGATTCATCAAACTTGTTCTTTCAAGTCTCCCATTGCCATTATAACTAAGTCCATGTTTACACTGTGCAAAAACAAAATGTAGGAAACCATGATGCCAGTTTATGTCATTTATACTCCAGATTTCCCAAAAATTGGAAACTGAAACTTTTTTTTCCCTAATTTTCTCAGTGACCACTTTACAGTACATAAATTAGCCCCAATTCCAGATCCATTTTTAATTTTCTTGACATTGATGGATGGCTTCTATTCTATAAACAGAGAGCATTTGCACCAAGATAAATTCCTTGTATGTCCAATCATACTTGGTCAATAAAGAATTCTATTCTATTCAATTCTATTCTTTTTTTTCCTAAAGTGATGAGCTTTATCCTATTTTTTTGTTGTCTATAAATTTGGTAATCATCACTTCAACTCTTTTATTCAGCTCATTGATACAAGTGATAAACAGCACAGAGCACAAGATAAGATGCCTTTGGCACTCTAGTTGCTAGAGGCCTGTTGATGAATCCTTCTAACAGTTGTACTCAGGACCTTTGTTTTCCAAATTTTATTCTGTAAAGTACTTGATGGAATTCTATGAGTTACTCTGAATGTGAGCAAAACAAAAACAAAAAACACCCCAGTTCACAATCAGTTAATCATTAGAATTTTCTCTCTTATCTTTTTTAAAAATAATACATTTTATGAAGCTAAAAAAATTGAAAAATCCTGGTCTTGGCTACTTTATCATTTTATTAAATAGATTATGACATGCTGCAGTCAAGATATATTATATCCTTAGCATTTTCCCTATCTATTAAGTTATCAGTAGTCATTCTTTCTAAAAGGAGATAAGTTTAATCTTTGCTTGTAACAAAGCTTGTATTTCTTAACATATATTCCTACCCAAGTGCTCATAAATACGCTATTCAATAATCTGCTTCAGGAACCTGCTCACCATAGATGTCAGATTGACAGGCCTATAATTTTCTGTGTTCTTCTCCTTCCCTTTTTTGGTGTGTGTGTGTGTGTGTGTGTGTGAAGATAGGGACAGTGTATGCTCTTTCTCCAATTTTCTAAGAACTCACCAATTCTCCTGGAGTTTTCAAAGATTACAGTTAGCAAGTTTGCAATCACTGTCTTTTGTTCCTTTAGTACTGTAGGATGTAATTCATGTAGCCCTGTAGAGTTGAACTCATTAAAATTAATTAACTGTTCTTCTCTCTTTGTCTGTTTGGGAATACAGCAGTTGACCAGCAAATGTTTTCTTTCCCTTTTGAAAGAAGCAGACATTCTTTGAGGCATTTCTTATCAGTCTCAACTCATTCAGCTTTATTGGCAAAACCTCTACAGTTTCTAGTGCTTGCCTTGAACCTTTGTTATTGTTGTTGTGTGTCTTTCCTTCTATCCATTTAGTATATATATTTCTTTGTTCAACTTTTTAGAAATTTTGTATTTTAAAATTATACGGGGAAAGAGAGGGAGGGAGAGAGAGATATCTAAAATTCTCCCATTTTCTATTTCGCAGGAGTACTTTGTGATTTTGAGGCTTCACGATTTCATTTTGCTCAATTCCCCACGCATTTCTTCTTCAGCATTTCAAGTTGTATATCTATCAAAATGCACACTCCCAGTAATTCAGCATATGTCTATCAAGTTCATCAAAACGCACTCTTCAGAAATCCAGTATATCTGACTAGTTTTTTAATTCCTTCTCTTCTTGATGTCAAAAAATCTGAGACAACATGACTACTTTCTCCCCAAGGATCTAGTAACCTTGGCTTCTTCAACCAGCTCCTCCCTGATGATAAAGAACCAGGATAAAACTAGTTGGTCAGGATAGCCATTCTTTTGGCCTTCTTGACAGAATTATCTATCTAGCAGATAATTGAAATATCTTACTATCACCGTCACATATTTCTGAACATTCGGTTGCCTGATCCAGAAAGATCTAATCTTTTGTCTATCCGGGCAGCCTACGATAAACTCTGATAACAGTATTGCTTTTCATTCTCTCTCTTTTTAAAATTTTTATCCATACACTTTCAACAAGATTTCCACAGGCTTCAGTATTATGGCTTTCAGCCAATCTCTTAAATTCATGTTTCATTCTAACACTTTACCCTTTCCTTCTTGTTCTTAGCCTCAGCCCTTGACAGAATATTAGTTTCTGGCCCTTTGCCTCTCTCTTTTTTTTCTGTATACTCTCATATGTCATCAGAAAGGAAGAAAGGCTGAAATACTATTTGCAGCCCTACAATCATCAGCTTCCTGCCCTGACCTTTATGGCCTCTGCAGACCTGTTGAATGTCCCTTGGGGCAGTGTTACTTCTTTCACATGAATCACTAGGAAGAATAGTTATCAAGTTTGAGTCTAATTCATATAATGAATGCAGATATTAAGAAAGCTATAGCACTACGTTCTATCAAGTTTATAAACTGCATCTTCAATATTGAGCATCCTCAATATTGCATTACTAGCACATGCTGGCCAGGGGTGGGCTTCAAAAATTTTAGCAAAGAGTTCTCTGCCCAGTTGCTAGGTGGATGTGGCCATGGTGAGCGTAGCCTAGTCAGCTCCTGTACCATGGCATGGAAGGGGTGTTTTTGCTCTCTCTGGGCTCCAGAGGCTTTCCTTGAGCCTCCAGAGGGACAAAAATGACCTCCCTGGGCTCTGAAGATTCTCTGGAAGCTGGAAAGGGGTCCATTTTGGGCCTTCCCAAACTTCCGGAAGGCCCGTTTTTTGCCTTCCCCGAGCCTCCATGTGCACCCTGCACTTACCTGCATCCAAAATGGGCCATGTGGAGACTCCTGGGAGGAGAGGGGTGGGGTGGGCAGGGCCAGCCAGGAGCGGGATTTGGGGGTTCTCTGAACTGCACAGAATCTTAGCTAGGGGCTCTCCCGAACCTCAGAATCCCCAGCAGCCCATCCCTGATGCTGACTAGGGAATTCTGGAAGTTGAAGTCCACATATCTTAAAGTTGCCAAGGATAAGAAACATCACCACAATACAGAGTGTTCTTGTTCCCCAAATGAAGAGCATATCTTTGATCCATAAGGGTCCAAGTGTGTTTTATCCTATCCTACTCTGTGAAGTCAAAGTTGGCCAGGTTTATTCAGATAGCTGTGAGTTGTCTTCAGGAGCTTCATTAACATTGAATGCCTCTTGATCCTTCTTCTCTGGGTCACAAATTTTCACTTGGGTTCCTCATGTTCCTCTTTGTATTTTCTGCCATTTGTTTTCCTTCCACTTTATTGGTTCATTTCTTTGTTGTTTATTGTCAATTGCTTACAAGATAATAGGTATAAGTAAAAACATAGTTATGAATACATAGATACATATAAGAAAAATAAAAAATAAAAGAAACAATAGGACAGGAACGGAAGGCACATTGGTGCGCTTATGCAAGCCCCCTACAGACTTCTTAGGAAGAGGGTGAGGTCAATAGTAGACAGTCTAGGGTTAAAGTTTTTGAGGTTTGGGGAAGAAACCACAGAGTCAGGTAGAGTATTCCAGACATTGACCACTCTGTTGTTGAAATCGTATTTCATGCAATCAAGTTTGATGTGATTAACCTTGAGTTTGTATCTGTTGTTTGCTCTTGTGTTGTTATGGTTGAAGCTGAAGTATTCATTGACTGGTATTCTGAGGAGCATTATTATAATAAGGTTGATTACATAGTTAGCCAGATGTTTAGACTGGATTTCATATTTTTATCCACTTATCAAGTCCTTCCCGAGGATCTGTGATAGGCAGCTGTTGTTTGATAGTATTAAAGGTGTTGTGGCAGAATGTAAGCGATTTCAGGTAAAGCTTTCTTTTGCTACTGGCTTACAGTGATGTTGTCAATGTTGATAGTATTTAAGTAGTGCTCATTGGTCAATACCATTATTTTGGGATTGCACCTAAGACACCTGTTACTATTGTTGCTATCTTTGCTTTCTTTTGCCACAGTTGTAGTACTTCTATCTGCAGGTATTTTGTAATTATTTCCATTAGTTCTTTCTCTTTTATTTTGCTGTCTTCAGCTAGTGCAACATCCATTATTGTTTTTCTTCTCAATAGTTACTAAGTCTGGGGTGATATTGGCAGATGCTTGTCTGTTTGAATTCTAAAATCCCAGAACACTTCAGATTATTATAGAGTTTATTACTATTATTTAGATTTAATATAGGTGCCCATTTTAGTGGACTCTGGACTACTTACAAAATTCAGTAATAATATAAACAAAAACATAAATGAAAGAAGACAGCCCAGATTAAAAACAAGCATTAAACCAAGCACAGCAGATCTCTCCCTCCTGTAAGACATTAACTCCAGGCCTGGGAACAAAGTCAAACTGGGCGAGTTGCTTCCAGAAGTCAACTGGCAGCCAATGCAACTTGTGTAGCACTGGTGACACATGATCACAATAAGAAATATCCATTACTGCTTGTGCATTTTGAATTTTGGATGGTCTTCAAGGACATCGCCATGTTGACTGCTTTGCTGTAGTCCAGTTCTGAGATAACCAGTACATTGATCTTCAGTCGAGTGAAGGGTGCAACTGGCATGCAAGATGTACCTATGCCAAGGCCCTCCTGGCCACAGGTACTACCTTCTTTTTAGCATCACTGTGAGTCCAGGAGGACTCTCATGCTGTGCAGAATTCTTGAATGGAGAAGTTCAGCTGCAAGACGAATGATGGAAACGGCCAGCCCCAAGAGACCAAACTGCCCCTGCCATTTAGTCTCGTCAATCTTGTGCCAAAATCTGTTCCCTCCACCATCCAGACTCAAAGAAGCTTCCAGACACTTAGTAGTTCCTCTACAGCTTCACTTGCACAATCTGGATAGAGATGTAAACTGGATATCATTAGCATACTGAACCCCAAACCAAAAGAAGTTCTTGCCCAGAACTTTCACATAGTTGTACTGGAAGAAAAAAATAGGCTATTGATCTGTCAGATTCAACAAGGCCTTTGGATGATAGCAGACCCCAGAATAAAAGAGACATGAATCAAAGTTATAGATATGATTATTTCAAAATGTACCAGAACTATTTGTAATCCTGTTGAGCTGTGGAATGTGATTTTGCAAAGTATGGAGTTTTGAAAACTGTGAGAAATAGGGAATAGAAACTAGCCGATAGAGTTTGAGATACAGGTATATGTGGAGACTGTCAGTAAGAAAAAACAGAGAAGTAAATTGTGAAGTGCATGCAGAAAAGTATTTAAAAATGTCATGGGATATGTTCAGGGACACTGGCCATGGCTACTCCTTGCCAGACTCAGCCATGTCAGTGGACTTCATTGCAATGAGTTATTGATATAAGTTGTGTTATGATGACTGCTCATGTTTTAAATTGCTCATGAAATAAACCTCTGATCTTAAAATAGAATTTATTGCGTGTGGTTTGTCTGTGTTCTCTTTTATTGAATTATTTTTATGACATTTGTTAAACATGGAAGATCTGAAAGGAATCAAACTTTGGATAATCCCACAAATAAGGAGCCATAGGCACAATTTCTCCCTCCCATCAACATCTATTGGAGCTAACCACTGAGGAAGGGGATGAAGCACAGAAATCCAGTGTCTCCCACTCCCAGCCGCTGCAGTCAGTCCAAAAGAATATCATGACTGACACTGTCAGATATCACTGTGAGATCAAGGAGCACAATCTCCACCTACCATCTTCATCCCAGTTTAGCCACAGGTGATTGGAGGTGCAGCATACTATGCCCTTGTCTGAAGATAATCTGTTTTTTTTCCCTTAAGAGCCACTGTAACTGCAATGCAACAGCTTCTCCACAACCTTCCAAAGGAAAGAAAAGTTGGAAACTGGCTGACCAAAGTGAAGGGTTCTAGATATGGACTCTTTGGGAGGGGACATACTGCCATTTCTTTCAAGGCTGTAGGAACCAACACCTCCCCAAACAAAGTAGATATCACTGCATGGATCCATCCTTAAATCACCTCCCAGGCTGCCTTCAGAACTTGGTAGTGAGCAGCATTTAAGAAACAGATGACCAAGCTGACAGATTGGAGCCCTTGCCTTCTCCTATGCAGTCACAGAATTAAACTCAGTCCAGAGAACCACATAAGACTATGACCCTGGCATCTCACTTCATTTGCCTTTTCTCAGAACTTATCATATTCCCTGATCTGTATTTCCAAAAGGTGCTATTTTCATTGTCTTTCAGCAGGACAAACATATCTGGTAGATCACACAAAGGTGCATTATATTCCATGGTACTTGAAGCTGATTGGAGTTATCCCACAAACTCCAGGCACAAAAATCCCAGTTACTGGCTCTGCTCAGTGAGCTCCCCACCCACCCACCCCACACACATATCTTAGTTCAGATGTATGTTTGTATATAAGTGTTGTTCCGGCATAGATATGTCTTGTAGGTTGCATTTGACAAGTGGGTTTGGTATGCACTATAACTGTAATTTGCTTACATCCCTACATTTTAAGATGATGTCTGTTCACATGAAATAATTTGCAGATTGAATAGCGAGTACTGTTTTGCAAACATGTAATGTTTCTGACATTAAGGCAGTTGAAAATAGGTAGCTATTTTGCTGCTCTGCAGAGTATGTACACCATCAATCTCATTTAGCTTGATATGCAAACTCAGCTTCCGTTCTTCAATGTACAAGCAATGTTTCTGCAGCCCTAGTGTAAATACTGCATATATTCAGCTAATTTGCTTAAAGCGGTTCCCCCCACCCATCTTAGTAATTAACTAAAGGCAACCCATTCTCCCAGCTGTGTATAATTATAAAACTACAACCATAAACAAAAATTTCATTAAAACATGTTTTTCCTTAAAATAAAAAATAAAGCTTATGTGTCGATATACTAGTAGCACTGGAATTCTAAATGCCAAACTATGTAAAAGTTGTGCTATTCATTCTTTCAATGCTCAAAGTCAGTTACATACATACACAGATAAGTTTATACATAGGGGTGTGTGTGTATGTACCTAGAAATTTCAATTAATTATAAGTTAAATGCTAGTGAATTGTGTTTTTTAATTCTATAATATGATACTAATATTTGAAACTTAATTTTCCCCCTTTTATTCCTGTCCACAATGTATACATCATGCACAATTTTAATCATGGCTAGCTGTTATTCTCATGATCCAATTTCATTGCAACAAGTAATTCTCTCCTTACAACCAAAATTGGGTCTAGGATCTTGGTTAATAAATGAAACAGTCATTAAGGGAGACACTGACATGAGCATTTTATCCAACATCTGCAATTCCAGCACTCGAAGTGGCACTCCTTAAATGATCTCCTAGGTCATTAAGCAGATGGAGACAAAAAGCTACCTGCCAAGTTCAGCTCTCCTTTGTGCATAAAAGGGAAGTCCACAAAAGGGCTGCAGAACAGACCTCAGATCTTTGATTTTTAAGGACAAACAAAAACAAACAAAACATAAAAACATCCAAATTTCTTCTATAAGTACACAAACAGTATGTCGGTTGGTTTACAATTTTTTTGTGTATTGATTTCATAGTCTCAATTACATTGAGTTACAATGTACATTACAGTTACATTACATAATAACTCATATTATCAGAAATTGAATATCCTAGTATTATTATTAATCAATCACTTGACTATAATTTTGTTTATTCATACTTTGCAAGACAGCTATACTTAGTTTATTTTATAACAATTCATATAGTCCTTCCAAATCTATCTTAAAAACATTTTATATCTGAAATAATAACAATAATAATAATAATAATAATAATAATAGAGATACATCTTTATATATTTATTATTTTCTATAATTCTACATATTCTATTACTATATTTTATTATCTAGCCATTGATAGAAAAGGTCCCAAATTTTGTAAAATTGTTTATCCTCTTGTTCTCTAATTTCAAATGTCAATCTACTCATTTCAGCACATTCCAGTATTTTCTTGATAATTTCCTCCTGCAATTGTATTTTCTCATTTTTCCAATTTTTAGCAAATACAATCCTAGCTGCTGTTAATACGTTTACAATCAAATATTTTAAATCTTTGCTGTATGTATCAAGTAGAATTCCCAGTAAAAATATCTCTAGTTTTAAATCTATATACTTTTTTGTCATTTTTTCCAACCAAGTGTGGATATTAGTCCAATATTTTTTTGCATCCGCATAAGTCCACCACATATGGTAATATGAGCCAGGTATCTGATGACATTTCCAACATCTTTTGGATTTATTCTTGAACATTCTTGCTATTCTTGTCAGGGGGAAATGCCACCTGTAAAACATCTTATATAAATTTTCTTTAAATGCTGTTGACATTGTCATTTTATAATTTTGAAACCACAATTTTTGCCATTTCTCTAGATCAATCCCATATCCAAAATTCTTCTCCCAAACAATCATAGTTTCTTTAACTTGTTCTTCTTCTAGTTTAATTTCTAATAAATATCCATACAATTTTTTAATACCCTTTTCATCAGTACCTGTCAAAATCTTATCTAAATCAGTCAATTTATCATAGAAAACTTCTGTTTTGAAGTCTTTTTCATACCGTGAATGTATTTGTGCGTAAGAAAACCAATTCATCTTTATACCTTGTTCCTCTAGTTTTTGCATCGATTTAAGTTCATCCTTTTCATTCAAAATTTCCCCATATTTAACTGTTTGTTCCTTCTTATATGTTATAGGATAAGAAAATGCTTCAATAGTCGATAACCAGACTGGAATTTTCAAATAACATTGTCTTTTAATCTTCTCCCACAGAAACTCCCGTATAAGATGTCTTTTAAAATAACCCTGTATTTTAATACCTTTATACCATAAAAAGGCATGCCACCCCAACAACAGATCATGTCCTTCTAATCTCAACAATCTAGTATTTCTTAATGTTATCCATTCTGTTCCATCCGGAAAAACGCGAAGTAGACCGGGTTCCAACAAATAACTCTTTATTAGTTAACAGCAAACAGTAACGGAACAGTCTGGCTAAAGCCGCGGCAGCCTTTTTATACAGGCTTGCCTGCTGGATTGTAGCCAATGGCAGCTATTTGACTTTGCCACCTTTCAGCAGCTCTTTTGGATTGGTTCCTAATGAACCAATCCAATACTGTTCTTTCTAACCAATCAGATTGCATTGTTTGGAGTATACCATTCTATACAGAACACCCCTCCCCCCTTAGTTTAGCTCTATGTGGGTGACATAGTCGCGCAGGTAGGTGGGGCTTCTTCTGACTCTATTTGACTTGCGCGGTTCATTTTCGCTGGAGAGTTCGAGCGGTTTGGGTGGGATCGCTGTCTCTCCGGCTCTTCTCCATCGAACCGTCTGGCAGGGTGAGTCAGCATGGTTGCTACCACTTGAGTTGCTCAGGCTGGTGGTTTTGCTGCTCCCTCCTGGCTTTCCCGGGCAGATTGAGCTGGCTTTGCTGGCCCCTTCCAGAACGGGTTCCTCTTCATGTGGATTATTTCTGCAAGTTTCATCTAACCGTAAGTGTTCTTTTTGCTCTTTTTGATTGGTTAGATGTTCTGGGTTTATTTTTAACAGTTCATTTTTTTCTTCAGTATTATTTTCTTGTATTCCCCCCCCCCCCTTTGGTTTTGTTTTCATTGATTTTTATTGTTTGAGGTTGTGTGGTTGTATTTCGCTCGACATTTCGGGAACGAAGCTGGTCTATGTGCTGCTTCCATTCCCTGCCATTGTCTACGGTTAGACAGTAGGACCAGGGGCCTTTTATTTGTGTGATTGTGGCTGGAAGCCATAGACAGTCCCCGGTAAAATTTTTTGCATAGACTAGGTCACCGATTTCAAACGTGCGGAAATGGCTGGAGGAGTCAGGGGGTTTCTCAAAGGTGTAGTTTGGATGTAGCCTATCTAAATGTAATCTAAGTTTCCTCCCCATTAATAATTCTGCTGGGCTCTTGTTAGTTACAGTACTGGGGGTGATATGTTAGAGGGTGAGTAGACAGTTTAGTTTATCCTGGACATCCCCTTGGTCCATTTTTTCTAAACCCTCCTTTGTAAACCTGACCATTCTCTCAGCCCTGCCATTTGTTGCCGGGTGAGCTGGCGCGGTTAGTGCATGGCATATACCTAAAGAGGCTAGGTATTGCTCAAATTGTATAGCGGTTAGTTGTGGCCCATTGTCGGACACTAGGACATCCAGCAACCCATGGGTTGTGAATAGTTTGTTGAGTTGTTGGATAACAGCGTCGGTTGTTGTAGATGACATTACTATGACTTCCAACCAATTTGAGTATGCATCTACGACAATCAAAAACGTATGCCCCTTAGTAGGACCCACAAAGTCAATATGGATCCGAGACCAGGGGCTTCGTGGGGTCTCCCAGTCCCTTATAGGTGCTTGTGATGGTGATGTCCTGGTTTTCTGGCATTTATTGCATGTAGCAACCCAGTATTCGATATCTCTGTCTAAGCCAGGCCACCATACATAGCTCCTAGCCAGGCTTTTCATTTTTACGATGCCTGGGTGGCCCTCATGAAGCATACCCAACACTCTCGTTTGTAATCTGGAAGGAATTACTACCCGATCACCCCACAATAAACACCCCTTTTGTTTTGACAGTTCAGTCTGTCTGGTCCGGAAAGGTTTAAAGTTTTCAGTTTTTTGGTCTTCTGGCCAGCCTTTACCTACCCAATTTAAAATGCGGGCAGTCATTGGGTCTTTGGTGGTGGCTCTGGCAACATTGTTTGCAGATATTGGCAGTTCGGGGCAGGCTTCTATTTGCAGGGTGGTAATTGTTGGCGCAGGGTCTTCCTCCATCATTGGCAGTGATGTTCGACTTAATGCGTCTGCATGGGAGATTTGTTTCCCCAGTCGATGTATCAATGTGTAGGAGTACGCAGCTAGGAATTCTGACCATCTAGTCATTCGGGGAGATAAAATGTTCGGTGTGGGTTTGTTTCCTGCCAAAATTCCTAGTAATGGTTTATGGTCAGTCACAATGGAAAATGTTCTCCCATAGAGGTACTTGTGAAAGTGTTTAACTCCGGCGACAATTGCCAGGGCTTCTCTGTCTAGTTGACTATAGTTGAGTTCTGCTTTAGAAAGTGTTCTTGAGTAAAAGGCGATGGGTGCCTCTCTCCCATCAGGCAGTTGGTGGCTCAGGATGGCATCGACTTCAAATGGTGAGGCATCACAGGTGACCGTCAATGGAAGTGTGTTACTAAACTGAATGAGAACTATGTCTGAGGTTAACAGATTTTTTATGCCTTGGAATGCTTTTTGCTCTCTATGCCCCCAAGTCCAACTAGTTTTCTTATCCAGTAAGCGATGTAATGGTTCTGCTATCGTTGCTTTGTGGGGGAGCAATATGTTATAAAAGCTTATTTGACCCAAAAATGCTTGCAATTCCATTTTGTTTTTTGGCTATGGTGCATCTCTAATAGCCTTGACTTTTTTTCCTATAGGATGTATACACTCTCCGTCAATTAAATAACCCAAAATTTCGACGTGATTAGTCATTAAGCAGCATTTTTCTTTTTTGACTTTCAGGTCTTTTTGAGCACTTCTGATAGTGACAGTTTGATGGGTCTTTTCTCAGTTGTTGGTTCATTTGTTGCGTTCTCATTTTTTTCTTGGCTAGCTTCGATTCAGCTTGTAGTGGGGAGTTACTGCGTCTGTTTGGACTGTTATTTTTTCGATTCCTACAGACTTTCTCGATGTGTCCCCTCTTCTTGCAAGCTCGGCAGATGGCATCAAAGAATCTGCAATCGGCTTGAGGGTGGTTTCCCCCACAGTCAGCGCATTCCCACCAATTTCTTTTTTCGCGCCTTTTTTTGTTGGCGTACAGGTGGTGGACCTCATCGTCATCATCTTCTGTTTCAGATGAACCGTCGAAGTCTTCGTGATGTGTTGTAGTGGGAACTTGCTTCTTTCCTGTGGATAGGGTCATCACGTCATTATTGGAGTTCATTTGCTTCATAGTGGCTGCTGACTTTTTTGCGGCTTCTGCTGCTGTGGCTTCTGCGATCGCTTCAGCCACTGTTATATTGGGTTTATTAAGTAATTTACTTTGTAAGTTAGAGTCTCTCAGACCTAGGACAACTTGAACTTGCGTGGCTTCATCCAAGTTCAGGAACTCGCAAGCTCCTCCCAGTTGTCGGAGAGCCGCCACAAAGTCAGCAATGGTCTCACCTTCCTTTTGATCCCTTTTGTAGAACCCATGCCGTTAGATGAGATTTGACACTACTGGTGCATAGTGGGCCTTTAGCATTCGGTGGAGCTCAGACCAGGTCATTTGTTTCACGTCTCTGGGCTTCGCCAATGCTTTGGCCATCTTAAACATGGTTGGTCCACAATGCATTAGGAAGACAGCCTTCTTCCGCTGGTCTGAGATCTCCTCCATCTCGTTGCTCTTGAAGAACATCAGGAAACGGTCTACGTATGATTCCCAATCCTCTTTGTTGGGATTGAAGGGTGCGGGAGGCGCGTTACTCCCAGCCATCACTTCTAGCCTGGATTTCTTTTCTGCTGTGTGCTCGGTCTCGCGTTTAGGACAATCCCATCCTCGTCGCCAGTGTTCCATCCGGAAAAACGCTAGGTAGACCGGGTTCCAAAAAATAACTCTTTATTAGTTAACAGCAAACAGTAACAGAACGGTCTGGCTAAAGCCATGGCAGCCTTTTTATACAGGCTTGCCTGCCAGCTTGTAGCCAATGGCAGTTATTTGACTTTGCCGCCTTTCCAGCGGCTCTTTTGGATTGCTTCTTAGTGAACCAATACAACACTGGCCTTTCTGGCCAATCAGATTAAGTTATTTGGAGTATACCACTCTATACAGAACACATTCCTTAACCCATGTCAATTTTGTAGCTTGGTAGTACAACTCCCAATTAGGCAGACCAAATCTTCCTCTAATTCTAGCAACTTGTAAAATTTTTAACTTTATTCTTGCTTTCTTACCTTGCCATATATATTTCAACACAATTTTGTTTAAATCTTCAAAGTAGTCCTTTCCAAGCCTAAATGGTATTGTTTGAAACAAGTATAGAATTCTGGGTAAAATATTTATTTTGATTGTTGAAATTCTCCCTATTAGTGACAATTGTAGGTTTTCCCATTTTGTCAAGTCTCGTGCTATCTGTTGTTTAAGTTTAATGTAACTGTTCTCTTTTAATGTACAACATCTTGCTGTCAAATGTATCCCCAAGTACTTAACCTTATTCGTAACTTGAATTTTCAATACATCTGCCAATTCTTCTTTTTGTCTTAGTAACATGTTCTTTGTCAAAATCTTTGTCTTGTCTTTGTTTATTTTCAGGACAGCCATCTTACCGTATGCCTCTATCTTTTCCAATAGCTTTGGTGCTGTTTCTAGAGGGTCTTCTAAAATAAAAGCCAAGTCATCCGCAAAAGCTTGCAATTTAAATTCTTCCTTTTTAATTTTCATTCCTTTTATACTCTTTTCGTCTCTCATGTTTCTATTTAACACTTCCAAAGTTAATATGAATAGCAAAAGTGATAGTGGGCAACCTTATCTTGTACCTTTTCTTATATTGATAGAGTCTGTTAATTCTCCCTCTATCATTACCTTTGCCGTTTGCTTATAATATATGGCTTGTATTGCTTGAATAAATTTTCTGGCAAAGCCCATCTATTCTAATAATAATAACATGGATCTCCAGTTCACATTATCAAATGCCTTTTGTGCATCTAAAAATATCAAAGCCATTTGTTTTTCGGGGTAAGCCTCATAATATTCCAAAGTGTCCAATATTACTCTCATATTGTCTTTAATTTGTCTCTTTGGCAGGAATCCATTTTGTACAGAGTGAATAAAATTATTTAAATATTTTTTGAGACTCTCTGCCAATATTGAAGCAAAGATTTTATAATCTGCATTTAATAAAGAAATGGGTCTATAAATCTTAATTTGTAATGGATCAGTCTCTTCTTTTGGAATAAGTGTAATATAGGCTTCTGACCATGTTGTAGGTATCTTCTTCTTTAGCATAACTTCATTCATGACATCTAGCAATGGAAGGTTCAGTAATTCTTGCAATGTTTTACAGAATTCTGTCGGAAGTCCATCTGGGCCTTGTGCCTTCCCATTATTTTGTTTCTTAAGTGCTTTGGTTAACTCCATCATGGTTATATTGCTTTCTAACATTTTTTTCAGTCTCTTTAGGTATCTTAGATAGATTAGCATTCTGTAAATACTGTTTAATTCTTTCCTCATCAATATTCTCTTGCTCATATAATTTCTCATAAAAGCCTCAAAATAATTCTGTTTAGCACTTCTAATTTTCTGTGCTAATTCTTCTTTCTCTATTAAACTCATTTTGTGTTTAATTGAATCCAGTTTTAGCTTAATGTCTTTTTTCTGTGGCGTTTTCTGTAGTTCTTTTTCAAGTTTTTTATACTCAACTTCTAAAGCTTCCATGGCTTGCCTTTTCCTAATGTTCCTTTTCCTTGTGTAGTCTATTATCAAGCCTCTAGAATTCTTTCTCCATCCGCTGTGTAAAATTCTTCTCCTTTAGAATAGGAGAATTTAACATCCATCTCAGTCCTTTCCATTTAATTGTCATTGGATTATGGTCTGACCAAGTACTTGTTTCGATATTTGTTTCTTGAATATTAGATATTAATTCTGTTGAAGTCCAAATCATATCTATTCTGGACAATGTTAAATGTCTATTTGAGTAAAAAGTGTATTGTTTGGTTTTAACATTTCTTTCTCTCCATATATCTTTTAAATTTATTTCATCTATCATTTTTAAAAAGGATTTGGGGAGAGTCTTCCTATTTTGCTTTGTTGTTGTTGTTGTTGTTATATAGTCCAGTTTATTGTCTACAATTCCATTGAAATCTCCCATCATAACTATATTGACATAGTCCAGTTCAATTATTTTCATGTGTAATTTTTTATAAAATTCTTCTTGTTTATCATTCGGAGCATAAATTGCAATCAAGAGTGTTTTTGTATTATTATCCATTATTTCCACCATTAATACTCTTCCGTCTTCATCAGAAAATCAATTTTGCTGAAATGGTCTCTTTGATATATAAAACCACTCCTCTTTTCTTACATTGAATCAAAGAAGTAGATATTTTCCCTAATTTTGGCTGTATCAACAATTGTTCATATTGTTTTTTAATATGTACTTCTTGTAGACAAATTATATCAAATTTTAGTTTCTCTAATCTGTGAAAAATTTTCCTTCTTTTAACAGCTGAATTTAGTCCATTTATATTCATTGTAATTAGTTTTTTCTCTTCCATGATTATGCTTTATAATTAGGTTTGGCAGCTCTCGTAGATCTTGGTTCACGTTGTTCTTTAGTCTCCACCGATCCAGCTGCTGCGCCTTCTTCTTTTTCAGTCTCCATTTTGTCATCTTGGAATTCGATTAGTGAAATCTCTTTTTCTGCCTCCTCTCTCCTTCCAAAAAATTCTGCATAGAATAATTCTGCTTTCTCGATTGAATCAATTCTATATCTCTGTTCTTGCCATGTAAACATTAACCCTTCTAGGATTAGCCATCTGTAATTCACCTCTTTTTTCAATAGCATTTTAGTAAAAAATCAATATTGTCTTCTCATCTCTCTCACTCTTCTGGGTATTTGCTTTAAAACCACAATCTCTTTGCCTTTGTATTTCAATGTTTTCTCTTACCACTTGTAATATTTGTGTTTTAATGGCTTTTTTTGTAAATCAAATATGAACTTCTCTTGGTAGGTTATTTCTCATCGCATATCTTGTCAAAACACGGTATACCTCATCTATTCCATCCATCATCTTCTCTTCTGTTATTTCCAAAGCTTCAGCCAGTATTTCTATCATTATCTCAGCTAGATTTTGTCCTTTTTCTTCCTCTATGTTTTGAAATCTGAGATAAAATTCTGATCTGTCCATCTCCCATTTCAGTATCTCACTTTTATCTTGTTCAACCACTGTTAATCTGATATCAATATCTCCAATCTTCTTATCTCTTTGTTTGTCTTCTTCAATTTTTTGGAATCTCTCACTATATTTCACCATCATTTGTTCGAAAATTCTCCACCTTTTCATCAGTTTTCTCTGTTCTTTGCTCAATGTTTTCTATTCTCTTTTCAATGGTATCTGATTTTATTTTAAGGTTTGGATTCCTTGCATAATCATCTGTAGAGTCACTATTTCTTGATCTTTGTCTTGCTTTAACATTGTCTGAATTGAACATTGTTCTCCAGATGGTGGGGAGACAGAAGTAGAAGTTGAAGAGCCAGAAACTATAAATTTTCTACTCATTTTAAACAATTCAGGATCTTCAGGTTCTTCTAAACCCTAATCCAATTATGAAATAGCCTATTTCATCCAAAATGAAAAATAAGAATGGTAGAGAGAAAAACCCAACAATAATAAAAAGAAAAGGAGAGAAAAAGATCTGCTCTCCATTTCTACAGTCCTGTATAGAGGGTACCTTCTCCTCTAAGTGTGAAAGGGACTTCTACTCTATTCCTGCAGCCCTTCCTTCCTTCAGAGAAGTTATTCAGGATCTGCCCTCCATTTCTGCAATCATACTTGAAGGAGTTCCCATTCTTCCTTCCCCTTCCCTCTGATGCCTGCAAAATGGAGCTCAATTTTTTGAGATTTCCTTCCCTTGGCAGGCAGCCATCCAGAAGGAAATTTGAGAGCAAAGAACCACCTATTGGGGCACAATTTCTATTCTGTGACAGGCAGCAGTTAGCTTGCAACCTTCTTTGCTAGCTTTCCCCTTGATTTTCTGGGGAAGCCAACAGGGAAAAGGACAAATGGTGATTACATGATCCTGGGGAGCTTTGTAGCCAGTTGTTATGCAAAGAGGTTTCCAAGCACCCAATGTTCAAGTATAATCATACTTAATCAAGGGGTGATGCTGCAACATTTTGCAATGGCTGGAAGTGCTTTATGAGCCATAAAGCAATGATTTTGTGTCTGTTATAATTCTAAACAGTAATTCTAAACATTAAATGAACAGTCATAATTTGAGGACTATCTCATGCATTTGCTGTATGTTTATATGCCACTCTTAAAATTCTAGATATAGGATTGATTTAATATAAGAATATATGAGAAACTAGCTCAGCAAAGCTCTTGATCTCAGAATCCTCATCTTTAATATTGGCTGTATGAAAGATTTGCACAGTATTAAGACTCATGAGATACATTTTATTATTTGACATGAGTCTTCAAGAAGATATATATCCACCCATTTTGGATTGGCGAGGGACAGTGTGTGAGATAAAGTTGACATTCTTGTTAAAAATGACCCCATATTTTAGATGACCATGTCCTCTTCACCTATTACAGAAGAACTATGTGACATGGTTTACTGATACTAAATGGGCTATAGGTGTCTGTTAGTATGGTTTTGGTGGTATATTTCCAGAATATTTGGTGGGATATTCCCACATTGAACGTTATTTTTTTATGATTTTGAAAGTTTAATTTTATTGTCCTGTCTAATCCTCTGTATGATTTTAATATCATTGGTTTGAATCCATATTTCAGCATCTCATGGAATTAACTTCTAGGCCAGTGATGGTGAACCTTTTTGTTGTGGTGTTCCAAAAGTGTGCATGCCAGCACCCACAATGCAATGCAGCTCAACCTACCTGTGCATGCATGCACAACTCCCATGCCCATCTTACCTGCGCTGTGCATTTGTGCCCCTCCCAGCTGATTTCAGCCCATTTCAGGCCATTTTCACTCTCCCGGAGGCTCAAGGGAAGCCTCTGCAGCCTCGGGAGGTCAAAAAATGGGCCCGTTTCAGCACTTCTGGAATTTCTGGGCAAAAATGGCTTCTGGGTGAAAATAGCCTCAAACAGGCCGAAAATCAGCTGGGAGGCACACGCATGCACAGTGCAGATAAGTTTAGCTGGGGTTCGTATTGCTGCACACATGCCATAGATTCTCCATCATGGTTCTAGGCAATTTAATATTTGCCTATTTTGAAGTGCATCTCATTGTTTCCCGGGGGCTTATTCTTAGCTAAGTGGTCAGAGGACTGCAACCTAAGAAATAATAGTATGGGTTTCATCTAGTATAGTTAAGATTAAAGGTTTCCCACAATTGCATGTAAGCATTGACTCATACCTATATTGTAAAGAGATTGATAGGTGACCATAGGTTACAGGTGGCAAATGCATGACTCCCAAAGCCCAATTGCTTATTGTGCAGACATGAGCATCCTGCATACTAATCGGTTGATCCAACTTTCTGATCGGTGCTTTCTTGTTTGAGTCCCCTCAAGCCAGAAAATTACATTTGCAGAAATAAGAATGGAGCAACCATCCTTAAAAGACAGGCACCTATGTTCACTTCTATGCATTGCCAGATAAATCTGATTGACCCATTCTTGGCTATCTGTGGATCCAAATCAATTATTTTTGTTCTACAATTGGTTAAAAGTTTTATCAAAAGAAGATAATAATCATGTTGCTCTGTTGTTAATTGAAAGAATGTTGGTCCTACACTGAATTTGTAAATTGGTGCCTAATTTTGTATTCCACATTCAGCATGAAAAAATACAATGGGCATATGCTACATTGTCTAATGAATATATAAAGATTGCCTCTGCAAACTGATACTTGAGATAACTCTTGGAATTTAAAAATATACGTATTATATAATTTCCACTAGGAGACAATTTTCCAAGGGGCTTACTTTAAGGGCCTAAGCTATGTGATACTAACTATCTGGTTCAATAACAGTCAGTAACCTTCATAACTGGGAGGAAGATTGGTCTGGGGCCTCTCCAGTTCTCAAAGAATACATAAATAATAAAATATAAGGATACATAAAAGATAATCATCACTTATTTTATCTTTTCCAGTTATAGTTTTATATCTTTATGTTTCAGTATTGATATCCTTTACACAACAGCAATAGTTGCAGCAAAAAAAAACTCCCCTCATTTTGTGCTGCAGTGGCATTTTATGCAAGGCAATATAATCTTCATCATTACTGCTCTAAAATAACTGTTATAATTTATTATAATGCACTCAAGGGATTTGTATAATATCACTACTTTTTAAACCTTTCTTTTGAGCAATTCAACTTCCTCCTTCTTTCTTTCCTTCCTTCCTTTCTTCCATCCTTCCCATAGCTAATTCTCAGAAATCTGTAAGTACTTTTCCCAACAAAAAGAATTAGGATTGAGTTCAGTATGAAATTATGACTCCAAATTTTATCATATTTAAAAGATATAATAATAAAAAAGGAGGCCAATGAAATCTGGATGAGCAAGTGTAAAATAACTGATAGGACGATAAGACAGTTTGCTAATATTGTGTGGTATAATAGGACCTGTTTTTAAAATCAAAGGCATCCTGTAACTATAATAGCAATAGCACTTAGACTTATGTAAGCTTCACAGTGCTTTACAGCCCTGTCCAAGCAGCCTATTGCTCCCAACAATCTAGGTCCTCACTTTAACCAACCTCTGAAGAATGGAAGGCTGAGTCAACCTTGAACCGGTGAGACTTGAATTGCCGAACTGTGGGCAGCCAGCAGTCAACAGAGATAGTCTGCAGTACTGCACTCTAATCACTGTGCCACCATGGCTCAATATACTGTATCAAGTGGGAGAAGGCGGAGCTACGTCTCGGTGTTACAGCTGCGATCTCGGGGCTC
>BLBF01000043.1:3793651-3806308 GCA_015471245.1 Laticauda colubrina | reverse complement strand
TTTTGTTTGAGTTTTTTATAAACATTTTTTCTTCTGGCTGGGGGGGGGAAAGAGTATTTAGAGATGCTGTAACACTGCCAACTAGAGGCTTGAAAATATTTTATTTGAATTGGGGAGAAAAGCACTTCTTTTCAAGGACATTTTAATGTGATAAGATAGAGGGAGAATACAGTAAAATATTATTACAGGTGCTCTCTTGGACTCTTATCAATATCTCAACATTTGAGGTTTGGCTTTGAAGCTGCTGGAGAAGACAGTCATAATAAGAGCCTTGGATAAAGAAATAAAGTGCAGTGTACAGTGTATATATATATATATATATACTTTTGAAACACCTACTCGCCAGCCTTTTTGGTTAATTCTAACTCTAGCATTTTTGCTTTTTATTTCAAAGGGAAAGCCTCAGAGTTTTTTCTTTTTTCTTCTCCTTCTTTGCTTCTTCCATCTATTTTAATTGGATTAGGGTCTAGAAGAACCTGAAGACCTTTCTTTTTCCTTTTTTCTTTTTTCTTTTTTGGCTTTGGGCTTTTTAATATTGGATTTTTTCTTTTTCTTTTTGATTTTTTGGACTATATTTGGTTACTATACCAGCTGGATTTAAAGTCAAAGAGAGCTTGAAGACTTGGAAATATTAAAATGAGCAGGAAGCCAAAATCATTCGGCGTTTTTGCTTCTACCTCTGCTTCCCCACCACTTGAAGGACAACTTTCAATTCAGACAATGTTGAAGCAAGATAAGGAACAAGAAAAAGTAAATTTACAGATGATTATGCAAGGAATTCAAGATATTAAGATAAAAATAGATACCATGGACAAAAAAATAGAGAAATCTGATGAAAATTTTAAACAAATGATGGGAAAATATGAGGAGAGATTCCAAAAAATTGAGGAAGAAGGAAAACAAAGAGAGGAGAAGATTGGAAATATTGACACTAGATTAACAGTGATAGAACAAGAAAAAAATGGGATGTTGAGGTGGGAGATGGAAAGATCAGAATTTTATCTTAGATTTCAAAATATAGAAGAGGAAAAAGGAGAAAACTTGGCTGTGATAATGATAGAAATATTGGCAGATCTTCTGGAAATTACTGAGGAAAAAATGATGGACGGAGTAGATGAGATATACCGAGTTTATACAAGATATGCGATGAGAAATAAACTACCAAAGGAAGTACATATTAGATTTACTAAAAAATCCATCAGAACACAAATACTACAAGTGGCAAGAGAAAAAGTATTGAAATATAAAAGCAAAGAGATTGTAGTTTTAAAACAAATACCTAGAAGAGTGAGAGAGATGAGAAGAAAATATCGATTTTTGACCAAAATGCTACTGGAAAATGAAGTGAACTACAGATGGCTGATACCAGAAGGACTAATTTTTACGTGGCAAGAGCAGAGACATAGAATTGACTCGATTGAAAAAGCAGAATTTTTTTATGCAGAATTTTTTGGAAGAAAAAAAGAGGAGGCAGAGAAAGAGATCTCATTAATTGAGCTTCTGGAGGAACAACTGGAGACTGAAAAAGAGAAAGGAGTTGTAGGTGGACAGGTAGACAGTAAAGAACAACGTGAAGTGAGAGCTACGAGAGTTGTTAGACCTAAATATAAAGCATAATCATGGAAGAAAAAAAACTGATTACAATGAATATAAATGGACTTAACTCAGCTGTTAAAAGAAGGAAAACTTTTCACAAATTAGAGAAATTAAAATTTGATATAATTTGCTTACAAGAAGTTCATATTAAAAAGCAACATGAGCATTTGTTAGTACAGCCAAAATTAGGGAAAATATTTACTTCTTTGATTCAATGTAAGAAAAGAGGAGTGGTTCTCTACATTAAAGAAGATATTCCAGCAAAACTGATCTACACGGATGAAGATGGAAGAGTATTAATGGTGGAAATAATGGATAATAATAAAAAAATACTCTTGATTGCAATTTATGCTCCGAATGATAAATAAGAAGAATTTTATAAAAAACTACATATGGAAATAATTAGACTGGACTATGTTAACATAATTATGATGGGAGACTTTAATGGAATTGTGGACAATAAATTGGACTATATAACAACAACAACAAAACAAAATAGAAAGATTCTCCCTAAATCTTTTTTTAAAATGACAGATGAATTAACCTTAAAAGATATTTGGAGGGAAAGAAATGTTAAAACTAAACAATATACTTTTTATTCTAATAGACATTTATCATGGTCCAGGTTAGATATGATTTGGATCTCAACAGAATTAATATCTACTATTCAAGAAACAAATATTGAAATAAGTACTTGGGCAGATCATAGTCCAATGACAATTAAATGGAAGGGACAAAAAAAAAGATCGAGATGGACATTAAACAATACCATTTTAAAGGAGAAAGATTTTATACAATGGATGGAGAAGGAATTAGTCTTTTTTTTTAAAGAAAATAAAAAAGAAGATACCTCAATACAGAATGTTTGGGATACAATGAAGGCATATGTAAGAGGTTTGATAATAGACTATACAAGAAAAAAGAATATTAGGAAAAGACAAACCTCTAAGGCCTTGGAAGATGAATATATAAGACTTGAAAAAGAATTACAGAAAATACCACAGAAAAAAGATATTAAATTGAAACTGGATGTAATTAAGCATAAAATGGAATTAATAGAGAAAGAAGAACTGGCACAGAAAATTAGAAATTCTAAACAGAATTATTTTGAAGATGCAAATAAACCAGGTAGATGGTTAGCATATAAACTGAGAAAGGAGAAGGAATCAAGAAAAATATTGAAACTAATAAATGATCAAGGTCAAGTTTGTTGTGGTAATAAGGAGAAAAAGGAAATTATTCGAGATTATTATGGACAACTATATAAACAAGAGAATATTGATGAGAAAAAAATTAAACAGTATTTACAGAATGCTAACTTACCGAAGATACCTAAAGAGACTGAAGAAATGTTAGAAAGCAATATAACAATGATGGAACTAAATGAAGCATTTAAAAGACAAAATAATGGGAAAGCACCAGGTCCAGATGGACTTCCGGCAGAATTCTATAAAAAATTTCAAGAATCATTGAACACTCCATTGTTAGAAATTATGAATGAAGTTATGTTAAAAAAGATGACACCCAAAACATGGTCAGAGGCTTATATTACACTTATTTTAAAGGAAGAGGCTGACCCGTTGCAAATTAAGAACTATAGACCTATTTCCTTATTGAATGCAGATTATAAAATCTTTGCTTCAATCTTAGCAGAAAGACTGAAAAAATATTTAAATAATTTTATCCATCCAGATCAAAATGGATTTCTACCAAAGAGACAAATTAGAGACAACATGAGAGTAATTTTGGATACCTTGGAATATTATGAGGCTCATCCTGAAAAACAAATGGCTTTGATATTCCTAGATGCTCAAAAAGCATTTGACAACGTGAACTGGAGATTTATGTTATTATTATTGGAACAGATGGGCTTTGCCAGAAAATTTATTCAAGCAATAGAAGCCATATATAATAAACAGACAGCAAAGGTAATGATGGAGGGAGAATTTACAGATCTTATTAATATAAGAAGAGGTACAAGACAAGGATGTCCCCTATCTCCTTTGTTATTCGTATTAACTTTGGAAGTGTTGAATAGAAATATTAGAGATGACAAAAATATAAAAGGAATGAAAATTAAAAAGGAAGAATTTAAACTACAAACTTTTGCTGATGATTTAGCTTTTATTCTGGAAGACCCGTTAGAAACCGCTCCAAAATTATTGGAAAAGGTAGAGACATATGGTGAGATGGCTGGCTTGAAAATAAATAAAGATAAAACAAAGATTTTGACAAAAAATATGTTGTTGAGACAAAGAGAAGAACTGACAGATCTTTTGAAAATTCAAATTACAAACAAGGTTAAGTATCTGGGGATATATTTGACAGCAAGATGTAGCACATTAAAAGAGAATAATTATATTAAACTTAAACAACAGATAATTACAGATTTGAAGAAATGGGAAAATTTACAATTGTCATTAATAGGGAGAATTTCAACAATTAAGATGAATATTTTACCTAGAATTTTATTTCTCTTTCAAACAATACCAATTAGACTTGGAAAAGACTATTTTGAAGATTTAAATAAAACTATGTTGAAGTTTATATGGCAAGGTAAAAAAGCTAGAATAAAGTTAAAACTTTTGCAAGATGCTAGAAATAGAGGAGGTTTTGGCCTGCCTAATTGGGAATTGTATTATCAAGCTGCAAGTTTGATGTGGGTCAAAGAATGGATAACATTAAGAAAACATAGATTGTTGACATTAGAAGGACATGATTTACTGTTGGGCTGGCATGCTTTTTTATGGTACAAGGGAACTAAAACACAGGGGTATTTCAGAAGACATTATATACGGGAGTCTTTGTGGTTAAATTGGGAGAAGATAAAAAAACAATGTTATTTGAAAATTCCAATTTGGTTATCGACTATTGAAGCATTTTCCTATCCTATGATCTATAAAAAGGAACAAACAGTTAGATATGGGGAACTGTTGGATGAAAAGGGTGGACTTAAAACGATCCAAAATTTAGAGGAACAAGGTATAAGGATGAATTGGTTTTCATATGCGCAAATACACTCAAGATATCTTGAAGATTTTAAAACGGAAGGATTCTATGATAAACAGACTGATTTAGATAAGATATTGATGGGTACTGATGAGAAAGTGATTAAAAAGTTATATGGTTATTTATTGGGAATTAAGCTAGAGGAAGAACAAGTTAAAGAAACTATGATTGCATGGGGGAAGAATTTTGGATATGGAATTGATTTAGAGCAATGGCAAAAATTGTGGTCTCAAAATTATAAAATGACAATGTCAATAGCATATAAAGAAAACTTGTATAAGATGTTTTACAGGTGGCACCTTCCCCCGACAAGAATAGCAAGAATGTTCAAGAATAAATCTGAAAAATGTTGGAAATGTCATCAAATACCTGGCTCATACTATCATATGTGGTGGACTTGTGAGAATGCTAGAAAATATTGGACTAAAATTCACATGTGGTTGGAAAAAATGACAAAGAAACACATAGACTTGAAGCCAGAGATCTTTTTATTGGGAATTTTACCTGATATATATAATAAAGACTTGAAATATTTGATTGTAAATGTATTAACGGCGGCTAGGATTGTATTTGCTAAAAACTGGAAGAATGAGAAAATACCATTGCAGGAAGAAATTATTAAGAAAATATTGGAATGTGCTGAGATGAGTAGATTGACATTTGAAATTAGAGAACAAGAAGATAAACAATTTTATGCAATTTGGGGTTTTTTTTATCAATGGTTAGATGATAAAATACAATAATAGAGCATTAATATTATATATATGAAGAGTTTTTTAGGATTGATTTGTTATGATTATACGACAAATTGTTTGAAGTATTGTTATCTCGCAAAGCATGAATGATTAAAAGTATAGTCAGAAAAAAAAATTTTTTTTATTTTTTTCTTTAGTAATATTAGAATATGGATTGACAATATGAGTGGTTATGCAATATAATTGTAATTGACACTATAAAATGAATGCACAAAACTGATGAACCAACCGATACACCGGAAGTATATATGAGAGTAGATGTTTTTAATGTTTTGTATGTTTGTTTGTTTGTAGAAAATTAATAAAAACTTTAAAAAAAAATATATATACTGTATCAAGTTGAGTAATGGAAGGATTGCTGAATAGGTTTGTTGTTTTGCTGTTGACCCAAAATATATAATAGAGTTGATGTTGCTGGGGTATTTTTAAGATCAAATATGATTTGGTATTGATGTAAAAGTGATCAAAAATGTGGAAATTGCAATTCTATGTTTCTTAATGTAAGATCATGCCCTTATGGGAAAAGATTCCTTTGTTAGACAGGACAATAGAAGAAACATTGTTAGACAGAACAACAGAAGAAAAACTGTTCATATATCAGATGACTGCAAAATGAACAGTATGGCCAGGCAGATGTGAAGGCAAATAAAATTCTGGGATGCATCACTAGAGGGACTAATCCCACTATATAGGATTTCAATCAGAGCCCATTTGGACTATTCTGTCCAATTCTGGAGACCTCTCTTAGATAGATGATAGATAGATGGACAGATAGATAGATATATAGATAGATATATAGATAGATATATAGATAGATAGGATATAGAGAAATAGAAAGATATAGAGATAGTGTTAGCCTACATTTGCTTTCGTAGGAATTCTAGCAATAAACTGTTATTCACAGGTTTTTTTGTGAATAAGTACATTTATTTTCGCTCGTTTTCCTTCAAACAGGGCAAAAATGGTTATACCAGATAAAGTCATCTCTGAGATCATTCACATCTCAGATAAATATATCATGTAGCCCCACCCCATGTAGCTAAAGCCCATGTCACACTGCCCAACGGATGCAAAAAGGATACAACGGACGAGCAAAATGTTCCATCCACTGTCATCCGCTCTCAAAAGGGGCAAAAATTTGCATAACCGGAGCGGATAACACGGACGCAGGGAGGACGCAGGGCTGATGCAAAGTGGATGTGGAACGGAAGTCCAGTGGATGGAAGCGGATGAGAGCGGATGGCGCATCCGCTAGGCTTCTGGAGGACCTCAGCAAAGCGGACGCGGAACGGATACAGCGGATGCAGAGCGGATGCCGAACGGATGAAGCGGATGCAGAGCAGAAGCCTAGCGGATGCACAGCGGAAGCCGAATGGATGCCTGGCGTTAATCGTGCATGCGGGGGGGATGCATTGCGTCAACCCTGCGGATATAACGGAAGCAGCTCGGAAGCAGATCAGAGGAAAGACCTGCTGCCGGACAAATTGGCTGCCTTGCCTGCCCTACCTGCATGTCTTCCTGCAAGCCTTGCTGCCAGCCTTGCTGCCAGCCTGCCTGCAGGCCTTCCTGCCAGCCGGTCTGCCTGCCAGCCTTGCTGCCTGACTTCCTGCCAGCCTTGCTGCCTGCCTGCCAGCCATCCTGCAAGCCTTGGTGCCTGCCTCCCTGCCAGCCTTGGTGCCTGCCTTCCTGCCAGCCTTCCTGCCAGCCTTGGTGCTTGCCTTCCTGCCAGCCTTCCTGCCAGCCTTCCTGCCAGCCTTGGTGTCTGCCTGCCTGCCAGCCTTGGTGCCAGCCTCCCTGCCAGCCTTGCTGCCAGCCTTGGTTCCTGCCAGCCTCCCTGCCAGCAAGCAACCCCACAACCATGCGGAAGCATAGCAGGCCTCAGCCATCTGCTGCCAGCCCTTGCAAGAGGGACAGGGCTACCATCCCACCACCTGGCCCTCACTCTGGTTCTGCTGGGGCTTCTGCAGCATGGGCTCGCTCTTCTGGGGCTGGCGCTTCTGCTGCTTCTGCTTCTGAAGGAGCTGATGACAAGCACTCCAGCACCAGCCACCTCCACAGCAGCTGGACCCTTCACCCCTGAGACTGAGCGACCAAGAGGAGTGCCAAAGACTCATTTTTGTTTTATAGCTTGTTGTTAATAAAGTCTATTTTTGATTCACACACTTGCTTCATTTCTTTTTTTTTAATAAAGTCTTGCTGGAAACTTTTAGAAATGGTTTAAGCCTTTGCATGCTTGTGGGATGGGTAAGGATAGCTTTGGGATGAGTTAGGATACCTGTGGTATGGGTAATAGCTATGGGATGGGTTAGGAATAATTATCCACACATTTCAACATAAACAAAACTCTTTATTAAATGCCCTGTTCATTATAAGGCCACTCAACATACATGGCCCAATCTCATCCATGTGATGAGACAGGCTGAAGGAAGCATCCATTAAGCATCTACCATCCTGTCTCTACCACTGCTCCAGCTGGGGAGTTACACCAGTGTCTCAGGAGGTTGTGCTGCTTCTTCACTTCATGTGAGGCTCTGCTGGGGCCTTGCATATCCTCAGTGTTGATCAGGTTTTGCCCTTGCCTCCATTCACCAGGCTCCATGTCCCCATTGCCTTGTTGGAGGTCGACAAGCCTGTTCTACAAGACTGGGTAGCGGGTGCGCATGAGATTGTGCAGGATGCAGCAAATTTCCATGATCCTCCTCACGGTCTCTGGGCGATGCTGCATAGTGGTGAGAAGTACCTGGAACCTGTTGGCCAGGATGCCAAAGGTGTTCTCCACACCCACCTTGCCCTGGACAGCCTGTAGTTGAAGATCCTCTCTTCACGGGTGAGGAGTCTGGAAATGTAGGGCTTCATGAGGTAGGTTCTGAGGGAGAAGGTGTCATCCCCCACGATGAAGTAGGGCACATCTTGTGTGTCGTTGGGCAGGGGTTCTGGATCTGGGAAGCCCATGATGAGGTTGCATTCCAGCTCCTTCTTGAGATGACTGGCATTGTATACCTGGGCATCTGAAGATGAGCAGTTGCCTGAAGCATCGATGTACATGAACTTGTAGTCAGCATCGACCATGGCGAAGAGGATGATGCTGAACAAGACCTTGGAGTTGAAATAAGTGGACCCCGACTTGGCTGGCGCTTTGCAGGCCATGTGCTTGCCATCTATGGCTCCAACGGTGTGTGGTAAGTTCCACTTCTGATACCACTGCTCTGCAACTTTCTTCCATCCTTCTTCAGTGGAGGGGTACTGGAGGAGCTCCTCCTTGTATTCTTCGATGATGGCCTGCACACTTCTCTGACCACAACGCTGATGGTGTTGGATGGCACCCTCCAGCCATACTGCATGGTCCTGTAGGTGTTCCCTGAGGCCAGGTGGCGCAGAGTGAGTGCCACCTTGAGCCCAGGTTCCAGGCTGGGCCGGAAGCTGGTGTTTACCTTGGTCAACCTGGGTGTCAGCCGCTGCACAACTTCGTCAAACATGGCTGGAGGCATCCTCATGAAGTTTTGGAATGCCCGAGTGTCTTCGTTCCTGAGCTTCACCATCAGCTTGTTGTACAGTCCATCCTCTGCTCTTCTGGCAAACCATCTTCGGATCCAGACTCTTTTTGGCTGCTCTTTTTCTTCTCGCAATAGAGTTCACAGAGCATGCAGATGGCTTCGTACTGTTGCAGAACTATGGTGGCTGCCGAAAGGACTTTGTTATAATCCACGGTGGACATGACTGGATGCTGTGGAAGAGGAAGAGCCAGATGAAGGCTGCAGAGGTCTGCACCACTGGGCTGCTGTTCTGAAAGTGAGATGCAGATGAGTTGCTCCCCCTTTTTATAGGAAATATAGGTTTTCCGCTAGGCATCCTCTAGGCATCCTCTAGGCATCCTCTAGACATCCTTAATATCTGAGATAGGTCCCCTCTGCGAATGTTTTTTCCATTTTAAACACTTTGTTTCCGTGCTTCATCTGCTAGGCATCCATTCTGCATCCATTTTGCGTCCGTTCCGCTTCCTCCCTACGTCCGGGCAGATGGAGTTGCGCGGATGCGTAGTGGATGCCTAGCGGATATAGCGGATGCGTAACGGATGCATAGCAGATGCCTAGCTGAAGACTAGCGGATGCAGAACGGATGAACTGCAGAACAGAATACATTTTCCGCGCCAAAGTTTTGGGCAACCGAAAACTTTCGGAGTGGATGAAACATCAATAAACGGATGCTGGATGGATAGAGAGGAAGCAAAACGGAGGCAGTGAGTACATCACATTTTCCAATGGATGGCAAGCTTTTTTGTCCATTTTACATCCTCTTTGCATCCGTTGGTTCAGTGTGACATGGGCTTAACTAACATCCCCCCTCCCCATTAGTCCTACTGCCAGCAATTCTAAATGCAACTAATTAACCATGCAATATGTGTTTCAAATCCTGAGCCGCGTCTTAATTCCCCAGTTCCACCCCAAGAGCCTTCATGTTTCATTTTGGAAAATGAGAGCAGTCGAAGTGATAAACCTCCTCCCACCCCCATCCTTGTCACATGTTCATGCCACTATGGGATAGATGAGTCGAGCTAGGATGGGATCTGCAGGAGTGGAAGACGTTCCTCAACCAAGGCAATGCATTGGAAACGGCAGGATGAGACACTCCTTCCTCAACCAAGATAAAGTGTCAGGCTTCACTTCAGGGGATAAATTGGTAGGATCATTGAAGCCCAACAGGTGGCCCCCTCTACCATTTTAACAGAAAAGTTACTATTAGTAAACATTATATATGGGAATCTCTGTGATTAAACTGGGAGAAGATTAAAAGACAATGTTATTTGAAAATTGCAGTCTGGCTATCGACTATCGAAATATTTTCTTATCCTATAATACACAAAAAGGAACAAACAGATATGGTGAAATATTGAATGAAAAGGGTGAACTAAAACCTATGCAAAAACTAGAGGAACAAGGTATAAAGATGAATTGATTTTCATACATGCAAATACATTCAAGGTATGATAAAGATTCTAAAACAGTAGGTTTCTATGATAAATTGACTGACTTAAGGTTAGGTCACACCAGCCAACGGATGCAAAACATATGTAAAAAGGACACAGCGGATGAGCAAATTTTCCATCCGTTGTTATCCGCTCTCAAAAGTGCCCCAAATTTGCATAAACAGAGCGGACAACGGAAAGGAATGGATGTGGGGAGGATGTAGCAGGGATGTAAAGCGGATGTTCGTAGGAAGCCTAGCGGATGGAAGCGGATGAAAGCAGATGACACATCCGCAGGGCTTCCGGTGGAGGACAGCGAAGCGGACACATAGCGGAAGGAGCGGATGCATAGCGGATGCGTAGCGAATGACGTGGATGCATCACAGACGCCTATAGGATGCAAAGCGGATGTGTAGCGGATGCAAAGCGTTTACTGCGCATGCGGGGAGGATGAATTGCGGAAGGTCCACAGATCTAAAAGGAGGCAGCTCGCAAGCAGGTCACCATTCAGAGGAAAGAAATGCAGAGACATCTTGAGAGAACACCATGGGGAAGAAGAGGAAGCCTGTGCGTACTCCTGCCAGACCTGGCAAGAAGGACAGAACCACCATCCCACCCCCTGGTGCTGACACTGAAGCTGCTGGTGCTGTTGCTGCTGGTGGTGGTGGTGCTGCTGCTGCTCCTGGTGTTGCTGCTGGTGCTTCTCCTGCTGGTGCTGGTGCTGGTGCTGGTGCTGCTGGTGCTGCTGGTGCTTCTCCTGCTGCTGCTGCTGCTGCTTCTCCTGCTGCTGCTGCTGCTTCTCCTGCTGCTGCTACTGTGATGGACCAGCCTCAAGGCCCTCAAAGCCTTGCTGCTGAAGGCCCTGAAGGCCCTGCCAGAGGGAGGAAGAGGCAAGGCAAGGAGAAGGGAGAGAGGAAACAGTACTCCATTTCCGAGGACCATGAGGAGGAGGTGCTGGAATGACTGAGGGAGAACGAGTCCTGTGGAGGAAGGGCCACAGGCTCTATCGTGACACCAAGCCGAAGCAGCCAGCATGGAGACAGAAGGCGGAGGGCCTGGGCTACACTTCAGATGTACTCCTGGGGTGGTGGAAGCATATGCACACATGGTATGGCAAGCTGCACCTGAAGAGATCCGGGCAGGCCGTTGTCAAGCTAACTGACCGGGAGACCTATGTCATGGCCAAATGCAGCTTCCTGGAGGGTGAGGTCCGCCTCCAAGGAGCAGCCCCTCTGTCAACCCTCTCCCTCAGACATCCCACAGAGAGCCACTCCTCTTCCAGCCAGGAGACAGCTACCGCGTCCAGGCAGGTGTCTTTGGAGGGCCCCACGACAGAGACCACCCCCACAGCTACAGTCCCCATGCCAGAGGACATGGAGGATCCCTGTCTCCGATGGAGCAAGAAGAAGCAGCCATCAGAGACCAACCCACATCCACACCCAGCTCCACCTCCACAGAAAGCAGGCAGAGAGGCAGACCGGAGGGACAGAGCCACACTGTCCTCTTGAAGATCAGGGACACAATCAAGGCAAGCACAGATCTCCTCTCCCAGCTGGTCCACTTTGACATACCATCCTCCAACCGCAAACCCTTCATCATGTACATGGGCCAGACCCTCATGGACATGCCCGAGGCCCAGTACCAGGCGATGAAGGAGAGGATCACAGCGTTTCTGCACCACCCTCCAGGCCCAGCTGAACCTGCTGTTACTGACTCCAGGTCTGCTCCTCCACCCCAGATGATGTCACAGCCCTTCCACGGATTTCAGCAGCCCCTCGCCTACCAAGCCTACCACTACCAGGACTTCCCAGAGCAGAGGCAGCCCTTCCCATTCCACACCCAGGTTCCTCGGACACCACAGACACCACAGATGCCTCAGCTGACCCAGCTGCAGACCAGACAGCCCCACTACACTCCTCCTTCCTCCACCCCACAGCCAAGCCCTTCCTCAGAACATCTGTCATCAGTCTTGGGCCTCACATCCCAGGTCCTTGATGAAGGGCCTCTCAACCTCACGGGACTGAGTCAGCTTTCTGAGAGCTTCCTGCACACACCATCTCCTGTTGTACTCTCAGGACCCAATGGTGCCTCAGGCCAGCACTCCAGCAACAGCCACCTCCACATTCCCTGGCCCGTTTACATCTGAGACCATGGGCATGCCTCAGAGTGACTGAAAAGAGTGCCAGAGACTGAGTTGTTACCTGCTCACCTAATCTTTGCTTAAAGACACTTTACTTGGGGCATTTTGCTTTTTAATAAAGTCTTACAATTTGTTATTAATAAAGTTTATCTTTACTTCACACACTTGGTTCATTTTTTTTAACTTAATAAAGT
>BLBF01000043.1:3766833-3793641 GCA_015471245.1 Laticauda colubrina | reverse complement strand
CTGTGGGATGGATAGCTGTGGGATGGGTAAGGATAGCTGTGGGATGGGTAAGGATAGATGTGGGATGGATAAACCTCCAGTGCAAGCATAGTGGGACTGTACACCCTCCCAGCTGCTACACATATGGCCCTTTATTATCAATAACAATTTAATCATTGATCCACACATTTCAACATAAACAAAACTCTTTATTAATGCCCTATTAATTGTAAGGCCACTCAACATACATGGCACAATCTCATCAGTGTGATGAGACAGGCTGAAGGAAGCATCCATTAAGCATCTACCATCCTGTCTTGCCACTCCATTACTCCAGCTGGGGAGTTGCACCAATGTTTCAGGAGGTTGCGCTGCTTTTTCCCTCCATGTGAAGCTCTGTTGGGACCTTGCACATCCACAGTGTCGATCAGGTTTAGTCCTTGTCTCCATTTACCAGGCTCCATGTCCCCATTGCCTTGTTGGGCGTCCACAAGCCTGTTCTGCAAGACTGGGTAGCGGGTGCACATGAGATTTTGCAGGATGCAGCAAGCTTCCACGATGCTCCTCATGGTCTCTGGGTGATGCTGCATGGTGGTGAGAAGTACCTGGAACCTGTTGGCCAGGATGCCAAAGGGTGTTCTCCACCACCCGCCTTGCCCTGGACAGCCTGTAGTTGAAGATCCTCTCTTCACGGGTGAGGTATCTGGAAGTGTAGGGCTTTATGAGGTAGGTTGTGAGGGAGAAGGCGTCATCACCCATGATGAAGTATGGGGTCTGGATCTGGGAAACCCATGATGAGGTTGCATTCCAGCCCATCCTTGTGGTCACTGGTGTTGTATATCTGGGCATCTGAAGCATCGATGTACATGAACTTGTAGTCAGCATCAACCATGGCAAAGAGGATGGTGCTGAAGAAGCCCTTGTAGTTGAAATAATTGGACCCCAAGTTGGGTGGAGCTTTGCAGGCCACGTGCTTCCCATCTATGGATCCAACGGTGTGGGGAATGTTCTACCTCTGATACCACTGCTCTGCAACTTTCCTCCAGCCTTCCTCAGTGGTGGAGTACTGGAGGAGCTCCTCCAGGTATTCTTCGATGATGGCCTGCACCACTTCTCTGACCACTTTGCTGATGGTGTTGTGTGGCACCCTCCAGGCATACTGCATGTTTCTGTACATGGTCCCAGAGGCCAGGTGGCGCAGAGTCAATGCCACCTTCAGTCCAGGGTCCAGGCTGGGATGGAAGTTGGTGTTTGCCTTGGTCAACCTGGGTCTCAGACGGTCCACAACTTCATCAAACATGGCTGGTGGCATCCTCATGAAGTGCTGGAATGCACGAGTGTCTTCAATCCTCAGCTCCACCATCAGCTTGTCATAGAGTCCAAACTCCACTCTTCTCCCGATCCATCATCGGACCCAGACAGTTCTTGGATGTTTCCTTCTTCTCTTTGTGTAGAAAAGGTGAAACAGTCTGAAGAGGGCTTGGTTCTGGTGTTGAATGATGGTGGCTACTAAAAGGAGTGTGCGATGATCCATGGTGGAGATCAATGGATGATGTGGAAGAGCAAGAGCAAGGCTGAAGAGGTCTGCACCCCAGGGCTGCTGGTCTGAAAGTGAGATCCAGGTGATTTCCTCCCCCTTTTTATAGGAAATGTCGGTTTTCCACTAGCTGTCCTTCCACATACTCTAGGCATCCTCCAGACATCCTAAATATCTGAGACACGTCCCATATATGAACGTTTCGTCCATTTTTATGTTTTCTATACGAGATGCATCCGCTTTCATCCTTTCTATGTCTGTGCTACTAACACTGTGTGGACATTCCGCGTACCTTTCACTTCCTCCCTCTTTCCGCTTTCCGCTGCAGCGGATGTGAGTTGTGCGGATGGCCAGAGGATGCCGAGAGGATACATCGGACGTGTAACGGATGACAACAGACATAGAACGTTTGTTGCCCGTATGTGTTGCGGATGTAGATTGTACATGGCGGAAAGTTCATCTGCTCAAAAAGTTTTGTGCAGCTCAAAACTTTTTGAGCAGATGAAATAGCAGTAGTCGGATGTTTTACAGATAGATCGTATGAAAGACATACGCAGTGAGTACACAACGGATGCATCACGTTTTCCAATGGATGGGAAGATTTCTTGTCTGTTTTACATCCTCTTTGCATCTGTTGGTTCAGTGTGACAGGGGCTTTACATAAGTTTTTGACAGGTACTGCTGAAAAGGTGATTAAAAATTGTATGGATATTTATTAGAAATTAAACTAGAAGAAGAACAAGTTAAAGAAACTATGTTGCTTGGGGGAAGAATTTTGGATATGGGATTGATCTAGAGAAATGGCAAAAACTGTGGTCTCTAAATTATAAAATGACAACGTCAACAGCATTTAAAGAAAATTTGTATAAGATGTTTTCCAGGTGGCATTTTCCCCCGACAAGAATAGCAATGTTCAAGAATAAATCCGAAAAATGTTGGAAATGTCGTCAGACACCTGGCTCATATTACCATATGTTGTGGACATGTGCAGATGCTAAAAAATATTGGACTAAAATCCACATGTGGTTGGAAAAAATGACAAAAAAGCACATATATTTGAAACCAGAGATATTTTTATTGGGAATTTTATCTGAAATATATAGTAAATACTTGAAATACCTGATTATAAATGTATTAACAGCAGCTAGGATTGTATTTGCTAAAAACTGGAAAAATGAGAAAACACCATCACAGGAGAAATCATTAAGAAAATATTGGAATGTGCTGAAATGAGTAGATTGACATTTGAAATTAGAGAACAAGATGATAAACAATTTTATAAAATTTGGGATCTATTTTATCAGTGGTTAGACAATAAAATATAGTAATAAAATATATAGATTCTTAGAAAATAAGAAATATATAAAGATGTATTCTTTTCTTATTATATCTACAAAATGATTATTAAGTAAAATATGATTATTTCGTAAAACATGAATGAATAAAAGTATAGTCAAATGATTGATTAATAATGATATTAATGTATTTAATATTTGATTGAAAATACGAGGGTATATACAATGTAATTGTAATTGAAGACTACAAATGGAAGCACAAAACAATTTGTAAACTGGCACTCTGTATGTAATATGGAAGATGGCGTGATGTTTTTATGTTTTGTTTGTTTATGTTTGTTTTAAAAACCAATAAAAATTAAAAAAAGAAAAGAAAGGTTACTATTAGTAACATGTATACATTTTCCCTCATCCCTCCCGCCCACTTTTGTGGAGTATTTTATATGAAATTGTTTCAGATGAGACACGGATACATTGTATGGAGTAGATACACAGATAATCAGAGTTGGAAGGAACCTTGTAGGTCATCTAGTCCAACCCCCCACCCAAGCAGGAGACCCTACACTATTTCTGACAGATGGCAGTCCAATCTCTTCTTGAAAGTCTCAAGTGATGGTTTTCCCACAACTTCGGAGGGCAAGGTGTTCCATTGGTTGATTTTTCTCACTGTCAGAAAGTTTCTCCTTATTCCAGGTTAAATCTCTCCATGTACAGTTTCCATCCATTATTCCTTGTATGGCCTGCAGGCACTTTAGAAAAATAGATTGACCTGTTCCTCTCTGTGGCAGCCTCTCAAATATTGGAAGACTGCTATCATGTCTCCCCTTCTCTTCACTAGACTAGGCATGCCCAGTTCCTGTAACGGTTCTTTATATGTTTTAGTTTCCAATCCCCTAATCATCCTGGTTGCTCTTCTCTGTGCTTTTTCTAGAGTCTCAACATCTTTTTTTATAATGTGACCAAAACTGGATGCAGTACTCTAGGTGTGGTCTTACTAAGGCTTTATAGAGTGGTATTTGTATTTCCCTTGATCTTGACTATATCCCTCTGTTAATACAATTTGGGGTTGCATTAGCTTTTTTGGCTGTTGCTGCACACTGCTGGCTCATATTTAGCTGGTTGTCCACTAAGACTGCAAGATCCCTCTCACAGTTACTCCAATTGAGCCTGGGTGAACCCAGTCTATATATGTACTTTTGGTTTTTCTTGCCTAAGTGTAGGACTTTACTTTTCTTTATATTGAATTTCATTTTGTTAAATACGGTCCAGTGTTCTTGTCTGTCAAGATCCATCTGGATCTTAAGCCTATCTTCTTGGGTATTAGCTATTCCTGCCACCTTAATACCATCTGCAAATTTGCTAAGCTCCCCTTCTATTCTCTCATCCAAGTTGTTAATTAAGATATTGAAGAATACTGGGCCTAAGATGGAACCTTGTGGTACCCCACTGCTTACTTCCCTCCATGTAGACTTAAATCCATTAAGGACTATTTGTTGAGTACAGTTTGCCAGCCAGTTGCGAGTCCATCTAGTGGTGGTGCTATCTATTCCACTTTTTTCTAGCTTATTAAGAAGTAGGTTTTGGTCTACTTTATCGAATGTCTTGCTGAAATCTAAATATATTATGTCCACAGTATTTTGCTGGTCTACTAATTTAGTCACTGAAGAATGAAATAAGATTGGTTTGGCATGATCTGTTTTTAACAAACCCGTGCTGACTGCTAGTTATTACTTTACTTGTTTCTAGATGTTGGCAGATCTGTTTTTTTAATTATCTTTTCCAGTATCTTCCTGGGTATTGATGTTAGGCTGATTGATCTATAGTTTCCTGGGTCTGGTTTTTATCCTTTTTTGAAGATGGGAACCACATCAGCTCTTTTCCAGTCCTCTGGTAGTTCCCCGGTGCTCCAGGATTTTTGAAACATATGGTGCAGTGGTTCTGAGATGACCTCTGCCAGCTCCTTTAAACCTCTGGGATGTAATCCATCAGGCCCCAATGATTTGTTTTCATCAAGATCAGACAGATGTTCTCTTACTATTTTTTTGCTTATTTTGCTTATTATTTTGCTTTTATTTTTGGTCTGTCTGTTACAGTTATGTTTTTGGTGGGTTGAGTTATAGTTTCCTTTTGCTTGAAGAAAGATGCAGAGAATGAGTTAAGCAGTTCTGCTTTCTCTCTGTTGCCTGTTACTTCCTTGCCATCTTGTCTCTTTAGTGGACTGACTGTTTCCTTGATTTTTTTTTCTTGTTATTTATATGTTGGAAGAAACTTTTTTTATCTTTGACTTTTGTTGCAAGTCTTTGTTCACTCTGAGCCTTTGCTATCCTGACTTTGTCTTTGCTATCTGCTGATATTCTGTCTTAGTTGTATGTCCTTCTTTCCATTTTTTGTGCTTGTCCTTCTTTTCTTTCAATTTGCCAGATAGATTTTTGTGTAGCCATGCTGGTTTCTTCTTGGATTTCTTGTTTTTCTTTCTCAGTGGTATTGTGCTGGTCTGGGCTTCTATGATCATACTTTTCAGAGTTTCCCAAGATTCTTGAGTTGTTTTCCCCTTTAGGATTTTCATCCATGGAATCTTTCCCAAGTTCTCTCTGAGTTTATTAAAATCAGCTCTTTTAAAATCCAAGACTCTGGTGTCATTATGTTTTGTTACTTGTGTTTGTGTTATGCTGAATTCTAGTGTGACATGGTCACTCTCACTCAAGATTCCTGCAGTTTCAACTCCCTCTATCACTTCTCTGTTTGTAAGAATTAAGTCCAGTATGGCTGTCCCTCTAGTTTCACCCTCTACCTTTTGGACAACAAAGTTGTCAGCTAGGTTGGTTATGAACTATTTGATTTCTCAAATAGAACTCAAAAACTATTTGGTGTAGAATTAGTTTTCCAATTGATATCAGGATAATTGAAGTCTCCCATTACTATTGTTGTGTGTTTTCTGCATATGTTTGTTAGTTGGCTGGCAAAAAGGACATCTATTTTTTTCTGCTTGATTGGGTGGCCTATAATATAAACCTATGGCCATGTCATTCTTTTTTTCTTTTATATTGATCCATATACATTCTAGGAGGTTTTCATCTTTGGTTTTATCCATTTCTGTAGCAATATAGTGGTCCTTTACAAACAGTGCAACTCCACCTACTCTTTTATGGGGTCTAGTTTTTTTTAATAGTTTTTATCCTTCTACCAGTATGTTCCAGTCATGGGTTTCATCCTACCAAGTTTCTGTTATTCCAATTATATCATATTTACCTTCATGTATTCATAGTTCGAGTTGACCCTGCTTGTTCCCCAGACTTTGTGCATTTGTATATAGGCACTTGAGATCTTTATGTCTGACGCTGTGTTTACTGTCTACATAATCTGTGTTGTCCTGCCTGTCCCTACTTTCTTGCTACCTGTTTGATTAGTGCACGTGGTATGGCACTCACTATTAAATCTTAATTTTGGTTGGCATCAAGGTTGATAATCTTGCCTGCACAAACATCTATTTTGCATGCACTGGTATCCTTATTAGTTTTAGGTTGCTGGGGACAGAGATGTTCTGAATCCATTAATTCTCTGTCCCTGCTGTCCAGTTTAAATGTTTATCGAGGAAATCTGTGAATTTAATTTAATTTAATCTGTGAATTTAACTCAATCCCTTTCTTTGATAGATGCAAGCCATCTCTTTTGTACAGTTTTTCATTGGACCAGCTGCAAACATCATGACTAATAAAACCAAAGCCTTCCCTTTTACACCGCTCCTTTAGCCACACATTAAACTCTGCTACACGCTGCCCTTTCCCTTTTTGTTCCATGATGAATCTGCTAATGGGTAACCTGTCCACCGAACTAAATATTGTGACACTCCACATCTACGACATGAATCAAGTATTTCATTGGTCTCATAATGGTCATCATGGACCAGTCCTGGGATATGCAATCTAGGCTCTTGTCATGTCATATTTGCAGGTTTTAGAAGACTGATATGAAATACAGAGTGAATCCTTTTGAATCAAAAAGGAAGTTGAAGACCAATTGTAACAGGATTTATCACCCGTATAACTTGAAATTGTCCAATGTATTTTGGGCCTAGTTTTTTACTAGCTAGACCAAGGTGTAGGTATTTAGTTGATAGATACATCCAATCTCCAACATTATATTATATTTGTGCGGATTTTTTTTTATCAGCTTCAATTTTATATGCTTCTTGCACTTTTTTCAAGGTGATTCGAAGTGACTCCCATTGCTTATGTACTTTATCTGCCAGGTAGTTGTAGTCTCTAATATTTTTTTCTTGTTCATTATGAGGCCATTCAGGTATGGGTACAAATTCCATACCACTTACTATTTGGAAGGGGGAATGACCAATAATGCTATGTACCATATTATTATATGCTATTTCAGCATACGGTATCAGATCTACCCAATTACTTTGTTGATAATTAATATAACAATGAAGGTACTGTTTGATGGCAGCATTAGCTTTTTCAGCCGCTCCATTAGTAGCTGGGTAATATGCTGTACTTAATCCTTGTGTTGAACCAATCAGATGTATAAATTCCTACCAGAATTTTGAGGTGAACTGTACTCCCCTATTGGATATTATTCTTCAAGGCACCCTATGTAATCGATATATTTGTTGTCTAAACAATTCAGCTAACTTTTTAGCTGATGGTATTCCTTTACATGGGACAAAATGTGGCTGTTTGGAGAATAGATCAATAATAGTCCATATCACCATGTATCCATGGTTATCCGGTGAATCAGCTATAAAGTCCATTCCAATGTCTTGCCAGGGTTTCATCAGTTCAGACACTGTTTGTAATAACCCTGATGGTTTTCCAATTTTAGTCTTATTTATTATACAGACAGGACAGGATTTCACATAATTCTCTATATGTAATCTCATACCTGGCCACCAAAATTGTCGTTTTGCTAAATGTAAAGTTTTTAGGAACCCATAATGTCCTGCCTGTTTAACATCATGACATTTTTTTTAATACTACTGATCTTAACATGTTCGGCACATATATTTTAGTTCTTCACCATGCAATCCCATTTCTCATTTCTATTTGATTTTTATTATTTATTAACCATTCATCTTCCGCTAACATTGTCATTAAGTCTGTTGTAAGTATTGTGGATCGTAAAGATTCTATCCCATAAGTAGCCGGTATCAGTGGTTGGACTATATTCTCGCACACACTATTATACTGAGGAAATCTTGACAAACCATCCGCCATAAAGTTTTTCCCTGATGGAACATATTTTAATATGAAGTTAAATCTTTTAAAAAACATAACCCAGAGAACTTGTTTTGGTGACAACCGATGTGGATTTTGGAGTGCTTCCAAGTTTTTATGATTGGTCCCCACCTCAAATGATTGTGCACTTCTTTCTAATAGATGTCTCCAGGTAAGCAATGACCAGTGTCCAGCAAAAGCTTCCTTCTCCCAAATTGCCCAATTATGTTCAGCTGGACTAAATTTCCTAGATGTATACGCACATGGTTGTTGTTGAGGTAATTCCCCATTAGGCGAATGAGCACATACAGGGAGACATATTGAGATAAGTGTTTGAATAATACACACACAGCACACAGATACACTGTACAGTAAATGTAGGTTTTTTACTTCCAGAAAGGTTTTAGCAAAGTTCAAACAAGCAGTCCAAAGTTATTCAGAGGTTAAAGGAGTCAGTTTTCAGTCCAGGGATAATTTGAATATCAAAGTCCAGTATCAAAAACAGTTCAGTATCAGACTTATATCAAATCAAAGAACATCAGTCAATTAGAAGGAACGGCAATACTTTCCAACAGAAGGAAACAGAAGGAAAGTTGCATCTGGCTGTTTCAATACTGGCTCTTGTGCAAACAGATTTTTTAGGTTACTAAACGCTGTTTGACATTAGTCAATCCATTTCAACATAGTGTTTGGTTTTGGATTTTCAACACCAATAGGTTTGGTTCATAATAGATCCATTAACAACATCAGAAAAACACGGAATAAATTGTCTATAAAAATTTGCAAACCCCAAGAAACTTTGCAGTTGTTTCCTGGTTTTTGGAGTTTGCCATTTTAACACCACTTCTACATTTTTAGGGTTCATTTCCACTTCTTGTTCCAAAATATGATACCCTAAATAATCTAGTTTAGTGTGAAATTCACATTTCAATAATTTTACATAAAGTTGGGCATCCAATAATTTTTTAAGAACCTGTCTGACTAATTTAATGTGCTCTTGCTTAGAATCAGAATAAATCAAAATATCACCTAAATAAACTAAAACACCTCTATACAAATGTTCATGTAGCATTCATTGTAATACTGCTGGAGCTCCTTTAACGCGAATGGCAGAACTTTATAGTAGTAACTACCGGGAGGGCAATTAAACATTGTTTTCCATTCATCCCTTCTCAAATTCTTACTCTATCATAGGCTTCTCTTAAGTCAAGTTTTGTAAATATATGTCATTTAGCTGGTGTAGCTCGCGAGTCCTTCATTAATAATAATGGATACATTGGTTCTACACATATGGCATTTAAATCTCAATAATCTACACACAAACGTAATCCACCATCTTTTTTCCCCCAGAAATAATATTGGCACTGCCATATGAGATCTACCTGGAGTGATAAATCCCCTTTTTAAATTTTTGTTGATGTATTTTCTCATTTCTTCCAATTCCTTTTGAGTCATTGAATACATTCGTGGTTTGGGTAATGCCACTTCTGGGATCAATTCGATGGCACAATACGTTGATGGGGTGGTAAACAATCAGTACCATCTTTCTTAAATACATCTGCTAAGACTTCATACTCAATCAGATAGTGTTTTCAGTAGGTATTCCCTCTTTCATTTGCTTTGTATTATTGGATGGGTGAGGTGACTCATCATCATGGCATGGTGGATTAGAACCCACAGCTAGACGTAATTTATGATAACCCCCTTCCCAGTGTATAGTAGGCTCCCATTTATCAAGCCAAGCTAGTTCCAGAATTAATGTCTTGCTCATGTGAGGAACCACCAAAAAAAAAAAAAAAAATCCACTCCCAGTGCTCCCCCATCAACATTTTAATGTATTCAGTTCTATGAGTTGCTGGGTCTTCACCCAATATAGACCCATACACTTGTTCAAATTTAATAGGAACACCTAATTTCATAACTCTCAAATTTAATTTATCAACCACTGGTTTAGTTATTAAACATCTTGTGCATCATGAATCTATCAATGCCCCCACCTTGATTCCCTGATCAGTCCATTTATTCCATAGATACATGGGTAAAATAAAAGGATGAATGGGCTTACTTACCATTGGGTAATCTGGCATCTCATTGTCCATTTCAGCTTCTCTCAACATAGTAGATTGCATAACAGATCTTTTGTCTTCCACTGGAATATCTGGCAAATTAACTATTACTTCCCTTACCTTGTACTGGTCATGCCAATCTTGTCTACTTGGTTTAGTCTTATTCAATTCTGAATAAGATTGGGGATCTTTCACTGTCATAGGTGGAATTGGACAATCCATAGCCTGATGCCCTGGTCTATCACAGTGAAAACATTTAAATTATCTCCTAGTATTTTGCATCAATATTGTTCTGGATTGCAGTTTTGTACTCGAACTTATAAACTTTCATGGTTGTATAAATCCTTCCAGCCTCGGTCTTAACTGATGTAAACCATCATCTAATTCTATTGCCACACGATACCAACTGGTCAATGTAGCATATGAACCTCTATATAGGCAAGCCTGATGTAATTTAGGGTCCAGTCCTTCTTTAAATATATGAATTAATAAACTCTCTGGCAATGAAGGGGGTTTACAAGCCACTCATCAGAAATCATTTACATATTCTCATGCTGTTCTCCCTTTTTGTTTCACAGCTAACAAATCCTCTTCTGCTTTCTTGTCTGCCAATGTATCTTCAAACTGATTTCTTAATGCATCCAAAAATCATCCTATATCCCCCAATTCCTCCGCCCTATGGTGATATAGACCAGCTGCCCATTCACAAGCTTCTCCCACTAACACTCTAGTAACGGCCATTACCATGGACTAATTTGAGTAGTAACAATGGAAGTATAAATCAAAATTGTTTAATACTTGGCTTAAGAAAACAGCCATTTTATTTGTATTCCCATCAAGCGTGGCTGTTAGAGGAAGGGGTACCCGCCTCCCTGATACTAGACCTTCCAAACGAGCTCCATAATTCATGTTCCATGCGTCTACTGATCAAGGTCTCATGGAATATCTATCTTCCTCCATGTTCCTATCCTCCACTCTCCTAGAACGTAAGTCTGATCTTTCCAGTCTTCTCCCGACCTCAGACTCCTGAAATCCTAATGGACTAGATGCATATAAAGGGTACTTTTCAGGGTGTAATACTTCTTTTCGAACCAAGGTCCCCCCTTTCTTTGTTTCTTTTAAAGTCACCTCCCCGAATTGTATCCTTAACATTTCTAACATGTCACTTCCTGGGATTGCCCAATGACTTTCATCGCACCAGGCCAACATTTCACTTTCCAATCCATTAGATGCTCCTTTTGCCTGTATTCTTTCCCCTTTTTCTCCTTTAAACCATGACTGGGGTCACTTAATCGCACCTTAGTTGTTTTGGACTTTACTACAGGTGGTACTGTCAATGGCACATCCTCTCTCTCCATTCCCACAGTCTGTTTATCATTGCCTTCCCCACCATCATCTTCAGCCACTTCTATGTCTTCCCCCACCATCCATTCCGGATCTTTGCTCTCTGCCATGATTCTCAATAAACTGGTTTTTTGAAAATAAAGTTGGGTGCTGACTTTCTGTTAGCCTCCATTTGCTTTCATAGGAATTCTAGCAATAAACTTTGTTACTCACAGGTTTTTTGTGAATAGGTACGTTTATTTTCACTCGTTTTCCTTCAAACATTGCAGCAACAGTTATTCCGGATAAAGTCAGTGCTGAGATCATTCACATCTCAGTGCAATTTATTATGTAGCCCCACCCCATGTAGCTAATTAACATCTGCCCTCCCCATTAGTCCTATGTGCCATCACCCTGAAATTCTAAATGCAACTAATTAACCAAGCAATATGTGTTTCAAATTGTGAGCCACGTCTTAATTCCCCAGTTCCACTCCAAGAAGCCTTCATGTTTCATTTTGGGAAATGAGAGGAGTCGGAGTGATAAACCTCCTCCCACCCCCATCCTTGTCACATGTTCATGCTGATACAGGATAGATGAGGTGAGCTAGGATGGGATCTGCAGGAGTGGAAAACATTCCTCGACAAAGGCAACGCATTGGAAACGGCAGGATCAGACGCTCCTTCCCCAGCCAAGATAATGTGTCGGGCTTCACTCCAGTGGATAAATCAGTAGGATCATTGAAGCCCGACATAGAGCTAGAGACAGAGACAGAGATAGAGTTATATAAATAAGACTAAGTCACAAAATTTTGGACAACAAAATGATGCAAGATCTGAGGGACAAAACATCAGGTGAGATGATGAAGTGAACTTGTACAATTAATAAGATAGAAGGGAAAGGAGAGATGTGATTAAAACTTTTACATATATTCAGGAAGTTAATAAAATTCTATAAAGTTCTTTTCAATATTAAGCAAAAAAATATGAAGCAAAAAAAAAGAACATGGGAGCATAACCTCAAACTGAGAGAAAGGAAACTCAAAAGTAATGTTAGAAAGAGGGGGGAGGAGCTGGCATTGTGACGATACTGCATGCAATCTCGGAGGTCTGAGATTGCAGCCAATATCTTTGCCCCTGGATGGTCCAAACGGACCAAAACCATCCTGAAGAGATGGTGATAGTGAAAGGTGCATCCTGTAGATCCCAGGGATATCGCAAAGTCCTGGTTGATCCAGGAGAAGCCCTTTTGCCAGCAGCAGAGAAGCAGCCATCAAAGCTTCTGAAGTTGGGACAGCTCCGAACAGAAGGGGCTGAAAGAGAAAGTGTGTTGGTTTGGTGAGAATTTTTCTTTTATCATTCTAAGACTTAAAAGGACCTTAAAGGACACCCTAAGGGGAAAAAAAGAATCTGTAAAAGTTTTGACAGAACTGAATAAGCGGCGGTTTTTAAACAGAAGTGTCAAAGTAAGGCTTTGCTTTTTTTTCTTTTTCTTATGGCTGGACTTCTATTGTGATTTTGCACTTGCTAACTGGACTGGTTTTTTTCTCTATATCGATTTTTTCTTTTCTTTCTTTACTTTATAATATTCTAGGTTAGAGGCTCCCTTTAATTATTTTTATATACTTGGTTTTTTTTTTCCTTTTTAACTTCTATTACATTTTGTCTGGAAAAGGAGGGGGAGAGTGAGAGTGAGAGTAAAGAAACTTTGTAACACTGCCAACTAAAGGCTTGAAAATTTTTTAGATGAAGCCGAGAAAGCTGAGAAAGAAAGCTTTGAAATTCTTTTTCAAGGACATTGCTACATGATAAGAAAGAGGGAGAGCACAGGAGAGTGTTATTGCAGGTGTTCTTCTGGATTTCTATCAACAAATGAAACTTGGCTTTGAAGCTTGGAGAGAGTTAAGACAAGAGCCTTGGATAATTAAATAATGTGCAGTGTGTCTTTTTTCTCTTAAGTTGTGCTACCCCCCCCCCCAGCTGTACTGTTCATTTTTTCTTTTTAAAACCTTTATTTTTGTAATATTTCCATTTTTGCTTCATATTTTAAAGGGAAAGCCTCAAAATTTTCTTTTTTTTTCACCTTTCTTCTTTGGGATTTTTTGTTTTTGATCTATTCTTTTGGTTCACTTTTATGCTTTTTTTTATTTGAGAAATCTCAATTGGATTAAGGTGTTGAAGAAGCTGAAGAATTATTTTTATTTTCTCAATTTTTTTTTGTTTGCTCTTTTTAAACCTTTTTATTTTTCTCCTTCCTTTCTACCTAATTATTGATTGGATTAAGGTTAAGAAGAACCTGAAGAATTTTTTTCTTCTTTTCTTTTTATTATTATTGGGTTTTTCTCTCTACAATTTTTATTTTTCATTTTGGATCATAATTGGATATTCCATAATTGGATTAGGGTTTAGAAGAACCTGAAGATCCCGAATTGTTTAAAATGAGTAAGAAATTTATAGCTTCTGGCTCTTCAACTTCTACTTCTGTCTCCCTACCATCTGGAGGACAACGTTCAATTCAGAAAATGTTAAAGCAAGACAAAGATCAAGAAAGAGTGACTCTATAGATGATTATGCAAGGAATCCAAGACCTTAAAATAAAATCAGATAAACCATTGAAACCATTCATTAAAACCATTGAAAAAGGCATAGAAAATATGGAGCAAAGAACAGAGACTATTGATCAAAGAAGAGAGAAAACTGATGAAAAGGTGGAGAATATTCAACAAATGATGGTGAAGTATGATGAGAGATTCCAAAAAATTGAAGAAGAAGATAAACAAAGAGATAAGAAGATTGGAGATATTGATAGCAGATCAACAGTGGTTGAACAAGATAAAAGTGGGATGCTGAAATAGGAGATGGACAGACCAGAATTCTATCTCAGATTTCAAAAGAAATAGATTTCCTCTATTTCTCTTCAAAATAGAGGAAGAAAAAGGACAAAACCTAGCTGAGATAATGATAGAAACATTGGCTGAAGCTTTGGAAATAACAGAAGAGAAGATGATGGATGGAGCAGATGAGGTATACTGAGTTTTTACAAGATATGCGATGAGAAATAACCTACCAAGAGAAGTTCATATCAGATTTACAAAAAAAAAAAGCCATTAAAACACAAATATTACAAGTGGTAAGAGAGAAAACATTGAAATACAAAGGCAAGGAGATTGTGGTTTTAAAGCAAATACCCAGAAAAGTGAGGGAGACAAGAAGACAATACCGATTTCTGACTAAAATGCTATTGAAAAAAGAGGTGAATTATAGATGGCTAATCCCAGAAGGGTTAATGTTTATCGAGAAAGCAGAATTATTTTATGCAGAATTTTTTGGAAGGAGAGAGGAGGAGGCAGAAAAAGAGATTTCACTAATTGAATTCCAAGATGACCAAATGGAGACTGAAAAAGAAGAAGGCGCAGTAGGTGGATCGGTGCAGATTAAAGAACAACGTGAACCAAGATCTACGAGAGCTGCAAATTATAAAGCATAATCATGGAAGAGAAAAAACTGATTACAATGAATATAAATGGACTTAATTCAGCTGTTAAAAGAAGAAAAAAATTTCAGATTAGAGAAACTAAAATTTGATATAATTTGCCTGCAAGAAGTACATAAAAAACAATATGAACAATTGTTCATACAACCAAAATTAGGGAAAATATTTATTTCTTTGACACAATGTAAGAAAAGAGGAATGGTTTTATATATCAAAGAGACCATCTCAGCAAAATTGATTTATACTGATGAAGACAGAAGAGTATTAATGGTGGAAATAATGGACAATAACACAAAAACACTCTTGATTGCAATTTATGCTCCGAATAATAAACAAGAAGAATTTTATAAAAAAATTACACATGAAAATAATTGAACTGGACTATGTCAATGTAGTTATGATGGGAGATTTCAATGGAATTGTAGACAATAAACTGGACTATATAACAACAACAACAACAACAAAGCAAAATAGGAAGACTCTCCCCAAATTCTTTTTTAAAATGATAGATGAAATAAATTTAAAAGATATATGGAGAGAAAGAAATGTTAAAACCAAACAATACACTTTTTTACTCAAATAGACATTTAACATGGAACCAATTTCCAATGAAGGTAATGGGTCAGTCATCAGTAACTGAACTTAAACATGCTTGGGAAAAATTCCATCTTCCAACAAAAAGTAAAAAAATGAAATAAAAATAATTAAAAAATAACAATAATAATTAAAAAATAAATACTGTATATAAATTAAAAAGGGAACACACAAAGCAAAGATAAAGATAAATCAATAGGTCTTTTTCTGCTATCAGTTTTCTATGATTCTAATTTTGCAGAATTCTATTCCAGACCATAATTACTCATACCTATGCACAACACATTTTAGAAGTATCAAAAATCCATTGACAATAATTTTAACCATGGAATGAAAGAGTTAAATATTTCAGTAAAGGCTGTCCTGAAACAATAACTTTATTTTCAAATTGCCCATATATTTTACGAAATGCTTTTATTTCACTGTTATTCATAGTACTATAATTTTTACCATAAACTTCATAAATTAAGAACTCTAACCCTTACAGACCTGAAATTAATGTTATTATTTCCAATTTACAAGCTAAACTCTAAAATGTTTCTTCAGCTAAATTATGCTGTATATCAATGCCTGTTTCCATAACCAAAGATAAAAAACAGCAGAAGGGAAAAATTATGCTATTTTGTAGAGGAAATAATCTCTTCATAGCAACCTTAACTTGTGTTCTCCAAATTCACATGGCAAAGTTCTTTGCAATCTAGTTTTGGCAAAAATTTTACTAGTTTGTTTACAGGATTTCAAGTACCTTTTATTTATTTTTATTTTTATTATTATTTAGAACATTTATGATCTAGCCTTCATCATAAGTTCTCAGAGCAATGAGGATGTATAGGAATGAAAGAATACAATAAATCATGGATTGTTTTTCCCCTTTTCCTCAAACTTTACAGACTTAATTATACTTTTTAAAAAAGGGGGGGATGTTGTAACTATGTATCATTCATGTGTTTGCAACTGTGTATCATTGCAACTATGTATCGTTCAGGCATTTGCAACATTGTATCATTCACGTGTAGTCATTGAGCTTCTGTCTCTTCAGTGACCTTTGCAGGGCACGTACAAGGGACAAGGAGCTAAACATCTGTAGATAAAGCTTATTTACATTGTGAGTAGTTTGTCTGGCATGCAGCTTTGTAAAGCAGGAATATCCTGATCGAATTATAAATCTCGCAATCCTGTCTGACCTGGTATCTTGCCTGATCTGAGCTATTGTAAATCTTACATATCCTGTCTGACTTGGGCTTAACCTAGGCTCTGAAAAAACAATCACCCCCTTGTGAAGGAGCATAATAAAAGAGCATGTACCCAGACATTCTGGGCGCACTCATCCCGAGGAACTTCGTCTCCTGTCGTTTCTTTCTCCTTTCGCTCCCTATCATGAGACCCCCATCTGATGCAGGATAGCAGATACCGCATTCTGGTGACCCCGACGTGATTCCCTAAGGGGGATACATTGCGACGCGCTCATATCTTACCCGCTCGATGGGAGCTGTGCATCGCCAGGCCTGAAGCGAATTGCACATCATCGGATCTGAAACACGGTCTCGACTTTCGTAAGTATGGGCGGAAACTTTTCTCAACAACAGACAGAGCATCTGAAGGAATTGAGGGAGTTAGTCGCTTCTTCTTCTAAATATTCTGCTAATTTAAAGGGCTCGCCTGTAAAAATGAAACCTATTGCTACATTATTGCTTATGTGTGGCAACATTGTCCCAATTATCCAGAGAAAGGGTCCTTAAAAATCTCCACTTGGCAAAAAATTGGTGAATATCTCCATAGTCCTCCTCGTGCACCTATTGGCATTTTGGTCACTTGGAGGAAAATTATGGAGGCTTTAAAAGTCCATTATAAAATAGAAGCAGGGAGTGTATTTAAATCTCCCCCACCAAGTTATGATAACTTTTCTGTCCTTCAACCCTCCGCTCCCGATGATCGTAAGTCATTACGGGAGCCTCCCTCCATTCAATCCACTTCCTTAAATGTAGAGCCCCCGTGTCCTCCACCACCCTCCCGAGGAGGGGGGGGTGTTGTAAAAGCCATTCAACAAGCCTTTTATGAAGGAGAAATGGATGAGGACACCCTTGCAGCTGCCTCCCTTTATCCTATCATACAAACCGGCAATCCTCCAGCTCCTCAGTATACCCAAATGCCGTACAAAATAATTAAGGATTTAAAAGCAGCTTGCAAGGAAAATGGTATTCAATCTCGCTATGTACAGGGTCTTTTAGGATCAATAACCCAACCAGGCGCTGACTTGATAAATGCTGATTGGCGTACATTATTTAACATGATCCTCACACCTTCACAATTTTTGGTCTGGGAGTCAGAATTTCATAAACGTACTGCAGCCGCAGCCGCTAGAGGCTTGCCGGCAAATGTCACTTTAGATATGCTTAACGGTACTGGCACCATGTTTACCATTGCCCAGCAGATTGCCACAGACGCAGCTGCTTTGCCTATATTACAGGATTGTGCTTTGGCCGCTGCTCGAAAGGTTGATAGTGCGGGATGCGTGCCCAAATCTTTCTCGAAAGTTATTCAAGGACCTTCTGAGCCTTTTTCCTCCTTTATAAACCGTCTCACAGAAGCCTTAGAGAGACAAATTGATAATGAGGAGGCTTGTAATGAATTAAAATTGAAACTTGCTTATGAAAATGCAAACGCTGATTGTCAGAAAGTTTTGCAACCATTAATTAATAAGAAAAATGTTACCTTGGCAGATTATCTTACAGCCTGCCGAATCATAGGAAACACATCCCATTCCATGTCTACTCTGGCTACAGCCATTACTGAAGGCATGCAGCAGAACATGGGCTCTCTTCTTCCCATTTCCCAACAAAATACTCGCAAAATGGGCAATTGTTTTAATTGCGGGAAGCCAGGCCACTTTAAGAGCCAATGCAGAGCCCCGGGCGGGGAAGCAAATATGTCAAGAAACCAGGTAGCTCACCCAAAGACGCCATGCCCTCGATGCCAAAAGGGCTATTACTGGGCTAATCAGTGCAAAGTCCAAAAGAATGAACAGCAGAATAACCCTGCAATCATTCAAAAACCTTTTTTGAATCAGGGAAACTAGAAACGGGGCAGGCAGCCAGCCCCACAACAAAGGCTGCTGAAACTTGCAACTTTTCTTCTTTCGCTTACGATCTTGTTGCTAATGAAACTGTTACTTATCTTCCTGGTGTCGCTGACTTTCTCTTTGTACGTCCTGTTCAGCCTTTTCATATGCCCCCCGATATTCCAGTGCTAGTCTTTCCTGTAAAGGATTTAGCTGAACAAGGTATTCTTTCCTCTCCTTTTCTGCATGACCCCACTGTATTGTCTGATGTCTGTCTGTCTGTACTAGCTAATACAGAAGTTACTATAAATGAGGGGGATGTTGTGGCAAAAATGATTGTGCTCTTAGACCAACAACAAGAGCAACTCTATGCAATTGAAAGACCAATTAGTCAACCAAAACCTACGGTAACATTCTTATTGAATGGTCGATCCTTTCTTGGTCTTTTAGATACTGGAGCTGATATTTCCGTCATCCGAACTGCTGAGTGGCCAAATACCTGGCCTGCAGATGTGGCACCAGCGGTGAGAGGAGTGGGGGGACTCCAGGAGACTCGCATTAGCAGAAACTGGGTAAAAGCCCATTCCCCTGAGTCTCAATGTGTTGCTTATATTAAACCAGCTGTAATTCCTCTGTATACTAATTTGTGGGGAAGAGACCTTATGTCACAGTTTAATGCACAATTTACCCTCCACTAACCATGCTTCGCTTGCATTTGACTCACAATAACCCTGTGTGGATTGATCAGTGGCCTCTCCCTTCTATAAAGCTTGAAGCCTTACATTCTCTTGTTCAAGAACAATTAGATAGAGGTCATCTAGAACCTTCATTGAGTCCATATAATACCCCAGTTTTTGTTATCAAAAAGAAAAACGCCGCTTGGCGCCTCCTTCAGGATTTAAGGGCTGTGAATTCGGTCCTCCTTCCAATGGGACCCCTGCAATGTGGTCTTCCAAATCCTAACATAATTCCTCAAGAGTATGACCTTATCATTATCGATTTAAAAGACTGTTTTTTCTCCATTCCATTACACCAGTTAGATAGAAAATTATTTGCTTTTACAGTACCAACCTTAAATAATCAGAGACCTACCAAACGATATCAATGGAAAGTCTTACCGCAAGGCATGTTAAACAGTCCAACTATGTGTCAATATTTTGTGGATTTAGCCTTGCAACCATACAGGGACAAATATCCTCATTTTTTAATCTATCATTACATGGATGATATATTGGTATCTGCACCTGGCCCAAAGGGCACGGTATTAAAAACTCTGCCGTGCCTGACCTCCATTCTAGGTAAAGCAGGTCTCACAATAGCCCCAGAAAAAGTACAATCCAAACCACCCTTTTCCTATTTAGGTCACAAGTTACTTGCTTCAGCTGCTGTTCCTTCCCTTCCCCTCCCAACACTTCCCCCGAAACCCACACTTGTGACCTTACAACAGTTCCTGGGAATCTTAAATTGGGCACGTCCTTATTTGGGTTTGACCACAGCTACATTAGCTTCTCTTTTTAATGCCCTCACACAAGGTAAAGCCCCGTCTGATGTTATCATTCTAAATAAAGAGCAGTTGCAGGCATTAAAAGACGTTTCCCATTCACTGGCTACTCGATGGGTGGATCGAGCTATAGAGAATTGCCCTTTATCAATTGCTTTACTAAATACTGTTCAGAGACCAACAGCTGTTATTATGCAATCTCATCAGACACAGGTTCTGATTTTAGAAGGGCTGCATTTGTCTCACACCCCACGGACCACAATCACTAGTAAAACCTCTGCATATTCCCAGTTGATCTTTAAAGGTCGACAAAGATGTAAACAACTCATGGGATGTGAGCCTGTTTCAATATTCACTCCTTGCTCACTGACCACGTGGGAAATGCTATGATGTAATTCAGAAGAACTACAATACGCCTTAGAAGAGTGGCCAGGGCAAACTTCTTGCCATTTACCAGCGGACCCACGTTTCACTTTTCTTAAAACTCTCCCTTTTGAATGGCAATCCCCCCTCTCAATATCTCCATTAGTAGATGCACCTACGCTTTATGCAGATGGGGGGAAAATGTATGGTGCTTGTGCATGGTACCAGGAGGGAGAGTGGAAAACTAAAATTACCCCTCCGCAATCTTCTGCTCAACCAGCAGAACTTGCTGCATCTCTTATTGCGTTTCAACAGTTTCAAAAAGCTCCTTTTAATTTAATAGTAGATTCCTTATACGTTTCTCAGATTTTGAAAAATATATATCAAGCCTATTTATCTCCTAGCATATCTGTTCCTTTGTTAAAATTGTTGCTTCCTCTACAGCAATGTATCAACAGCCGTACTCATCCATTCTTTGTAGCACATATCAGGAGCCATCAACCTCTTCCTGGTATATTACAGGAGGGAAACAAGGTGGCAGACGCAGCTGCAGCAGCTGCATCAGGTAAATCAATTTGTAATCTGACAGCAGCCCAAAGCCATGACTATTTTCACCAAAATAAAAAAGCATTACAAAAACAATTTTCTCTAACTCAGGCAGAAGCTGCTGCCATTATTCAACAATGCCCCACATGTAGTAAGCAAGGACATTCCATTCCCATAGGAGTAAATCCTAGAGGATTAAAAGCTTGTGAAATTTGGCAAATGGATGTAACTCAGTATCCACCTTTTGCCCCTTGGAAATATTTGCACGTTTCCATCGATACATATTCAGGGTTTATTCTGGCTACTCCTCAAAGGGGAGAAACTGTAAAACATGTCATCAATCATTCAATTTGTACCTTTGCCTCGCTGGGACGTCCAAAAGAAATCAAAACAGACAATGGACCTGCCTATACGAGTTCTGCTTTCCAGGACTTCTGTAACAGATGGGATGTAACTCACAAGTTTGGGATTCCCTACAACAGCCAGGGGCAGGCTATTGTGGAACGAGCTCACTTATCTCTGAAACGTGCTCGTGATCGATATTCATTGCGGGAAAAAACCCCTAACCTCCCAGCATTGCAAAATTCTCTTAACATTTGTCTTTACACTTTAAATTTTCTTAATCTGACTGGCATTCCTCCCACTTCTGCTGCTTCACGTCATTTTTCCTCCCCCTCACCCCCCCTAACAGACCTCTGGTACATTATCGCAGATTGCCAGATTCCGCCTGGCAGGGTCCCGCTGAGCTTCTCACCTGGGGACGAGGCTACGCTGCGATTTTACTACCAGACAAAACCACTTGCTGGGTCCCCGGTCGGGCGGTAAGACCCTATCATGGGAATTCCTCCGCTACATCTGCATCTTAAACTCTTCCTGATATTCTTGCCTATATCCTCTTTGCAATTTCTACCTTATTCATATCCTACTTATACCTTTGTTCAACATGGTCATTGGACCACATTAGAATTTCGCTTTATTAATTATGATAGTGACTGTCCTATTGTTTGTTGGCATAATAATCTTCCCATAAATCTATCTCCTTATATTCACACATACTTCAACAAAACCTATGCTTCCTGTCAAAAGATTATTCGTGTTAAAGCCACTTCATTAACAGAAGGCTATTATACTTGTTCCATGTGGGTACGTCATGAAAATGCTACCCGTAGCTTTCACTCTGTCACTTCTGTTTTGTTTACAGAACACTCTACCACTCGCTCTTTTGTTCCTTCTTTACTCTTCCTATGGAAAAGAACCTTAAAATCTTTTCCTCTATTCAAGCTAGATATAGGGGGACCTAAATGTCCTTCTCTTGTATTACGGGTTCCTCCAACCCAACTAACATCCTTGATGAATGACCAAATTAATCTTCATTGTCATTATTGTAATTATTATCCTTTTTCTACTAATTGCATTCCCTTCTCATCTCGTAAATGTTCTACAACTAACTTGTCCATAGTCCTCTCTCCTACTTGTGATGCTTTTATATACCCGAACTCTGATCCTGTCAACAAACGACGCTTCAAAAGAACTGTCCGTGACGATCCGCAGAAGCCTCATAGAAAATATAATATTACTTGGACTATAACTGACTTTCAAGGCGTTCGTTTAAGCTCTACAACCAATTCTTCTCGCATAGAAGACTTCTACCCACCACTTCAATTCGATTTGGCAGAAATGCTTGTAGGCTCCACCGCCTACAACTCGCCTTCTCATCCAACGGAGCCTAGTCATAGAGTTGTAAATAAATATAGGTTTTATGTATGCCCCGGACAGCCCGTTTCCAACACTCAGTCCCCTGTCCAACGACTTCTCGACTGCGGGGGGTCGTCGGATTACTTTTGCAAAGCCTGGTCGTGTGTTTCAACTGGACATATTTATTGGGATCCGGGCACTAAGGGTGATCTCATTACTGCCACTCGCGCCACATGGGATATTCCATGCAGTGGTAAAAAATTGCCCAAATGCAACCCGGTAACCATAAGGTTCACGGACCAAGGCAAGAAAAGTACCCTATGGGACACTGGCTTGAAATGGGGTGCCCGCCTAAAAGGAGTCTGGCCGGAAAAGCATTATGGAAATATTTTTTACATTCAACGTCACATTGAACTCCCTCGCTCTAACCCAGTGGGACCACATGAAAAGGTTATTAAATCCCCATTCCTGCAACCCATAACACAGGGAGTTAACCCATTGATTCCATTGATCAAAGCTTCCTATGCTTTGCTGAACTCTTCAAACTCATCAATTGCCTCCACATGTTGGCTTTGTGTTTCTGCCTCTCCACCTTTTTACGAAGCCATTGCTTCCCAAGAATCCATTGCTAATTCCACATCAGATGAACGTTGCCGTTGGAGGAACTCCACTATTACTGTTTCTTCCATCACTGGGGTTGGTTGTTGCTGGGGAAATATTCCATCCAATTACTCACAATATTGTCATAATGTTTCTAATGGCTATCATTGTAATGTATATCTTCCTAAGAACCGCCTTGGCCGCACCCACACCATCGGGGGATACTCTGCAGTCTACACCACTTCAGGAGGAAATTTAACATCACGCCTGAAAGGAATGTATTTTATCCCTGGCAATAATTCTGTCTGGGCTTGTTCCACCGGTCTCACAGCATATGTCTACGGGGATGAACTTGTTAAATCCAAATCATTTTGCATTCAAGTATGGCTTGTACCAAAAATTGACGTGTATAACTCTGATGATTTTATATCCCTACAGGCACCCATGGAATACCCCCTCAGAGCAAAGCAGGAAATTTTTAGTACTCTCACTCTAGGTCTACTGCTTGCTCTGGGCACCACGGGCGCAGCCACGGGCATTGCAGGACTAGCTGTCTCTGACCAAAAAATTACAGCTCTGGGTTCAGCCATTGATGATGATTTATTACGAATTGAGAAATCAATTATAGCTTTGTAAAACTCCTTGACGTCCCTCTCGGAAGTGGTCTTGCAGAATCGTAGAGGCTTAGATCTGTTATTTTTAAAACAAGGGGGATTGTGTGCTGCGCTTAAAGAAGAATGTTGTTTTTATGCTGATAGCAGGGGATCATGTTGGATTCTATGAAAGAATTAGAAAAACGCTTAAAAGATAGAGAAAAAGAAAGGTTAAACATGTATAATTGGTATCAAGGCTTGTTTTCTATTTCACCATGGCTTACAACCTTTTTAACTGCATTGGCAGGACCATTAATAATCATTATATTGATATGTATTATAGGACCTTGTTGTTTTAATAGAATATTGCAATTTTTGAAAAATCAATTATCCTCCATAACTGCTAATGTTAATGTGTTATTGCAAACTCATGTTAAGTCCTTAACACCAGACGAAAAAATGTCATTGCTGAGTTACCGCTCCTTGGACAACCCTGACGCTGACGGGTCGCACTCCTGCCTAGATGACTGGGACCGCGAACATTTCAGAAAAAAGGTTCCTGTCTTCTTGGACAAGGAAGAAGACTCATCATAAATAATAAAAACAGAGGAGATGTTGTAACTATGTATCATTCATGTGTTTGCAACTGTGTATCATTGCAACTATGTATCATTCAGGCATTTGCAACATTGTATCATTCACGTGTAGTCATTGAGCTTCTGTCTCTTCAGTGACCTTTGCAAGGCACGTACAAGGGACAAGGAGCTAAACATCTGTAGATAAAGCTTATTTACATTGTGAGTAGTTTGTCTGGCATGCAGCTTTGTAAAGCAGGAATATCCTGATCGAATTATAAATCTCGCAATCCTGTCTGACCTGGTATCTTGCCTGATCTGAGCTATTGTAAATCTTGCACATTCTGTCTGACCTGGGCTTAACCTAGGCTCTGAAAAAACAATCACCCCCTTGTGAAGGAGCATAATAAAAGAGCGTGTACCCAGACATTCTGGGTGCATTCATCCCAAGGAACTTCGTCTCCTGTTGTTTCTTTCTCCTTTCGCTCCCTATCATGAGACCCCCATCTGATGCAGGATAGCAGATACCGCAGGGGGGGAGAGGGAGATGGCCTTTAGCATTTCATCAGCATCCAAAGTAAATAAAAATGCTAAGAATGAAGTTATACACAGATGCGTGTTCTCCGGTTTTTTTATAAAATCTAATCTATATTTTCCAATCACAATTAACCTTTATTAAGGCAATGGAATTCATTACATCAGAATAGGGTGATGACTACTAAATTAGATGGCTTTTAAAGAAACCCTTTAGGAAAAATAACTCACAGATGCATCCTAGTATTTATCTTTAATTCTAAGACAAGCCAAAGGCCAAAGGCATTCCAGGTAGAAAAATATCTCTAATTAATTAGACATAAAAAAGAGGACCACACTTTTAAACTTTTTTTTTAATGAAAATATGTCTGCAGCATAGTTGTATACCAAATGCTGATATGTGTATGGCAATTTTCTTTAATTGCCACTTGTTTCAGTTTTTTCTATAAGATAACAAAATGTCCCCCAGCCAATTACCAAATGCCACTATTTCCATTTCAGGGAATATATTAGAAGTGCAATGTTAATGAAAGAGACAACAATCATGCTATAAGAGGAGGATAGAATATGCAAGACAGTATTGGCAAGACAGTAGATGTACTGGCTCCATTTACTTAAATTTCCACATGGGCCATAGAACTTGAAAGACATTTTCCAACTTAATTTCATATTTTAAAAAATCCACACTCAACCTAGTTGCCTAGAGTTTTGAAAAATTACCAGCTAGAACATAGGGATTATCAAGCAAGGAGTTAGCTTTGAGTCATAGCACAGTCCCAAGAGATCCAGGGCTGACCCTTCCTAAATTCTACGGAACTTTATCTGTTTCACCCCAAGAGAAGGCAAGCACTCTGGGAATATTCCTGTATCAGAGTCAGAATGTAATAAAGTAATTAATTTCATATGTGGATCTGGTTGCTTACACTTGACAAAGGACCACAAAATATGTTGTAAGCTTAGTAGATGTTTCTATAACCCAAACTGCAAAATGTGAGGAATAAATAATAGGGAGCAATTACAATGCATTCAGAAAGTATTCAGTTCCCTTTCACTTTTGTCAATTTTGTTTTGCTGCAGCCAATTGTTGAAATTCATTTTTTTCTTATTAATCTACACTCAGTACCCCATAATGATGAAGTGAAAACAGAATTTTAGAAATGTCTGTAAATTTATTTTTTAAAAAAATTGAAATATCACATTGGAATAAAGTGTTAAAGCCCATGTCACACTGGCCAACGGATGCAAAAAGGACACAGCGGACGAGCAAAATGTTCCATCCGTGGTTATCCACTCTCAAAAGGGGCAAAAATTTGCATAACCAGAGCAGATAACACGGACGCGGGGAGGACGCAGGGCGGATGCAAAGCGGACGCGGAACGGAAGCCCAGCGGATGGAAGCAGATGGGAGCGGATGGCACATCCGCTAGGCTTCGGGGGACCCCAGCAAAGTGGACATGGAACGGATACAGCGGATGCACAGCGGACGCCAAATGGATGAAGCGGATACACAGCGGATGCACAGCGGAAGCCTAATGGATGCCTGGCATTAATTGCGCATGCGGGGAGGATGCATTGCATCATCCCCGTGGATATAACGGAAGCAGCTCGGAAGCAGGTTGCCATTCAGAGGAAAGACCTGCTTCCAGACATCAACTGCCTTGCCTGCCCTGCCTGCATGTCTGCCTGCCAGCCTTGCTACCAGCCTTGCTGCCAGCCTCCCTGCCAGCCTTGTTGCCAGCCTCCCTGCAAGCCTTGCTGCCAGCCTGCCTGCGAGCCTTGCTGCCAGCCAGCCTTCCTGCCAGCCTTGGTGCCTGCCTCCCTGCCAGCCTTCC
>BLBF01000043.1:3730511-3766823 GCA_015471245.1 Laticauda colubrina | reverse complement strand
CCAGCCTTGGTGCCTGCCTCCCTGCCAGCCTTCCTGCCAGCCTTGGTACCTGCCTGCCTGCCAGCCTTCCTGCCAGCCTTGGTTCCTGCCAGCCTCCCTGCCAGCCAGCAACCCCACAACCATGCGGAAGCACAGCAAGCCTCAGCCATCTGCTGCCAGCCCTGGCAAGAGGGACAGGGCTACCATCCCTCCCCCTGGCCCTCACTCTGGTTCTCCTGGGGCTTCTGCAGCATGGGCTCGCTCTTCTGGGGCTGGCGCTTCTGTTGCTTCTGCTTCTGGAGGAGCTGATCACAAGCACTCCAGCACCAGCCACCTCCTCAGTACCTGCACCCTTCACCCCTGGGACTGAGCGACCAAGAGGAGTCCCAGAGACTCATTTTTGTCTTATAGCTTGTTGTTAATAAAGTCTACTTATGATTCACACACTTCATTTCTTTTTTTTAATAAAGTCTTGCTGGAAACTTTTAGAAATGGTTTAAGCCTTTGCATGCTTGTGGGATGGGTAAGGATAGCTTTGGGATGGGTTAGAATACCTGTGGATGGGTAATAGCTGTGGGATGGGTTAGGATAGCAGTGGGATAGATAAACCTCCAGTGCAAGCATAGTGGGACTGTATGGTCCACCCTCCCAGGTACCACACCTACGGCCCTTTATTATCAATAATAATGTAATAATTATCCACATATGTCAACATAAACACAACTCTTTATTAAATGCCCTGTCATTGTAGGCCAACCAAACATACATGGCCCAATCTCATCCGTGTGATGAGACAGGCTGAAGGAAGCATCCATTAAGCATCTACCATCCTGTCTTGCCACTCCACTGCTCCAGCTGGGGAGTTGCACCAGTGTCTCAGGAGGTTGCGCTGCTTCTTTGCTTCATGTGAGGCTCTGTTGGGGCCTTGCACATCCTGAGTATCGATCAGGTTTCGCCCTTGCCTTCATTCCCCACACTCCATGTCCCCATTGCCTTGCTGGAGGTCCACGAGCCTGTTCTGCAAGACTGGGTAGCGGGTGCGCATGAGATTGTGCAGGATGCAGCAAGCTTCCATGATCCTCCTCACGGTCTCTGGGCAATGCTGCATGGTGGTGAGAAGTACCTGGAACCTGTTGGCCAGGATGCCAAAGGCGTTCTCCACCACCCGCCTTGCCCTGTACAGACTGTAGTTGAAGATCCTCTCTTCACAGGTGAGGAGTCTGCTAGTGTAGGACTTCATGAGGTAGGTTCTGAGGGAGAAGGCATAATCCCCCAGGATGAAATAGGGCACATCTTGTGTGTCGTTGGGCAGGGGTTCTGGATCTGGGAAGCCCACGATGAGGTTGCATTCCAGCTCCTTCTTGAGGTGACTGGCATTGTATACCTGGGCATCTGAAGATGAGCCGTTGCCTGAAGCATCGATGTACATGAACTTGTAGTCAGCATCGACCATGGCGAAGAGGATAATGCTGAACAAGACCTTGGAGTTGAAATAAGTGGACCCCGACTTGGCTGGTGCTTTGCAGGCCATGTGCTTGCCATCTATGGCTCCAACGGTGTGTGGTAAGTTCCACTTCTGATACCACTGCTCTGCAACTTTCTTCCATCCTTCTTCAGTGGAGGGGTACTGGAGGAGCTCCTCCTTGTATTCTTCGATGATGGCCTGCACCACTTCTCTGACCACAATGCTGATGGTGTTGGATGGCACCCTCCAGCCGTACTGCATGCTCCTGTAGGAGGTCCCTGAGGTCAGGTGGCGCAGAGTGAGTGCCACCTTGAGCCCAGGTTCCAGGCTGGGCCGGAAGCTGGTGTTTTCCTTGGTCAACCTGGGTGTCAGCCACTGCACAACTTCGTCAAACATGGCTGGAGGCATCCTCATGAAGTTCTGGAACGCCCGAGCATCTTCGCTCCTGAGCTCCACCATCAGCTTGTTGTACAGTCCGTCCTCTGCTCTTCTGGCGAACCATCTTCAGATTCAGACTCTTTTTGGGTGGCTCCTTTTCTTCTCTCAGTAGAGTTCACAGAGCCTGCAGATGGCTTCGCACTGTTGCAGAATGATGGTGGCTGCCGAAAGGATTTTGTCGCAATCCACGGTGGACATGACTGGATGCTGTGGAAGAGGAAGAGGCAGATGAAGGCTGCAGAGGTCTGCACCGCTGGGCTGCTGTTCTGAAAGTGAGATGCAGGTGAGTTGCTCCCCCTTTTTATAGGCAGTATAGGTTTTCCGCTAGGCATCCTCTAGGCATCCTCTAGGCATCCTCTGGGCATCCTGTAGACATCCTTAATATCCGAGATAGGTCCCCTCTGCGAACGTTTTTTCCATTTTAAATGCTTTGTTTCCATTCTGCATCCACTAGGCATCCATTCTGCATCCGTTCCACATCCTTTCCACTTCCTCCCTTTGTCCAGGCAGATGCAAGTTGCGCGGATGCGGAACGGACACCTAGCGGATATAGCGGATGCATAACGGATGCATAACGGATGCGTAGCGGATGTGTAGCGGATGCAGAACGGACAAACTGGATACATTTTCCGCGCAAAAGTTTTGGGCAGTGGATGAAACGTCCATAAACGGATGCTGGACGGATAGAGAGGAAGCCAAACAGAGGCAGTGAGTACATCGTGTTTTCGAACGGATGGCAAGGTTTTTTGTCCGTTTTACATCGTCTTTGCATCCATTGGTTCAGTGTGACATGGGCTTAAGACCCTTTGCAACAACACTAAAACTTTAGTTTAGATGCCTCCCATTTCTCTTGATAGTTGCTGGCATGTTTCTACCCCTTGATTGAAGTCTACTTATGATAAATTAAATTAATCAGACATGTTTTGGCAAGGCAGACACAGCTCTATAGAAGGTCTCACAGCTGAGCAATTGGGGAAGAAGGCATTTAGTAAGAGAAGTGACTAAGAACCTGATAGTCATTCTGATTGAGCTCCAGAGATCTGTGTGGAGATGGACAAAGTTCCAGAAGAACAAATATCTCTGTAGTCCTTCACCAATCTGGCTAGATGGAAGCCTCTCCTCCATGCATAACACATGAAAGTCCACTTGGAGTTTTCAATTAAGCACCTGAAGGATTCTCAGACTCTGAGGAACAAGATTCTCTGATATGATGAAACCAATATTGAACTGTTGGGGCTTAATGCTAAACCATGCACCGCTAAACCATGGTTTAAATCATTAAACCATGGTTTAATGCTAAACCATGCACCTGCCCAATATCATTCTAACAGCTAAGCATGGTAGTGGCACCATCATGCTGTGCTGGTGTTTCTTAGCAACAGGGTCTGGGAGACTGATCAGGGCTGAGGGAAAGCTGAATGGAGCAAAGTACAGGGATATCCGCAATGAAAACCTATTCTACAATGCTCAGGATCTCAGATTGGGCTGAAGGTTTACTTTCCAACATGACATGATCCTAAGCACACAGCCAAGACAATACAGGAGTAGCTTAGGGACAATTCTGTGAATGTCACAGAATGTCCCAGCCAGAGTCCTGCCTTGAACCCTATTGAATATCTCTGGAAGGTCCTGAAAATAGCTACCCACCAATGGTCGCCATCTAAACTGACTGAGCTTGAGATGATTTGTGAGTAAGAATGGCAGAAAATCTCCCAATCTAAGTTTGTAAAACAACCATCCAGTGGTGGGATTCAAATTTTTTTACTACTGGTTCTGTGGACGTGGCTTTCTGGGCATGGCAGGGGAAGGATACTGTAACATCCCCAGTCAGATGTGGCATTTGCCAGTTCTCTGAACTACTCAAAATTTCCAATACCGGTTTTCCAGAACCTGCTGAATACCACCTCTGCAACCATCATACCCAAAAGACTCCAGGCTGTAACTGTTGCCAAAGGTACTTCAACAAAGTAATGAATGAAGGGTTTGCATACTTATGCCAATGTGATATTTCATTTTTTAAAATAAATTTACAGACATTTCCAAACTTCTGTTTTCACTTTGTTATTATGGGGTACTGAATGTAGATTAATGAGAAAAATATGAATTTTAACAACTAGAATCAGGCTGCAGCATAACAAAATTAACAAAAGTGAAGGAGGTCTGAATACTTTCTGAATATATTATAACTGTATTAAATTGCATTGTGTTTAGATGATAGCACTTGGATTATCTTACCTATTTTAAGGTAAACTGGGTTGAACATAAATAGTATTTGAATAAATTTTAAGGCCCGATGCTAGGCTGTGAAATAAAAGAAAGGCTATAATAATCACAGTCATATTGTAGCCAATTAGCTGAATGGAAAAGCCCATATAGTCATCAGAAGATGAACTTAATTAAAAAATGTCTATCTTTTTTCTTTTAGATTTAATTTAAATCAATTTTAATTTTATCTTTTCTTTTTCTAGGCCCCAGTTTTTGGAATGTAGTGCAACATTCAAAACTCATGTCTGGCATTTGAACCCAGCAAAACTTTGCACGCTTAAGTTGTAATATGAAACCAGCATTTCTGTCAATATAATAACTTGCACAATGAAAATCTCCATTGAATCAAATTCAAGGCCTGTGGGATAGATCTGGCCCACAGGGTACTTAGATCTAGCCCATGGATCCGCCCTGGAAACAATGAAGGACCAGTCCACAGTGCCTCTGCCAGCAAAAATGGAGCTCAGGTTGTGGCCCTTCCAAGTTTAGTTTTCGCTCACAGAGGGTTGCAGGAGACTGTTGCAGCAAAAACCAGAGCCTGAGAGTTTTGTGCATCCTTCACAAGCACTGTTTTCACTGGCAGAGGGCTGCCCATTTTCCCTTGCACCCCTCCACAACACCAATGACATCAAGCTGACCACTCCCACATGGCCACCCCCACCCCACCCTCACCGAGGTCAAGCATGATCCTGATACGGCTCTCAATAAAATGTTGTAATAAAATATTGTTGTAGGGATTTTATTCATTTTCTCTAGAACATTTTTTTCTGTTAATTTATTTGCATTGTTGACCAGTAGATAGCAGCATGTAGCCAGCCTACTAAGCTGATTTTGAAAACTAAATAGGGTCAGCCTTGATCAGTGCTTGCATGGAATAACACCATTAACACCATGAAACTAGGGGACTTCTGGTTTGGGCTTCTTCAGCGATGGACCAAAATCGCAATCTTCCACGGTTTTGATCCATGCTCACCGCTGGAGCGCCCCAAACCTCCTGGATTTGGGGCCGAAGACATCCCGTAGAAGTGGTGAAGAAGGGGGAGCCATTAGCGGGATTGAGGAGAGCTGCATCTCTCCTGAGCTGGCCATTACTCCCTTTCCCAAAGGCGGTTGCAGCGGTGGTCAGAAATGGCCACCTCAAAGAAGAACCCCACCAGAACAAGATTGTGCAGGAGGAAGTTTAAAGGAGAAGGTTTGACTGACAGGGTTGAATGGAGAACATCTATTTAAGGTATCTGGAACCTGGATTTTAAAGAATAATACTATTTCTAAAAAAGATTTTAAGCTGTGAAAGGGAAAGGGAAAGGAAATGGAAATGGCTTTTTTTCCTCTAACATTGACAGTTTTAACTGACTTGGAACAGTAAGAAGAAGAGATTCGAATAAGAAATTGATACTAATCCACTTTGACATTAATAGGCTATTTCTAGCTGAAAATAAAGTGTCAAAGGGATAAAGATTCTTGGATAATTTGAAAACTTTCTTTAAAGAAAGAAAGAAAGCACCAGAGGGAAAAAGGAAAAAAGAGGGTGGAATCTGGAAAATGGGGGATACTACCTGGAACTTTAAAAAAATTGATAGTGGAATTTTAGCTAGGCTTGCAAAAGATACATTGTAGCTAAAACTTTGTGACAAGATAACAAAGCCCCTGGAAAGAGGAAGTGAGAAAAGAAGCAAGAAACAGTTTTGGATTATTGGATGATTCCTGGAACTTTGGATGAAGGATAAAATCAATTGGGGGTTGTTTAATTTTTTTTAAAATGGCATCACTCCTTCAAGAGTTAAAAATGAGAATTAAAGAACAAAAAGAAGAAACATAAGATGAAAGAGGATCTTTTGGCTTCGTATTTCAATTTTTAGAAATGGAGATCTTGAACTATGAAAAACAACAAGAAACGCTGGCAGAACAAGAAGGGAAGGACAACAAATAAGCCATCTTTAATGACCAAGCAATTTTAAGTAGGGTAAAAAAGGGAAAGGGGGAAAGGGAATTAAAAACTTAAGCATTGAAGCAGCACCCCCCCCCAAAGAGTAATTTGGAAAGTAATCATAACATCAGGAACAAGCAGAAGGGAGGATCACAGAAGTGAAAATCAGATAGAAAAGGGAATAAAAAGGGGAGGGAGAAAAAGAGACGGAAGAGGGAAAGGAAAAGAAGCTACAAAGGACAGAAACACATTAACACATTACTTTTCAAGTAGGTATGCTTCTATGGGAACGCTTATAAACTTTCCATAATTACTTCCCCCCCACTTCACTTGCATTTTAAAACATTATGTCATTAAATTGTACCCATTCCTTTCTAAATTAATTCTCTCATTTAAGCCCCTGTCACACAGCACCAACGGATGGAAAGAAGATGTAAAACGGAAACACATGCCATCCATTAGTTAACGCGATGCATCCATTCTGTACTCACTGCATCCATTTTTCATACTCTCTATCCGTCCAGCATCCGTCTACTGACATTTCATCCGCTCAAAAAGTTTTGAGCTGCACAAAACTTATTGAGCAGAAAAAGTATCCAACACGTCCATTCTACATCCGTTACGCATATGGGAAACAACATTATACGTCCGTCATCATCTGTTACGCGTCCGCTACATCCACTAGGCATCCGCTGTGCATCCGCGCAACTCGCATCCACTCCAGCGGAAAATGGACACAGGGAGGAAGTGAAACGGACGCAGAACGGACACGCAGCGTTAGTAGCATGGACGTAGAAAGGATGAAAGCGGATGCAGCTCGCATACAAAGCATTCAAATGGAAAAAACGTTTGTATAGGGGACGTATCTCGGATATTTAGGATGTCTGCAGGATGTCTAGAGGATGCAAAAGGACACCTAGCGGAAAACCTATATTTCCTATAAAAAGGGGGAGAAATCACCTGGATCTCACTTTCAGTCCAGCAGGGGGATCTGCGGTGCAGACCTCTTCAGCCTTCATCTGGCTCTTGCTCTTCCACAGCATCCAGTCATCTCCACCATGTATTGTCACACACTCCTTTTGGTAGCTGCCATCGTTCTACAACAGTGCGAAGCCCTCCACAGGCTCTTTCACCTGTTCTACGGGAAGAAAAGGAGGCATCCAAGAAGTATCTGGGTCCGAAGATGGATCACGAGAAGAGCCGAGTACGGACTGTATAACAAGCTGATGGTGGAGCTGAGGAACGAAGACTCTCGTGCATTCCAGAACTTCATGAGGATGCCGCCAGCCATGTTTGACGAAGTTGTGGAGCGACTGAGACCCAGGTTGACCAAGGTAAACACCAACTTCCAGCCTAGCCTGGACCCTAGGCTGAAGGTGGCACAGACTCTGCGCCACCTGGCCTCTGGGACCATGTACAGGAGCATGCAGTACGGCTGGAGGGTGCCACACAACACCATCAGCATTGTGGTCAGAGAAGTGGTGCAGGCCATCATCGAAGAAAACCTGGAGGAGCTCCTCCAGTACCCCTCCACTGAAGAAGGCTGGAATAAAGTTGCAGAGCAGGGGTATCAGAAGTGGAACTTCCCCCACACCGTTGGAGCCATAGATGGGAAGCACGTGGCCTGTAAAGCTCCAGCCAAGTCAGGGTCCACTTATCACAACTACAAGGGCTTCTTCAACATCAGCTTCAGATGCCCAGGTATACAATGACAGTGACCTCAAGGAGGGGCTGGAATGCAACCTCATCATGGGCTTCCCAGATCCAGACCCCCTGCCCAACGACACACAAGATGTGCCCTACTTCATTGTGGGGGATGACGCCTTCTCCCTCAGAACCTACCTCATGAAGCCCTACACTTCCAGATGCCTCACCCGTGAAGAGAAGATCTTCAACTACAGGCTCTCCAGGGCAAGGCGGGTGGTGGAGATCGCCTTTGGCATCCTGGCCAACAGGTTCCAGGTACTTCTCACCACCATGCAGCATTGCCCAGAGACCATGAGGAACATCGTGGAAGCTTGCTGCATCCTGCACAATCTCATGCGCACCCGCTAGCCAGTGTTACAGAACAGGCTTGTGGACCGGCAAAAAGGCAATGGGGACATGGAGCCTGGTGATTGGAGGCAAGGGCAAAACCTGATCGACACTGAGGATGTGCAAGGCCCCAACAGAGCTTCACGTGAAGGGAAGAAGCAGCGCGACCTCCTGAAACACTGGTGCAACTCCCCAGCTGGAACAGTGGAGTGGCAACACAGGATGGTAGATGCTTAATGGATGCTTCCTTGAGCCTGTCTTATCACACGGATGAGATTGGGCGATGTATGTTGGGTGTCCCTACAATGAACAGGGCATTTAATAAAGAGTTGTGTTTATGTTGAAATGTGTTGATGAATGATTAAATTGTTATTGATAATAAAGGGCCATAGGTGTGGCACCTGGGAGAGTGGACCATATAGTCCCACTATGCTTCCACTGCTATCCCCTGGTATCCTAAATCATCCCACAGCTATTACCTATTCCACAGGTATCCCGGCCCATGCCACTGCTATCCTTACCCATCCCACAGCTATTACCCATCCCAAAGGTATCCCTGCCCATCCCACTGCTATCCTTACCTATCCCACAAGTATGCAAAGGCTTAAACCATTTCTAAAAGTTTCCACCAAGACTTTATTTATTAAAAGAACTGAACCAAGTGTGTGAAGCAAAGATAACCTTTATTAATAACAAACTGTAACAGCAAAATTACCCAAGTAAAGTGTCCCAAGCAAAGATAAAGTCAACAGGTAGCAACCCAGTATCTGGCACTCTTCTCAGTCACTCTGAGGCGTGCCCATGGTCTCAGGGGTGAAGGGTCCAAGTGCTGTGGAGGTGGCAGTGGCTGGAGTGCTGGTCTGAGGCGCCATTGGGGTGCCTGGCCCCGAGAGGACAACAGGGGATGGTGTGTGGAGGAAGCTCTCAGAGAGCTGGCTCAGTCCCGTGATGTTGAGAGGCCCTTCCTCCATGACATGGGGTGTCAGTCCCAAGACCGATGACAGATGTTCTGACGCCAGGCTTGGCTGTGGGGTGGAGGAAGGAGGAGTGTAATGGGGCTGTCTGGTCTGCAGCTGGGTGGCATCTGTGGCGTGAGTGGCATCTGTGGCGTGGGTGGCATCTATGGCATCGGTGGCATCAGTGGCATTGGTGGCGTTTGATGTACCTGTGCCTGGACTGGGAAGGGCTGCCTGTGCTGCTGGAACTCCTGGTAGCCATAGCCTTGGTAGGTGAGGGCCTGTGGAAAGCCTTGGAAGGGCTGTGACATCACCTGGGGTGGAGGAGCAGACCTGAACTGAGTCGGACCAGGTTCAGCTGGGCCTGGAGTGTTGTGCAGAAGACCTGTGATCCTCTCCTTGATCACCTGGTACTGTGATTGGGACATGTCCATGAGGGTCTGGTTGACGTAGGTGAGGGAGGGCTTGCAGTTTGAGGATGGTATGTCGGTGTGTACCAGCTGAGAGATGAGATCTACGCTGCTTTTGATGGTGTCCCTGATCTCCAGCAGGACAGTGTGGCTCTGCCCCTCCGGTCTGACTCTCTGCCTGCTTTCTGTGGAGGTGGAGCTGGGGATGGGGGTGAGTTGGTCTCTGGTGGCAGTGGCCTCTACTTGCTCCAACTGCATCAGGGGGTCCTCCACGCGCTCCGCTATGGGGAGTGCAGCTGTCGGGTGGGTCTCCGTCATGGGACGCTCCACAGATACCTGCCTGGACACAGGAGATGACTCTTGGCCAGAAGAGGACTGGCTCTCTGTGGGCTGCCTGAGAGAGAGGGTAGACAGAGGGGCTGCTCCTTGGTGGTGGACCTCACCCTCCAAGAAGCTGCACTTGGCCATCATGTAGGTCTCCCGGTCGGTGAGCTTGACCACGGCCTGGCCAGACTTCTTGAGGTGCAGCTTCCCGTACCAGGTGTGCATGTGCTTCTACCACCCCAGGAGGACCTCCAAAGTGTAGCCCAGGCTCTCCGCCTTCTCTCTCCAAGCCGCCTGCTTCCTCTTGGTGTCTCGATAGAGCCTGTGTCCCTTCCGCCATAGGTACTCATTCTCCCTCTGCCATTCGAGCACCTCATCTTCATGTTCTTCTTCGATTGAGTATTGCCTCCTATCCCTATCTCATGTATGCCTCTTCCTCCCTCTGGCAGGGCCTTTTGGGCCCTCATCAGAGGGGCTTTGATGTTCTAGGGGCTGCTCCACCACTACCAGCAGCAACAACAACAACAGCAGCAGCAAAAGCAGCACTAGCAGGACCAGCAGCACCAGCAGCACCAGCAGCACCAGGATCAGCAGCAGCAGAGTAAGCACCAGCAGGACCAGGAGCACCAGCAGGACTAGGAGCACCAGCAGGACCAGGAGCACCAGCAGGACCAGGAGCAGCACCAGCAGAGTAAGCACCAGCAGAAGCACCAGCACCAGGAGCAGGCCAGCAGAGTAAGCACCAGCTGAAGTACCAGCACCAGGAACAGCACCAGCAGAGTAAGCACCACCAGAAGCCCCAGCACCAGGAGCAGCGCTAGCAGAGTAAGCACCACCAGAAGCCCCAGCACCAGGAGCAGTGCCAGCAGAAGCCCCAGCACCAGGAGCAGCACCAGCAGAAGCCCCAGCATCAGCAGAGTCAGCCCAAGCAGCAGAAGCCCAAGCAGAAGCAGAGTCAGGACCAGGGGGTGGGATGGTGGCCCTGTCCTTCTTGCCAGGGCTGGCAGAAGATGGCACAGGCTTCCTCTTCTTCCCCATGGTTGTTGGCTGGGGATGTGTCTGGTAGCAGCTCTTTCCTCTGAATGGTGACCTGCTTGTGAGCTGCATACTTTTATATCTGCAGGGCTGATGCAATGCATCCTCCCCACATACACAGTGAACACTTTGCATCCGCTCGGCATCCGCTAGGTGTCTGCTCTGCATTCGCTTCATCTGCTTGGCATCCGCTCTGCATTCGCTCCTTCCGCTGCGCATCTGCTTCTCTGTGCTCCCCCGGAAGCCCTGCAGATGTGTCATCCGCTTCCATCCGCTTCCATCCGCTAGGCTTCCGTGGAGCATCCGCTTTACATCCTGGCTACGTCCTCTCCCCGTTCGTTCCTTTCCATTGTTGTCCGCTCTGTTTATGCAAATTTGGGGCACTTTTGAGAGCGGATAAAAACGGATGGAAAATTTTCTCGTCCGCTGTGTTCTTTTTACATACTTTTTGCATCCGTTGGCTTTTGTGACAGGCCCTTTAATTCATTCCATTTATTTTATTCACAAATGTTTCAGTAAATCATACGTTGTTTCCAATTTTCTAACATTATTTCTAAATACAAATATAACAATACAATCACATGTACCTTTGCAGAATCACTTTTTCAATTAAATTTTTACCCATTGTCTCTAAATAAATCCTGTTTCTTTATATCTTGCTTCACACCCTTGTAGCTTTGCTTCCCTTCCCTCCTCCTTTGCTTATTCTCTCTGCCCTTTTTACCCCCTTGTCTTTCCACCTCAATTTCCCTTTTCTGTATTCCCTTTTTCTGCTGCTTTCTCACATTATGTCCACTTTTCACCTTAGTTTTCCCTATTTTGGTTGGTTTTTTAGGTCTCAAATTCTCCATTCTCTTTCCCCTTTCTTCCCCAAGTAGAGTTACTTGTTCATTTAAAATGGCTTCTTCTTTGTCCCAATCTTCTTGTTGCATAGTCTTTTCTTGTGATTTCTCGTAGGTAGAGATTGCCATTTCTAAGAATTGAAAAATGGAACCAAGAGAGCCCTTCCCTTCTTGTTCCTCTTCTTTAAGTTTTGTAAATTCTATTTTCAGTTCATCCACAAGTGATGCCATTGTAGAGTTGTTTTTTCCTTTCAAACAACCACCCAAGTGTTTTTAATCCTTCAAATATAGTTCCAAAAGTCCCAAAGTCAGCAAGCAATCCAAATACACACAAGCTGTTTTTGACACCTTCTTCCTTTTTTAACTTTCTCTTCCTGGGGTTAATATTTAGTTACAAAGTTTCAGTTAAAATGTATCTTTTAGAAGTTCTGTTAAAATTTAACTTTAGATTCTTTAGATGGACCTTTTTTAAAATTTGAGTTCCAGGATGCCTTAATTGTTGTTTTTTATCCCGATCAGCCAAAACTTTCACTTCAGCACTTTCTTCCTCCTGCACATTCTTTTCTGGATGAGGGCTTCTTTGATGTGGCCATTTCTGACCAACGCTCTACCGCCTTCGGGAAAGGGAGTTTAGCCAGTTGGGGAGGAAAGATAAGGCTTTCCTCGACCCAGCTGGAATCTCCCCCGTCTTCACCGACCTCTACGGGGTGGCTTAGCTCCGAACCCAGCTGGCTTGGTGCACTCCGGCAGCACGCCCAGGCAGAAACTGTGCACAATCGTGGATTCCTGCCTGCCACCAAAGCCCTGCAAACTGGAAGTCCTTTTGTGTTAAATGTTTAAAATTTAAATGAATATTAACATTAATGATAGAATTGAATTGGTATAGATCATTGTTTTAATTATATTATATATTTATATTTTACTTTTTTTTTTTTAAATGTAGCTTGTAGCTTTAATGTACTATGCAGAATCCGAATGGAAGTTATGTTCTATATTAAGTGTTACAATTTTAGGGGAAACATATAAAGGCATCATACTCCAATCAGTGACCAGAGGAGTAATTTTGTTTGATGGTAAAAGATAATAGACAGTGGAAACAGGATAGACAAAGAATATAAATATAATGATCTGATTTGAGATGAAACAAAAATAAAATTAAGAAAGTTATAAGAGGGGAGAAGCTATATAGAAAATGTTGAATGGTAATAAGATATGGAATGGTATATAAAAATGAGCATGAATTTGAATTGGTGTCTGTACAAAGAGATGTAACCCGGGATCGGGCTGCTTTCATAAAAGAGGTTTTATGTTTTTCATGTTCTGTGTTGTGTTTGTTTATTTTTGTTTCTAAAAATAAATAAAATTTTCTTCAAAAAAAAAAGGACAGAAACAAGATATAGAGGTACAGCAAAAGTGTACAAGAATTAAAGGTATAAACCTATTTAAAAGACACAGAGACAATGGTTAAAATTTAACTTGAGAGGATCTGCAAGGATACATGGGATAGCATTGTTATATTAGAAATAGAAAAGGGTTAGAAAATATGTTAGATGATTAAAGTGATAGGAAAAATTTCTACGGATGTGTACTGGAATATTTGTTTGTCAAGAGAATAAGGCTCTCAAAAGAACATTTAAAAAAACTGAAAAGAAACATGGAATATTTTTATCAATTGACAAGATGAACTTGAATAAGAATAATAACTTTATTATTTATTTATTTTTATTTAAAGACAGTAATAAGTAAAATATGAAATATGGATGATTAAAGTAAAAGACAACTGATATTATTAGGTAATGTTTGTTAAAAGAAATAGAAATGTAAAAGATTGCTATTAATATTAATGGCAAAGCTGTACTTGAATAGAATAATTATTCCATTGACTAGTGTTATACATATATACACAGATATACATATACATATATATATATTTTCTTTTAAGAATTTAGTGTGTATTTTTAAGGGAATGTACCAAGCAGAATTCAATTGAAAATAGGTATGTGTTATAAAATAGAGGTTATAAAATGAATGTTATAACTGTAAAGGTGTAACTTAAATTTTTAAATAAGATTTGAAAAAAGATACAAAGGTGTTACACTCCAGTCCAGTAAGTACAGGGGAAAAATTTTCATGAGAAAAGATAATATGAAATTATAAACAGGACAGATGAAAGTATAAAAACATTGATTAGAAAGATTTTAAAAATTAGAAAAAGATATGTAATTGAATTAAGAAAGGAATGGGATAATTTAAAATAAGGCTATAGGAAGTAAAGAAAGGGAATAGTTGTCAAAAAAATTGTGAAAATAGTTATAAGATATGGATTAGAATGTATAAGATAAATAGGTATTAAGTTTATGTCTGTATGGAGAAGTGATAACCCGGGGCCACGCTGTTCTAAAAAAAAAGATATTTTATTTGCATTTGTATTTGTGAAAACTTAAATAAAATTTTTATTAAAAAACAACAACACAGGACTAAAGGCTAGGCAGGAAAATTAGGAAGACATCATAGAAGACAGTAAATAACAAAATATGTCTTATCATGCCCAGAAAGAATGTGTAAGTAGTCAAACTGAACTTGAAGATTATGAAGCTAAATCCAAATATGCTAGGAAGTACTGGAATGTTGACACTCAGACACATCACCCATCAATAGGCTGTTAGCCAAACTATTAAGAAGGAAACAAAATGATAGAATATTTCCTCTTTAGTAGGCAATATCCATGTAAGTAGGAATTAACACCAGACAAACAATCAAGCAGAAATCAATCAACAAAGAACTACCAAGGACAAAAATCATCAATACTGGTAAGACAAGTTACTATATATAAATAGGAGCAAACCTCACATTTTCTAGCACTGATGATGTTACCTAGTTGGTTAATCAAACATCCCCAAGCAGCAATCTCTCTGCAAGACAGAGAGAGCACCAAGGACTCACAGTTCAATCCCTGAACTACTTATATTCTCTTTTATTGGTTACAGGTTGGTTTTGGAGCTTTTTTTTTTTTTGGAGGGGTTGGCATTATTTCTGCTTTTTCTGTTTCAGGACAGAATATAGTCTTGTTAACAATTTGAATTTCAGTTTTAATTCCCAGATGTTTTACTTTGCTTTTGGCTTTAGAGTCACCCAGTTTTAGGGTATATTTTACATGCATTAAATACCATGAATCGACTCAAAATTACAGTATTTTGGAAGAATAATGAAAAGAGTCATGTGGCACTGAATTTTAAAGATAGTTTTAAGTGGCTTCTTATGATACTATATTAGTTCTTCCTGATAGTTTGTAAACTGCTTTGAATGAATTTTTAAATATGAAGTGTATTATAGGCATCTTGAAAGCAGAATTTAATGTTCAAAAAGTAAACATACTGAAAAATAATTGAATGAACTAATGGCAAAAATGGGAAGAAGCTATTTCACACAGTAATTTATTATGATTTTCATAGTTTTAAGTGAATCATTCTTACATTCTTCCTCCTTTCTTTTGTAACTTTTTCTTAATTGAATCACTTCTTGCCAGCTTAAATCTTTTTAGAATAAAGATCTATGGTAACAGTTTGTATAAGATGCAGTTTCCATAATATTTTTCAGCAGGAATAAAATGAAATGCCTCATTTGAATGTAAACTTATTGCTTTTAGAAATCATTTTGTGTTCTAATTATATAGCAATCTAACTTGTAAACAACACATGCTGAGGTTTTGACAGTTAACTTCTGATGAAGCACAGAGTACAAATTTTAATTACATACAGTTCTAATACAGTGAACCTCTAGCAACTCTGTCATCTTTGAAATGGTTACAAAATGAAAAAAACTTTTGAAATATGAGTATGAAGGTAATGAGATCAATAAATGTCATCTGGAAAAAGTAATCACAACTCAGGAGACTCACTAACCTTTCTGCAATTCTAAAAGTAATAGAGTAGTTTTGATGAAGAATGGTTTAGCAGGGAAAACATACGTAATTATAAGAAAAGAGAAAACAAAAAGGGGAGTTTATAATATCAAAAGCTTCTCTTTTAAAAAAAAAAATGTTACAGTTGTTGAAAGGGCAATATGTACATTTTTATTCATTCATTTTTTAAAATTTATAGACAGCTGATACCACTGTTGCAGTGACCCTGGACCACTTACAAAATGATAAAATCATAATAAAAACAATTCAACTATTCAACAGCTGATTAGCTGGGTCTTCTTTTGTTGCCCTGCACAGGAGAATGGATTTGGAAAGCAGGTTAGTACAATGGGGAGGGAATGTGTCAGATGGTGCTCCATTCAAAATCCAAGAAAGAAATACTTAGACTCCATTAATTAGAGAAAAGATATCTTTTGCTGGAAGTCAAATGGTAGCAACAAAAGAATTCTGAATCTGAGAAAATGAGTGCATAAATCACATATACAAAGTGATGGCAACGTTTCCACCCCCAGTAGTTCAATTGGCTCATCCAATTAAAAGTTATGTATAGCATCATGTGAGCATCTCCAGGTAGTGATGAGGCCTCTATCCATTGACCTTGACATATTTTGATAAAGAGTTGCGGCTACACATAGCATAAGATAGAAGCCTAAGCAAGAACCTTCCCTCCTAACTTATGCAGTTCTGTTTTATAACATCTCCACCTCGCTTCCCATAACCATGTCCCTCCTCTTCCCCTGTTAATTATGACAGCCGAAAGATGCAAAGCAAAGGAAGAAAATCTTGAAGGCTGACTGACATTCAGCCCTCTTGCAAAAGAGGTGTTAGTCCTATAAAATATAAAAAAATAGAAGATAACAGAAAATATATATGTAACACCATAATATTATATTTTAGGGTTTATCAAGATATTTAATATGAAATGCCTTGACAAGTTTAGGAGCTCGAACATTCTTCTCATTCACCCATTTGGACTGGGAAAGAGGAAAGTGTTTCCAAACAACCAAATATTGGAGTCAACCCCTTTGTTTTCAAGAATCCAAAATTTCTTTAACTTCAAAATGTTGTTCACCTTCAATTAGCAATGGCACGGAGGGGATCGCCCTGAGTCGGTCTCAAGTCGGTAGTATGTTCAGGTTTTAATAAACTAACATAGAAGACAGGATCCGTCGGACGGTTTTAGGTAATTTCAGTTGGACTACCACAGGGTTCACAATTCTTTAATTGAGAAAGGTCCAATATACTTAGGTCCAAGCTTTTTTGACTTTTAGTCTGCAAATATCTGGTGGATAAAAAGACTTTGTCACCCACTTGATATGGCTTTTTGGAGTTCTCCTTTTATCTGCAAATTTTGTATGAGCTTGATGAGCATCATCTAATGCTTTATGGGTAACAGGCCAGGAAAGCTGGAGTTGAGTTATCCACTCATTCAGTGACTGAATGTTAGGTTTCTCCTGTGGAAGCTTGGGTATGGGTACAAAATCTTGTCCCAAAGCCACTTTAAATGGAGTAAACCCAGTACTACTAGTTACTGTATTGTTATATGCCACCTCAACAAATGGCAATAGGTCAGCCCAATCATCTTGCTGATAATTTATATAACATCTAAGATATTGTTCCAATACAGAGTTAGTTCTCTCACAAGCCCCATTGGTTTGTGGGTGGTGGGCAGAGCTTAAGCCCTGGGTGGAGCCCAATAACTTCAGGAACTCCTTCCAAAATTTGAGGTAAACTGGACACCCCATCTGAGATTATGTGTTCAGGAACACCATGTAACCTGTAGATATGTAAAATAAGCAGTTTAGCCAACATCTTCATAGATGGGATTTTCGCACAAGGCATGAAATGTACCTGTTTGGGGGAAAAAATCTGTTACTACCCAAATAACTATTTCCCCCACTTTCAGGTAATTCCACTATATAATCCATAGAGATTTCCTTCCATGGAGCAGTTGGTCTAGCCACATTTTGTAGCAAGCCTGCTGGTTTACCAGGAGGTCATTTGGCTGAGGCACAGGTAGGACAGCTAGCCATATAAGACTCAATGTCCTTTATCAAGGTAGGCCACCAAAAGTGCCTTTTAACCAAGTGTAAGGTCTTCACGAATCCAAATGACCAGCAGCTTTAGAGTCATGAGCTTGCTGTAATATTTGGTTTCTCAGCTTTGCTGGCACATATAATTTGGTTCCCACCCATGCCAATCCATCTCTAACTGTAGTTATTTGACTGAGCAAGGAACCAACCATCAAGTTTTAGAGCCTCTTTTAATTGTGCAGATAAATCATTTGATAAATTGACTTTCTTCTTTTTCTGGGCTCTCATAACCATTGGAGCCACCAACTGTTTGATTGTGACAATAGACCACTTCTTGGCAAGCACTATTATATTGAGGTAATCTAGATAAAGCATCCGCCATGAAGTTCTCCCCCCCGGAATGTATTTCAATGAAAAATTAAAGCATTTAAAGTACTGCGCCCAGTGAACTTGCTTGAGAGACAGCTTCCGAGCCATTTTCAAAGCCTTCAAATTTTTATGATTCACACCTCAAATGGGTGTTTGCCCCTTCTAAGGGGCAAAATGCCTCCAGGTTAACAGAGCCCAGCAAACTGCAAAAGCTTATTTTTCCCAGATGGCCCATCTTCTTTCAATTTCAGTTACTTTACGGGAAATATATGCACATGGTTGCAGAGTCCCCATCTCGTTTGCTTGTAGTAATATCACCCCGACTACTACATCACTCACATCAGCTAGGATTACAAAAGGGGTGTCCATGTCTGGATGCTTAAGTACTGGTTCAACAGCAAACAGTTGTTTCAGCTTCTCAAAAGCAGCTTGGCACTCCATGGACCACTTGGACTCCAGTGGTTTACTAGGCCTTGGTTTCACCTCCCCTTTGGTTTCTAGGAGATTTGTGACAGGCATTGCAATCTTCGCAAAAGCAGGAATAAATTGATGGTAAAAATTAGCAAATCCCAAGAAACTTTGAAGTTGTTTCCTGGTGCAGGGAGGGGCCCATTCCAAAATGACATGAACTTTCCCCAGATCCATTTCTATGCCATATGCCTAAATAATCAATTTTTTCCTGGTGGAATTCACACTTGGACAACTTTGCATACAGTTCGGCAGCTCAGAGTTTTTCCAGAACTGACTGCACTAGTTTCACATGTTCATCATGAGCCTCCACGTAGATAAGAATATCATCAAGATAAACCAACATCCCCTTGTATAAATGTTCATGCAACACCTGATTTATCATTTGCATGAATACTGCAGGGGCCCCTGTCGGCCAAATGGAAAAATGTTGAATTGGAAACAGCCCATTGGGCAATTAAAACAGTTTTCCATTCATTCCTTTCCTTAAAATTTTCCCTTTGGCCAAGTGGGCCAACATATCCTTCATCAAGGGGAGGTGGTACACGTTCTCTACCAAAATGGCATTGAGGTTTCTATAGTCAACACATAAATGCAGATAGCCATCTTTCTTCTCACCGAACAATACTGGGGCCGCTACTTGGGGCCTTGCAAGTTGGATGAAACTATGTTCCAATTTTTATCAATAAATGACCGCAGCTCTTCTAGCTCCCGCGGTATCAAGTACAGTTTCGGTGTTGGGAGTTTCTCTCCTGGCAAAATTTCAATACTGCAATCTGTTGAGCGATGGGGGGGAGCTCGTCCGAGGCCTTCTCACTGAATACCTCCTTTAAGTCCCAATATTCCTCTTGAATTTTCTCCTCCCCCCTCAGATTCTCGGTGCCAGTGGATGCCCTTCTGGGAGTTGGTCAGTACATATGCGCAATGATCCCCTCCTCCAGTCAATGTGAGGGTTCCATTTCCGGAGCCAGGGCAAACCTAGTATTACGGGGCACTCCATCTCAGGAGCCATAATAAAACACAAAATCTCTCTATGCTTCCCCATCATCATTTCTACTTGTTCCATTTTGAAATGTGCAGGGCCACCCCAGCTACTGATCCATCTAGTTGGCAAAAGGCAGTGGGTGTTTTTAAAGTCTTTAGCTTTAAGCCCATTTTCTCTACTCCCTCCGATCTGATTATGCACCTTGTGCATCCAGAGTCTAACAAGGCCAACATTTCCTCTTTGGCTCCCAACATGGGTACCCTTAGTCTCACAGAAAATGCTGGGTTCCATATCAGCCAGCCAGAGTCAGATTTTAAAACTCTTCTGGAAGGCCAATGAGAGAATATTTCAAATATTCTCAGTGAGAGAATGTTTCAAAGATGGAGAACCACAGCAGAAATTACTCTTCTCCTGGACCCTGTTAAGCATATGGGATCTAAAGATCTCTTTTCCTGGAGCTAATGGGCAAAACCCATTGGGGTAGGATGACTCATCAGATACCCTATCCAATTACAGTTTATCTCTTTTGCCTATTAATTGCCTATTAAGTCAGTATCAACTCTTAACCACCTCACAGATTTTTTTTCTCAGAATAATCTGTTCCCAACCTGGTTTTCCAAAATTTCCAGCATTGCATCTGTCACTAGCATAATTTAATACATCCACCATACTGCTAGTTGTCCTCTTTTTTTCCTGTACTTCTCTTTTTTCTGGCATTATATTCAGGGAAATATATTATATTATATTCAAGGAAATTAGCTCTTTACATAAGATATCCAAAATATAATAACTTGTGACTGGTCAGTTGTGCATCAAGTAGGGAATTTCATCTTGATTAGTTCTAGGATCTATTAGTTTGTTTTCTGATTATCCTGCATCAAAGACCAAATGTGCCAATATTCTTATTTATTACCCTTCTTTTTCAAAATCCAGTTTTCACTTTCATTGTCATATTGTTATTTATCCATCATCATTGATAAAGTCCTGAACACCATTAATCATGTTGTGTCACAGGGAAAACCACTGCCTATGTGATACTGATCTATGCTCATATAAACATATTGGTTCATATGAACATCTTTTCCAAGGTTCTTATTGCTACTCTGTCGAATGCGACTCGGTAGTATATTGCTGAACATATTTGTTTCCATATCAGAAAAACAATAGTTGAAACTTAGTACTGTAGTTAAGTGAAATATGCCTTAATGTGAAAAATGCCCTTTTCTGAAATACCAACAGATCGTTCTCTGCCACTTCTTAGCATAAGCCACTGAAATAGTTAAATTCAATATTAAGGTATTTGTATTTGGAAGTATTCTCTATTACAAGGCACTTTCTGCTTGAACAGTTGTATAGTCCAAGTCCACTTTAAAGAAAAAGATGTTGAAAGAAAAAGTTGATGTTTGAAGTTTTTCCACAGCAGTTTTCATCTCAACTATAACACAAACACTTGTTGCTTCGTAAAGAAGAAGTTACCTTCTCAGACTGAATGAACATGCAGATTTGCATAAAATGTGTTTATTCTAAGTTAAATATATAAATGCTCTAATACTATTATTTCAATAGAGATATAGTATATTTCATCTTAGTGAAGGAGCTACACAGATAAACTGTTTTATTTTATTTATTTTGTCAAGTGATTATAAGATAACAGGTATAAATATAACATAGTTATGAACACATGAAATGGATACATGTAAGAAAAATAAAAAGAAACAATAGGACAAGGATGGTAGGCACGTTGGTGAGCTTATGCATGCCCCCTACAGACCTCTTAGGAAAGGGGTGAGGTCAATAGTAGACAGTCTAAGGTTAAAGTTTTGTGATTTGGGGAAGAAAGCACAGAGTTAGGTAGAGTAAAGTATTCCAGACATTGACCACTCTGTTGCTGAAATCATATTTCCTGCAATCAAGTTTGGTGCGATTAACCTTGAGTTTGTATCGATTGTGTGCTCTTGTATTGTTATGCTTGAAGCTGAAGTATTCATTTAAAGGTAGGACATTGCAATATATAATTGTATATACTATACTTAGATCGGACTGAAGGTGGCGTAGTTCTAGGTTTTCTTGGTCTAGAATTTCAAGTCTAGTGGCATAAGGTATTCTGCAACGATTAGAGGAGTGGAGAACTCTTCTTGTGAAATATTTCTGGACTTTCTCAACTGTATTAATATCAGATAAGTAATGCGGGTTCCAAACTGATGTGCTGTATTCAAGAATTGGTCTAGCAAATGTTTTGTGTGCTCTAGTTAATAGTGTGATATTACCAGAGAAAAAATATGTAGGATTAGGTTAAAACTCTTAATACCTTTTTGGCTATATAGTTACAGTGGGCTGTAGCACTTAGATCATTAGATATGATCTAATGATGATCCAAGGTCCTTGACAGAATTTGGTTCATCAACAATCATCAATCTTGACTATTCAGCTTGTATCTTATTTTCTGATTTTATTTTTGCCAATATATAAGACAGAGCATTTTATTTGTTGAGATTTGAAGTTGCCATTTGTTTGACCATTCTGATACATAGTCGAGATTTTTTATTGAAGAGTAGCAATGTTGGTGGTGTTGAATAGCTTTACATCATCAGCAAAGATAATGCAGTTGCTCTTAATACAATCATAGAAGTCATTTATGTAGAGTATGAAGACAGTTGGTCCTAGAACACTGCCTTGGGGGACACCATTGTTGACAGGTACAGAATTTGATAGGATGCTCCCAATTCTGACCATTTGTTGTCTGTTTGACAGGAATGCTTATCCAGTTATGTAGGTGTCCAGAGATACCATAAGATTTTAGTTTTAGGAGTAGTTTGTCGTGTACCGATGAATCAAAGGCTTTACAGAAGCTTATGTAGATTGCATCTATTGCTTTGCCCTGATCGAATTGTGTAGTCCATATATTTTTGCAGTGTAAGAGTTGCAGATTACAGGATAGTTTTTTTCTGAAACCAAATTGTTTATTAGAGAATAGGTTATTTGTCTCTAAGTGGAGGATAATGGATTGGTTAATAATTGATTCCATGACTTTACAGGCAATGCAGAATAAAGTGATTTGTCTGTAATTTTCAACTAGGCTGGAGTCTCCCTTTTTGAAGATGGGGATGACTGTGGCTAGTGACCATAGGTTTAGCAAGGAGCTGGTTCTTTATTTGTTTAAATTTATTTATTTATTTAAAGGACATACAATCTTCTATCCTAATTGTGAAATAGCAACGTTAAGCCCCTATTTCTCTTTTGCATGTATCCAATTGAATTAGATTCATGAATTAGACAGCTATTCAAGTAAAGGTGCCCTCATATAAAGGATAAACTTTTGCCTGTTCTTCAAATAATGATTCTTATTTGTTTAACATAGCCTGGGACTTCAAAGGGCAGTTTATGTAAACTGGACAAGATAGCCTGACACAGAAACTAGTTAATAAAAACTTTGAAACACCCAGAAAATTTCTAATGTTGCTCCTTCTTTTTGGAAACATTTGCAAATGGTTTTAAATCTCCCAGACTTAAGAGTTTTCTGGAGGATACATAGTATCTAGGACACTTATTTAGTTTTCTTGTTTTAGTAAATGAGAAGTACAGTTTATTAACTTTCTTCATTGGGATAACTGCTTAATCTATCAAAACACACAAACTCACCTTTAAATAATTTGCTCTTTCATTCGTACCAATTTGAAAAATTCTATTTCAAATGAAGATGGTTCTGTACAATTGATCTCTAAGTAATTATCTCCTTCCTGGTGTCTTACAACGATTTGACACTGAAAACCAATTCGGTGCTGGATAGCTTGAATGAAAACTATTAACAACAATCAGCTCTGACTGAATAACTTTCTACATTGTAAACAAATTTTCAATGGAAATGCAGTATTAAACTTTGGCTAATAGAAGAAGCTGGGTAATTTTGAAGACTAAATCCAACTTAAATATTTCTGTTCCCTTTTTTTGGATAACAGAGCATCTGACATCTGAAATAGCATGAAGAGAATAAGTCTATTAAAATCAGTGGGTGTGTTTCTAAACTGATACACAGTGTTTAGGATTGCATTGTAAAGATATAAAGATGCCACAATATTATTGACTCTTAACTTTCTGGATTGATATCTTAAATTGAGGTATATAATTTTTTCTGTATTGAAATTGCATAGACCAAAATAGATAGAGATGATGCAGAGCTAAATTTGATTTTCATTTGCTTACATTATTTAAAATTATTCTATTTTGTAACCTTAATATCATTTTTTCTCTGTTTCTTTCCTCAATTTACATACCAATTACTTTCCTGGTCTCAGGAAACAGTCTTTAAAATCCTCAAAAATAATTCTAACATATGCTTTCTCACACTTGCTTCTCCTATAATTCTTGTTTTCATTTTTATTAAGACAGTTTTGTATTCCTCACATAACAACTTCTGAAAATCCCTCTTGTGAATTCAGTATAAGGAAATAATCCTGTTGAATAATCTAATTTGTTATATTTCTTTTTGAGTTTCTAAATCATAACCTTTCATTTGTAAGTTGATTATTTCAATCTCCTTCTTGTAAATTGTAATTTTGAATTCCACTTTAGGTCAGTTTCAGTTTTATTCAATTAAGCTTGTTGTTCAACTGCCTGATGCTATTAAGAATTAAATAGTTGAAAAAACACATGTCACCATAAATCAAATATTTCTTTTAAGGTGAAAAATCTGGTGGCCACAAATCTTCAATGTTTTGATATTAGTCTCAGAATGTAAACAAAGTTCTTTTTCTGGAACAAAAAGAATCACATCAACATTAAAGCTTTAAAACCATTTAAAACTTTTAAAGTCAGACAATAATCATCCTTTTGCTGTATTTTTTAAAATAAATCTTTCAATATATATTGAAGTTGTATTTTTTAAAAAAGGAATGGAAGAAAACTCACCCTTTGATTTAATTAAAAATTGCCAGTCTGAAGGCTCTCAATCTTTACAGAATGCCAATGGAGAAAACAATAAAGTCCAAAGTGATTAAGAGACAAATTCAATCAAACTTAGACTCCATGTAGGCAACATTAGCAGCTATAAACATGATAGAATCCTGTAACTCCCAGAGGAACACAAAAAGGCATCTCCTACTTTCTGCTCACAAAAAAAAAATAAATAAATCTGTATTTCTCTTTAACTCCAAAAAGATTAAAGCAGCCCAACTATTTCAATCAAGCACCTTTTTGGCTTCAATATGTCCATCACTTTTGGAGAAATGTCAGTTCATCATTACAGTTCAACAGAAATACATAAAAAATGCTCACTTTTACCAGATTGGACAGATTGAGACACATTTTATGTTCATTTTTTTATTATTATGTTAAATTTACTTTAAAATTTTGTAATATTTCTGGGGTGATTTCTTTAACTTTTAGTTGCTGTAATGAACCTGTCCTTTCCTCACTTGTTTTGCAGCTTTTCTAATAGCTCTCATTTTTTAATTTCTAATTGAAAAGTAAAAGTAAGCGAATTATAAAGATAAAGGTCCAATTTAAAATCCCCCTTTCTGTTACACCCTCAAGACTTTAGACCAAACTATCTTTCCGCAGTTCAGATGACATAATTGTGCCATATTACATATATCAACTTATTTTGTAACTTCCATCAATTATCTTTTCTATTTGTTGACAAACAATCCGATTCCCAGGAACATCTAGTTTATTTATTTAATTAATTTCAAGTAACACCAAAAGCACTTTAGCTAAAATACTTATCTTTCAGATTTATACTTCCCTGTTTTTCATTTATTAACTTTCCTAATAAAAATCTTGATTAAGCTCTCTGATGTTATTTTAAAGTCTTGTAGAAGTATTATTTTCCTCTGTGCTTTACATTTTGTAATCTGGAAGGTTGGTTAATTCGGAAAAGTTTTCTTTGTTCCTCTGTTTTCAAAGATTTTTTTTCAATTATAAATTGATTATATGCTAAGTGATTCAGAGGGTTGGTCCAATTTAATCTTTTAAAAGGCATAGTGAGTGCTAGCTATCTGTTGATTCCCAGCTTTCTATTGATTAGCTATCTAATCTGTTGATTTCCAGCTTTAAGCCACAAAGTTTCTACCCCACTGTCTTCACACAAGGAGCAGCTGTCCATGGTACAGGTGGGTCATCTATGGCAGTGATCCCCAGCCTTTTTTGTATCAGGGACCGGTTCCACGATTATTCATTCTTCCACGGGCCGTGCCTGAGTAACACGAGACTCCATGGCCATCAGGACGGCTCTTTGTTCGAAGCTGCCCCCCCTTCAATGAAACTAAGATGCAAAGATTCCTTCAGCACCCAAACACTGCTTTCCAGCTGAAAACCCAGAAGCACTTTTCAACAGAAAACCTGAAAGTAACCAAAAAACCAGAAGCGCCATTGAAACAAGATGGCGGTGCCCAAGCTTTGCGGCCCGGTAAAAAATGATCCACAGACCGGTACCGGTCCAGGGACCAGTGGTTGGGGACCCCGATCTATGGTTTCTTCTTTATTCAAAAATACTTTTGGAAATCAGCAATAACCTCTGACATAACTTACTATTGTTGAGCCATCTTTACTACAGGTGGTCTCAACTCATGGCTGTAATGGAACCTACTCATTATGATTGCAAGTTGTACTTGTAATAAAAACAACGTGACCGCATCATTTCACTTAACAATCTCCTACCCCTACTCTCCTAATGTGTTGAGCATTCACCTAGGTTGTTGACCAGACCATCAGGTGTCTCGGGAGATGGAGCCCTCAGAGGCCCAGCATCTGCTCCATGCTCCCCAAGCCTCCCCCATTTCCTATAGCACCCCATATCCTCCACTTCTTGCACCTTGGAACCCCACAGACCTTGGATCTGTTTTCCACCACCATCAGGTTTCAGTCCGTATCATGTGATAGCTTTATGTGATAGATTCCCTGGATGCCAGCTTGATGATGATGAAGAGCCAGCTTGGGGGGAGTGGGAGTAGAAGACTGAAAGGATCAGAGTAGAAAATAGAGCCAGGAATATAGAAAGATCACCATAAGAGAAATTGAACAAATGCCTGCCTGAAGAAGAAAAGGGAGAGATACAGCTGCAGCTGAGGGCTTAGTCAGAAGTGCAGGAACACAGCTTCAGCCAGCCAGTGGGGATGAAGAGGAATTTCCCCTTCACCAGTTCTCAGGACACATCTCAGCATCTCAAAGTTGAACAGAGGCAGGTGCAATAGAGGCAGCTTCACCCCTCCTTATAACTCGCACCAGTGCAAGTCTACTTATCCCAATAAGTTTCTTGACCCTATACGCTTGGATAAGGGACTTATAAGTGGAATCTGCATTTGTACCTGTGATTTGGATATAGCGCTTTTGGACCCATGCCTAAATTTCGATTTGGGTATTTGGTTTGTGATGTTAGGCCTGACTTGGAGACTTTGCTTCATTTGAACTTTGTGAAGGCTGTTTGTAGGCAAGTATATTTGCAAAGAGCACGGAGAATATATTAGAAGCTTGTGGTGTTCCAATAAAGCCCTTAAATCCTCATGTGCAAAATTGGACTGAAATTGGACACTTTAGAAGATCTCCAGAGTTCTAGAAGTCATCTAGAGAAAGAATAGTAGGCTGCTCTGCCCCTTGAGGTGCCTAGATCACATGGCTCTATCGCAGAAGTGAGTGCCATTTTTAGAGGAGCTGCAGTGACTACATGTGGCCTAGGGATGCAATTACTCCTGCCGGGTGGAATGTTGACAAGATACAATATGTTCTTAACTGGAGTTCTTAAGGTCGTGTCACACTGCCCAACGGATGCAAAAAGGACACAACGGAAGAGAAAAATGTTACATCCGTTGTATCCGTGCTCAAAAGGGGCAAAAATTTGCATAATTGGAGTGGATAACACGGACGCGGGGAGGACGCAGGGTGGATGCAAAGCAGATGTGGAATGGAAGCCCAGCGGATGGAAGGGGATGGCGCAACCGCAGGGCTTCCGGGGGGCCTCAGCAAAGCAGACCCGGAATGGAAACAACGGATGCAGAACGGATGCACAGCGGATGAAGCGGATGCACAGCAGAAGCCTAGCGGATGCACAGTGGAAGACTAACGGATGCCTGGCGTTAATTGCACATGTGGGGGGGATGCATTGTGCAAGCCCCACGGATATAAAGGGAAGCAGCTCGCACGTGGCCAGCATTTGGAGGAAAGACCTGCTGCTGGATACCTCGAGTTCTTGCCTGCATGTCTGCCTGCAAGCTTTGCTGACAGCCTGCCTCCAAGCCTGCCTCCAAGCCTGCCTCCCAGCCTCCTGGGCAGCCTCCCTGCCAGCCTTGCTGCCAGCCTGCCTTCCAGCCTCCCTTTCAGCCTTGCTGCCAGCCTGCCTTCCAGCCTCCCTGCCAGCCTCCCTGCCAGCCAGTCTGTCTGCCAGCCTTAGTTCCTGCCTTCCTGCCAGGCTTCCTGCCAGCCTTCCTGCCAGCCTTGGTGCCTGCCAGTCTTCCTGCAAGCCTTCCTGCCAGCCAGCAACCCCACAACCATGGGGAAGAAGCGAAAGTCTCAGCAACCTGCCGCCATCCCTGGCAAGAGGGACAGGGCCACCCTCCCACCCCATGTCCCTGACTCATCTTCTGCTGGGGCTTCTGCTGCTGGGGCTGACTCTTCTGTTGCTGGAGCTTCTGCTGTAGCTGCTCCTGGCAGTGGTGCTTCTGCTGCGTACTCTGCTGAAGCTGCTCCTGGTGGTAGTGCTTCTGCTGCTGCGTACTCTGCTGAAGCTGCTCCTGGTCCTGCTGGTCCTGCTGGTCCTGCTCGTTCTGCTCATGCTCCTGGTCTTGCTGACCCTGCTGCTGGTGCTTACTCTGCTGCTGCTGATCCTGGTCTTGCTGCTGCTGCTGCTGCTGCTGCTGCTGCTGCTGCTGCTGCTGCTGATCCTGCTGATCCTGCTGATTATGATCCTGCTGGTGATTATGCTGCTGCTGCTGATGATGGTGGTGTGGAGGAGCAGCCCCTACAAGGAGCAGCCCCTGGAAGCCCCTCTGATGAGGGCCCATCTGGTCCTGCCAAAGGGAGGAAGAGGCGTATGCAACAACGGGAGAGGAGGCAGTACTACATTGAGGAAGCGCACGAGGATGAGGTGCTGGAGTGGCTGAGAGAGAACGACTATCTGTGGTGGAAGGGACACCGACTGTACAGGGACACCAAGCGGAAGCAGGCTGCTTGGAGAGAGAGGGCGGAGAGTCTGGGCTACACATCGGATGTGCTCCTCGGCTGGTGGAAGCACATGCACACCTGGTATGGGAAGCTGCACCTCAAAAAATCTGGCCAGGCCAGGGTTAAGCTGACGGACAGAGAGACCTACGTCATGGCCAGGTGCAGCTTCCTGGAGGGTGAGATCTGCCACCGAGGAGCACCAGGAGCCCCTCTGTCTACCCTCTCTCTCTGGCAGCCTGCTGAGAGCCAGTCCTCTTCTGGCCGAGAGTCAGTCCCTGTCTCCATGCAGGTATCTGTGGAGCGTGCCACGGCGGAGAACCCCCGGGCAGGTGTTGAAAGTGTGGTGGAGAGCGAGGAGGACTCCCTGGTGCGGTGGGAGAAAGGAGACATCGAGTCCACCGCTGCCGAAGTTGCATCCACCCACACCTCCGCCTCCACAGGAAGGCAGAGAGCCAGACCGCAGGAGGGGCAGAGCCTCAAGGTCCTGGTGGAGATCAGGGACACCATCCGCACCAACATAGGTCTCCTCTCTCAGCTGGTCCGCGTCGACTCCTCCTCCTCCAACCGCAAGCCCTTCCTCAATTATGTCAACCAGACCCTCAAGGAGATGGCAGATCCCCAGTACCAGGTGGTGAAGGAGAGGATCACCATGCTGCTTAACAACCCTCCAGACCCAGAGGCACCTGCTCCCACCCAGTCCAGGTCTGCTCCTCCACCCCAGGTGATGTCCCTCCCATACCAAGGCTTCCCACAGTCCCTCACTTACCAGGGCTACAGCTACCCGGAGGTCCAGCAGCACAAACAGCAGCCCTTCCAAATGCAGGCACAGAGTCATCGGGTGACACCGTTGCCACCGGTTCCAATGATGCCATCGATGCCAACCACAAAATTGACAATAATGCCACCGACAGCAATGCCAGCCACGCCAATGATGCCACCCAGGCCAGTCCTCACCCGACTGCAGACCAGGCAGCCCCACTACACTGCTCCTTCCTCCATCCCACAGCCAAGCCCGGCCTCAGTACATCTGTCCTCAGTACTGGGGCTGACACCCCATGGCATGGAGGAAGGACCTCTCAGCATCACGGGGCTGAGACAGCTGTCCAACACCTTCCTCAACACACCGCCCCCTGTTGTTCTCTCAGGGCTGCCTGGATATTTGTGGACTTTATTTGGACACTTGACTTGGGTCATGTTTATTTTACAGCTTGTTATTAATAAAGTTTATCTTTGTTTCATACACTTGCTTCATTAATTTTTTTCTATAAAGTCTGGGTGGAAACTTTTAGAAATGGTTTAGCCTTTGCATGCTTGTGGGATGGGTTAAGATAGCAGTGGGATGAAGTCCTGTTCTGCAAGACTGGGTAGCAGGTGCGCATGAGATTGTGCAGGATGCAGCAAGCTTCCACAATTCCACATGGTCTGTGGGCGATGCTGCATGTTGGTGAGATGCTGCATGTTGGTACTTGGAACCTGTTGGCCAGGATGCCAAAGGCGTTCTCCACCACCCACCTTGCCCTGGACAGCCTGTAGTTGAAGATCCTCTCTTCACGGGTGAGGTATTTGGAGGTGTAGAGCTTCATGAGGTAGGTTGTGAGGGAGAAGGCGTCATCCCCCACGATGAAGTAGGGCACATCTTGCGTGTCGTTGGGCAGGGGGTCTGGATCTGGGAAGCCCACCATGAGGTTGCCTTCCAGCCCCTCCTTGAGGTGACTGTCATTGTATACCTGGGCATCTGAAGATGAGCCGTTGCCTGAAGGATCGATGTACATGAACTTGTAGTCAGCTTCGACCATGGCGAAGAGGATGATGCTGAAGAAGCTCTTGTAGTTGTGATAAGTGGACCCTAAGTTGGCTGGAGCTTTGCAGGCCACGTGCTTGCCATCAATGCCTCCAACGGTGTGGGGGAAGTTCCATTTCTGATACCACTGCTCTGCAACTTTCTTCCATCCTTCTTCAGTGGAGGGGCACTGGAGGAGCTCCTCCTTGTATTCTTCGATGATGGCCTGCACCACTTCTCTGACAACAAAGCTGATGGTGCTGGGTGGCACCCTCCAGCCGTACTGCATGCTCCTGTAGGTGGTCCCTGAGGCCAGGTGGCACAGAGTGAGTGCCACCTTGAGCCCAGTTTCCAGGCTGGGTGGGAAGTTGGTGTTTGTCTTGGTCAACCTGGGTGTCAGCCGCTGCACAACTTCATCCACCATCAGCTTGTCATAAAGTACGTACTGTGCTCTTCTGGCTAACCCTCTTTGGACTCAGACTTTTTTTGGGTGCCTCCTTTTCTTCCTGTAGTAGAGTTCACAGAGACTGTAGATGGTTTCGCAGTATTGCAGAAGGATGTTGGCTGCCAAAAGGATTTTGTCGCAATCCACGGTGGACATGACTGGATGCTGTGGAAGAGGAAGAGTCAGATGAAGGCTGCAGAGGTCTGCACAGCTGGGCTGCTTGGCTGAAAGTGATATTTTTATAGGCAGTATAGGTGTCCCTTGGCATCCTCTAGGCATCCTCTAGGCATCCTGTAGACATCCTTAATATCCGAGACAGGTCCCCTCTGCAGACGATTTTTCCATTTTAAACGCTTTGTTTCCTTGCTGCATCCGTTCTGCATCTGTTCTGCATCCGTTCCGCGTCCGTTCCGCTTCCTCCCTGCGTCCGGGTGGATGCGAGTTGCGCAGATGTGCAGCGGATGCCTCACGCATATGGCGGATGCGTAACGGATGCAGAATGGATGCGTAGCGGATGCGTAGCGGATGCAGAACAGATGAATTGGATACATTTTCCACGCAAAAGTTTTAGGCAGCCCAAAACTTTTGGAGTGGATGAAACTTCAATAAACGGATGCTGGACGGATAGAGAGGAAGCAAAACGGAGGCAGTGAGTACATCGCCTTTTCCAACAGATGGCAAGGTTTTTTGTCCGTTTTACATCCTCTTTGCATCCGTTGGTGCAGTGTGACAGGGGCTTTAAATGGCATTGTTTCAGTTACACTGTTGCATTTTCCTTCCTTACCAGATTCGGCACCAGTCTACTATAGGTAGTTCTCATTTAGAAACCCCAATTGGGACTGGGCAATTAGGTCATGGAATGGATTGGTGAAGTGAAACTGCAACTATACTTAAGACTTTTCTTCACCTTTTTTTCAGACCTATGGGAGCAATAAATATCAAAAAGCTGATTTTTTTTAAATTCAGTCTAAAGAAGGCTTAATCAATCTTTCATATGAAAAATGAAAAAAAAATCTCACTATTGAATATAATTGTTTCCTGAATGAAAATCAACAGTGCAGTCCTGTAGATAATTTGAGAACTAGATCCAAAGGATAGATAGTTATCATGTAGCAATTACTTTATACCACAAATATTTACAGATATGACAACAATGAAAAAATTTGGTGACAATCTTCACTAATCCTGCCAAATGATAATTACCTCTCCTTTGGATATAGTCCTCAAATTCCCTGCAGTACTGCAATGTTGATTTGCAAAGTAAAGGTAAGCTGAAACAAGTCAGAAGCACAGTCAAAGTTTCACTTAGCAACCACTTCATTTTACAATCAAGTTGCCAGTCATTAAATAAAGATTATCTGTTTAGGAAAGAGCTAATCATTTCAAATTGTTTAGGAGCAGTCTACCCAAAACAGCATTGCTTATCAGCTTTTTATCAGTTTCTAAATAATACATATCATTCTTAATTCCATATGGATAAAATTTACATTCCTCTGTGACTATAAATGCAACAGCATTAAAAACTAAAGTATTTCTTATTAACCAACATTGCTATGATGTAAGAATGTACTATTTGAGGGAGAAACATCTATAATTTTAAATGTTTCAATCAGATATTGATATCATCAGTCAATAGGCATATACTGATGAAGGCTTAATACACCTTTGCCATATTTTAATCTCACAATTTATTACTTTTATAAAATATCCTGGGATTATTATTGAGAAATGGTATAAAGATATTATCATAATATTAACTAATTAATCTAAATTCTGAAATGAGGGTTATCTCTGTGGCAATAATTTCATACTTCAGATTGGCTATTTTGCATATATTTTACATCAGGATTTTCATGGATAACTGCTGATATTTGGCTTTGTTGGGAGAGTTCTTAATCCTAAAATTGAGAAGTTAATCTTTAAATTCCCCTATTCTATTGATTCCCGTGTCTTTTTGTTCTTTTATTTCCAGCTCCTCTTAAAGCATATCCACTGTCCTCATTTCTTTCCTCCCTCAAGATCTACTATAGGAATTTTTTTTCTGTTTATCTAATTCCCCTTCTTTACTGTTCTGTAATACAATTTACATGCAACTGCATTAATTTACAAATTGTGCCTGTCAAAGTCCATCACGAAACATGTCACTTTAAATTCCAAAGAGAGGTTGTCTATTGAAAATTCAATATTTACTAGGCATCTGTCACTGTTTAATATCTGATGTGAAGCAACGTACAATGTTTGACATTTGAAAACCTGATTGTTAACACTTAAATGGTTTAACTGTATGATCTGTAGTAGACTTGCACAACTAGCAGCCCACAAATTCTGTTGATGTGATCCCAGAATTTGTCCAAAAATAGTAACTGAATTCTAATTTTTAAAGATAGAATACATGTGACATAAGTAGAGTGATCATATTAAATTAGATTAATTTTAATTTCTTTGAAATTAAACTTTAATTACATGTATTGACTCAAATATAATATTTTTTGATTACTCCTTTAGAAGCTTCCTCCCATCTCCCATGTAATTTTTAAAGCTGTGTATTTCTGTAAAAATTTTCCACAACTTGGTACTTTCCAGTTCTCTGTAACTATAGTCCTCATTAGTTTTCCTTTGGGATTATGAATTATTGCACAATAAACCTAAAATAAGTCATGGGAATAGGGCCAAAACAAAGGTTCTGAAAGGCAGATGACTATGGAGCTAGCAATGAAGTTATTGATGTTACATGTTTGGAATGGCTTTCGGTCAGTGTTCGGATGTTGCTGGTTTGGACTAGTTCTAGTGAACCAATAGCTACGACAATCAGCTGGCCCCAACTACCCATCCTCCCACCCTATCCTGTCCTATATTTCTGTGTTTTTCAGCTCAGCTGCTTCTTGAAATATAGTGGATTCCCACACCTCACCTGTTTTACTTTCTGGGGATGCTCTAGAAGTAAGCTGTAGTGTTTAAACTTGGTGTATTTTGAATGCTGTGCATGCACGCAAAGCACGTATTAGTTGCGCTCTCATAGAATTGGTAGAAAAAAAATTGAATTCCACCACTGCTTTCAGTCCTCAAATATGCAAAAGTAATCTTATTGCTGATTGTCCTCTGTGAACAAATATTTAGGCCCATGTCAAATTGCACCAACGGATGGACAGAGAATGTAAAACGGAGAAAAACGCTTCCCTTCCGTTGGTTAACATGATGCATCCGTTCTGTACTCACTGCGTGCATAATTCATACATTCTATCCGAACAGCATCCGTCTACTTAGATTTCATCCACTCAAAAGGTTTTGAGCTACACAAAACTTTTTGAGTGGATGAACTTTCTGCAGCGTCCGTTCTACATCCGTGACACGTCCACTGTATCAGTTTAGCATCCGCTGCGCATCTGCGCAACTCGCATCCGCTCCAGCGGAAAAGGGAAAGAGGGAGGAAGCGAAATGGACGGGGAACGTTCGAGCAGCGTTAGTAGCACGGAAATAGAAAGAATGTAAGCGGATGCAGCTCGCATATAAAAGATTAAAATGGAAAAAACATTCATATAGGGGACGTATCTCGGATATTTAGGATGTCTGGAGGATGTCTAGAGGATGCAGAAGGACACCTAGCGGAAAACCGATATTTCCTATAAAAAGGGGGAGGAAATCACCTGGATCTCACTTTCAGTCCAGCAGCCGTGGAGTGCAGACCTTTTCAGCCTTGATCTTGCTCTTGCTCTTCCACAGCATCCAGTCATCTCCACCATGGATCGTCGCACACTACTTTTGATAGCCGCCAACATTCTACAACAGTGCAAAGCCCTCTATAGGCTCTTTCACCTGTTCTACGGAAGGAAAAGGAGGTGTCCAAGAAGTGGGTGGGTCCGAAGATGGATCACAAGAAGAGCCAAGTACGGACTGTATGACAAGCTGATGGTGGAGCTGAGGAATGAAGACACTCGTGCATTCCAGCACTTCATGAGGATGCCACCAGCCAGGTTTGACGAAGTTGTGGAGCGGCTGAGACCCAGGTTGCCCAAGACAAACACCAACTTCCGGCCCAGCCTGGAACCTGGGCTGAAGGTGGCACTGACTCTGCGCCACCTGGCATCTGAGACCACATAAAGGAACATGCAGAATAACTGGAGGGTGCCACACAATACCATCAGCATTGTGGTCAGAGAAGTGGTGCAGGCCATATCGAAGAATACCTGGAGGAGTTCCTCCAGTGCCCCTCCACTGAAAAAGGATGGAAGAAAGTTACAGAGCAGTGGTATCAGAAGTGGAACTTCCCCCATACCATTGGAGCCATAGATGGGAAACACGTGGCCTGCAAAGCTCCAGCCAACTCAGGGTCCACTTATTTCAACTACAAGGGCTTCTTCAGCATCATCCTCTTTGCCATGGTCGATGCTGACTACAAGTTCATGTACATCAATGCTTCAGGCAATGGGTCAGCTTCAGATGCCCAGGTATACAATGCCAGCAACCTCAAGGAGGAGCTGGAACACAACCTCATCATGTGCTTCCCAGATCCAGACCCCCTGCCCACCGACACACAAGATGTGCCCTACTTCATCATGGGGGATGATGCCTTCTCCCTCAGAACCTACCTCATGAAGCCCTACACTTCGAGATGCCTCACCCGTGAAGAGAGGATCTTCAACTACAGGCTGTCCAGGGCAAGATGGGTGGTGGAGAACGCCTTTGGCATCCTGGCCAACAGGTTCCAGGTACTTCTCACCACCATGCAGCATAGCCCAGAGACCGTGAGGAGGATCGTGGAAGCTTGCTGCATCCTGCAAAATCTCATGCGCACCCGCTACCCAGTGTTGCAGAACAGGCAACAGGGTAATGGGGACATGGAGCCTGGTGAATGGAGGCAAGGAGTAAACCTGATAGACACTGTGGATGTGCCAGGCCCCAACAGAGCTTCAGGTGAAGGGAAGAAGCAGCACAACCTCCAGAAACACTGGTGCAACTCCCCAGCTGGAGCAAGTGGAGTGGCAAGACAGGATGGTAGATGCTTAATGGATGCTTCCTTGAGCCTGTCTCATCACACTGATGAGATTGTGCCATGTATGTTGAGTGGCCCTACAATGAACAGGGCATTTAATAAAGAGTTGTGTTTATGTTGAAATGTGTGGATCAATGATTAAATTGTCACTGATAATAAAGGGCCATAGGTGTGGCACCTGGGAGGGTGGACCATACATTCCCACTATTCTTGCACTGGAGGCTTATCTATCCCACAGCTATTACTCATCCCACAGCTATTACGCATCCCACAGGTATCCCTGCCCATCCCACTGCATCACATCAAGACTGCCTTCAAAACGGAAAAAAAATAGCAGCCATCCTGAGGAACCCCAAAGACAAAATTGACCTGGAAAACCAAGGCATATACGAAATTCCCTGTACATCATGCCCGGCCACATACATTGGACAGACCAATCGAAGAATAAGTACCCGCCTAGATGAACACAAAAATGCAGTAAAAAAGCTGGAACAC
>BLBF01000043.1:3687916-3710195 GCA_015471245.1 Laticauda colubrina | reverse complement strand
TATTATTTCACCTAAACCAGTTAGGGTAAACAATGTTATCCCTAACAACAACGACTATCTCAGGTGAGTAGGGCTGAGAGAGAGTGATTAGTCCAAAATCACCCAACTTGCTTTCATAGTTATGGCAGGACCAGAACTCACAGTCTCCAGCTTTCTAATCTGGTGCCTAAACCATTAAATAAAACTGGCTCTTCAAGTATTAAAGGAATTAAGCCCATGTCACAGTGGCCAACGGATGGAAAACGGACACAACAGATGAGCAAAATGTTCCATCTGTTGTTATCCGCACTCAAAAGGGGCAAAAATTTGCATAACCGGAGCGAATAACACGGACACAGGGAGGGCGCAGGGTGGATGCAAAGCGGATGCGGAATGGAAGCCCAGCAGATGGAAGCGGATGGGAGTGGATGGTGAAACCGCTGGGCTTCCGGGGGGCCTCAGCGAAGCGGATGCGGAACGGATACAGCGGATGCAGAACGGACGCCGAGTGGATGAAGTGGATGCACAGCGGATGCACAGCGGATGCACAGCGGAAGCCTAGCGGATGCACAGCGGAAGCGGAACGGATGCCGAGCGTTAATTGTGCATGCGGGGGGGAAGTATTATGTAAGCCCCCCGGATATAAAGGGAAACAGCTCGCACGTGGCCAGCATTCCAAGGAAAGACCTGCTGCTGGACACTTCAAGTTCCTTGCCTGCCCTGCCAGCCTGCCTTCCAGCCAGCCTTGGTGCCTGCTTGCCTGCCTGTCTTCCTGCCAGGCTTTCTGCCAGCCTTCTTGCCAGGCTTCCGGCCAGCCTTCCTGCCAGCCTTGTTGCCTGCCAGCCACCCTACCAGCCAGCAACCCCACAACCATGGGGAGGAAGCGAAAGCCTCAGCAACCTGCCGCAATCCCTGGCAAAAGGGACAGGGCCAACCTCCCGCCCCCTGCCCCTAACTCTGCTGGTGCTGGGGCTTCTGCTGAATCTGCTCCTGATGGTGGTGCTTCTGCTGGTGCTGGGGCTTCTGCTGTTGCTTACTCTGTTGGAGCTGCTCCTGCTCGACCTGCTCATGCTGCTGGACTTGCTCGTCCTGCTCGTGCTCCTGCTCTTGCTCGTCCTGCTCGTGCTCCTGGTCCTGCTCGTGCTCCTGGTCCTGCTCGTGCTCCTGGAATTGCTGGCCCTGCTGGTGCTTACTCTACTGCTGCTGATCCTGGTCCTAGTGTTCCTGCTGCTGCTGCTGCTGCTGCTGATGATGATGATGATGATGATTATGATCCTGCTGGTGAGGATGATGATGCTGATTATGATCCTGCTGGTGAGGATGATGATAATGATGATGATGATGATGATGATGATGATGATGATGATGATCCTGCTGCTGCTGCTGCTGGTGGTGGTGTGGAGGAGCAGCCCCTACTACCTGGGAGCCCCTCTGATGAGGGCCCATCTGGTCCTGCCAAAGGGAGGAAGAGGCGTATGCGACAACAGGAGAGGAGGCAATACTCCATTGCGGAGACTCACGAGGATGAAGTGCTGGAGTGGCTGAGTATCTGTGGCGGAAGGGACACCAGCTGAACAGGGACACCAAGCGGAAGCAGGCTGCTTGGAGAGAGAGGGCAATGGGTTACACTTCGGAGGTGCTCCTCGGCTGGTGGAAACATATGCACACCTGGTACGGGAAGCTGCACCTGAAGAAATCTGGCCAGGCCACTGTGAAGCTGATAGACAGAGAGACCTACGTCATGGCCAGGTGCAGCTTCCTGGAGGGTGAGATCTGCCACCGAGGAGCACCAGTAGCCCCTCTCACTACCCTCTCTCTCCGGCAGCCTGCTGCCACCCAGTCCTTTTCCAGCCGAGAGTCAGTCCCTGTCTCCAGGCAGGTGTGGAGCGTGCCATGGTGGAGAACCCGCAGACAGGTGTTGTAAGCATGGTGGAGTGCATAGAGGACTCCCTCGTGTGGTGGGAGAAAGGAGGCATTGAGTCCACCACAGTCCTAGCCAAATCCACCCACCTCAGCTCCGCCTCCGCAGAAAGGCAGAGAGCCGGACAGCTGGAGGGGCAGAGCCACAATGTCCTGCTGGAGATCAGGGACACCATCCGCACCAGCATAGATCTCCTCTCGCAGTGGTCCACACCGACTCCTCATCCTCCAACCTCAAGCCCTTCCTCACCTATGTCAACCAGACCCTCAAGGAAATGACGAATCCACAGTACCAGCAGGTGAAGGACCGGATCACCAAGCTGCTTCACAACCCTCCAGACCCAGAGGAACCTGCTCCCACCCAGTCCAGGCCTACTCTTCCACCCCAGGTGATGTCCCTCCCATTCCAAGGCTTCCCACAGCCCCTCACCTACCAGGGCTACGGCTACCAGGAGGTTCAGCAGCACAGGCAGCAGCCCTTCCCAGTCCAGGCACAGAGTCATCGCGCGACACCGTTGCCACCTGTTTCACTGATGCCACCGATGCCACCCACGCCAATGATGCAACCGACGACAGCAATGCCACCCACACCAATGATGCCACCGACGACAGCGATGCCACCCACACCAATGATGCCACCCACGACAATCCTCACCCAGCTGCACAGCAGACAACCCCACTACACTACTCCTTCCTCCACCCCACAGCCAAGCCCGGCCTCAGTACATCTGTCATCAGTACTGGGGCTGACACCATGGCATGGAGTCAGGACCTCTCAGCATCACGGGGTTGAGCCAGCTGTCCGAGATCTTTCTAAACACACCGTCCCCTGTTGTCCTCTCGAGGCCAGGCACTCCAGCATCACCCACCACCACAGCACCTGGACCCTTCACCCCTGAGACTGGGCACACCTCCAAGTGACCAAGAAGAGTGCCAGAGCCCGGCTAGCTGGCTACCTGTGGACTTTATTTGGACAGTTGACTTGGGTCATTTTTTTTTTCACAGCTTATTGTTCAATAAAGTTTATCTTTGATTCACACACTTGCTTCATTTCTTTTTTTCAATAAAGTCTTGGTGGAAACTTTTAGAATTGGCTTAAGCCTTTGCATGCTTGTGGGATGGGTTAAGATAGCAGTGGGTTTGGCAGGGATACCTGTGGAATGAGCAGGGATACTTTTGGGATGGCTAATAGCTGTGGGATAGATAAACCTCCAGTGCAAGCATAGTGGGACTGTATGGTCCACCCTCCCAGGTGCCACACCTATGGCCCTTTATTATCAATAATAATGTAATAATCATCCACATATGTCAACATAAACACAACTCTTTATTAAACTCCCTGTTTATTGTAGGTCCACCCAACATACATGGCCCAATCTCATCCGTGTGATGAGACAGGCTGAAGGAAGCATCCATTAAGCATCTACCATCCTGTCTTGCCACTCCACCGCTCCAGCTGGGGAGTTGCACCAGTGTTTCAGGAGGTTGCGCTGGTTCTTCCCTTCCCGTGAGGCTCTGTTGTGGCCTTGCACATCCTGAGTGTCAATCAGGTTTTGCCCTTGCCTCCATTCCCCAGGCTCCATGTCCCCATTGCCTTGCTGGAGGTCCACGAGCCTGTTCTGCAAGACTGAGTAGCGGGTGCGCATGAGATTGTGCAGGATGCAGCAAGCTTCCACGATGTTCCTCACAGTCTGTGGGCGATGCTGCATGGTGGTGAGAAGTACCTGGAACCTGTTGGCCAGGATGCCAAAGGCGTTCTCCATCACCCACCTTGCCCTGGACAGCCTGTAGTTGAAGATCCTCTATTCACGGGTGAGGAGTCTGGAAGTGTAGGGCTTCATGAGGTAGGTTGTGAGGGAGAAGGCATCACCCCCCACGATGAAGTAGGGCACATCTTGCGTGTCATTGGGCAGGGGGTCTGGATCTGGGAAGCCCACAATGAGGTTGCCTTCCAGCCCCTCCTTGAGGTGACTGGCGTTGTATACCTGGGCATCTGAAGATGAGCCGTAGCCTGAAGCATCGATGTACATGAATTTGTAGTCAGCATCAACCATGGCGAAGAGGATGATGCTGAAGAAGCCCTTGTAGTGGAAATAAGTGGACCCCGACTTGGCTGGAGCTTTGCAGGCCACGTGCTTACCATCTATGGCTCCAATGGTGTGTGGGAAGTTCCACCTCTGATACCACTGCTCTGCAACTTTCTTCCATCCTTCTTCAGTGGAGGGGCACTGGAGGAGCTCCTCCTTGTATTCTTCGATGATGGCCTGCACCACTTCTCTGACCACAATGTTGAAGGTGTTGTGTGGCACCCTCCAGCCGTACTGCATGCTTTTGTGGGTGGCCCCTGAGGCCAGGTGGTGCAGAGTGAGTGCCACCTTGAGCCCAGGTTCCAGGCTGGGCTGGAAGTTGGTGTTTGCCTTGGTCAACCTGGGTGTCAGCCGCTGCACAACTTTGTCAAACATGGCTGGAGACATTCTCATGAAGTTCTGGAACGCCCGAGTGTCTTTGTTCCTGAGCTCCACCATCAGCTTGTTGTACAGTCCGTACTCTGCTCTTCTCCCGATCCATTTTCAGACGCTTCTTGGCCACCTCTTTTTCTTCCCATAGTAGAGTTCACAGAGCCTGTAGTTCACAGGCTTCGTACTGTTGTAGAAGGATGGTGGCTGCCAAAAGGACTGTGGTACGATCCACAGTGGACATGACTGGATGCTGTGGAGGAGGAAGAGTCAGATGAAGGCTGCAGAGGTCTGCACAGTGGGCTGCTGGTGTGAAAGTGAGATGCAGACGAGTTGCTCCCCCTTTTTATAGGCAGTATAGGTGTCCCTTTGCATCCTCTAGGCATCCTCTAGACATCTTTAATATCCGAGATAGATCCCCTCTGTGAATGTTTTTTCCACTTTAAACACTTTGTTTCCATGCTGCATCCGTTCTGCATCCGTTCTGCATCTGTTCCGCGTCCGTTCCACTTCCTCCCTGCATCCGGGCGGATGTGAGTTGCGCGGATGTGCAGCGGACGCCAAGCGGATATAGCAGATGCGTAATGGATGCGTAGCGGATGTGTAGCGGATGCAGAATGGACGAACTGGATACATTTTCTGCGCAAAAGTTTTAGGTAGCCCAAAACTTTTGGAGCGGATGAAACGTCCATAAACAGATGCTGGACGGATAGAGAGGAAGCAAAATGGAGGCAGTGAGTACAGAACGGATACATCGCATTAACTAACGGATGGCAAGGTTTTTTGTCCGTTTTACATCCTCTTTGCATCCGTTGGTTCAGTGTGACATGGGCTTAAAAGCAACAATACTGCATCTGTGGAATACATTTTCTATTAATTATGTAATCTATTGACAAAGTTGTGACAGTTGGGTCACAACTGGGAAGCAGGATCAGAAATTTCTGCACATTTTTCGTTTGTCAACCATTAGATTTTCATTTTTTAATTTATTTATTTGATTATTTATTTATTTGGAGATATTGATATGTAGATTCAAATCATTCAGATTTTGGACACCTGGCCCTTCTATTTCCTGCCAGATCAGTCAGAAATCATGCAAATGCAACTTTGCAGCACATTTCAATAGCATAAACTTATAGAATTGCAGGGAGTGCCCAAGGAGGTGGGAGTGAGGAGGCAGTGGGTTGAAAAATTCATACAGCCCAGCCAAGATTTAATATAATAGGGATGAGAAGATTAGGAGAAATGTTAAACAGGTAGCAGTAAACATCCAATTGGGAGATTACCTAAAGGCAGAGAATTTTAGTAAGGCATTATTCATAAGCTATTGTTTTCCCTTTTGCTCTGATAAAGTACCCATTACGTTCTCAGCAAATAGTCCTGTGAAATTATGCAGCAGAATAAAGCCATAGAATGCTGAAGTGCCTCAGGCACTTTAAACAGCAGGTAGGTAATCAGGTTTAGAAAGACCAGGTATTAATAACTCCTTGTGACTAGAAAGCCAATATACTTGGGGAAAAATTGGGCTAGAATCTTTTTCCTTCAGTGTGCTGGCCGCTGCAGAAGGCTACTGATGTAGACCAGACTTCTTCCTAATTTCTTTTCAGGACATTATGGAAGTTTACTGAAGCAGTCACAAATCCAAAGGGGATGTTTCTTTTACTTATTTATATGACCACTTAAATAACACATGGTGACTCCAAGCAGCTTACACCGTTAAAATTCTACAATGTAAAAAACAAACAAACTCTTTTACACATACCTCCACAACGGCAGAATGCATAATCATACCAGCCACTTGATTGTCTCTGTGTTAATCTGGGATCCCCAAGTATGCTGACGGAACTATGTTTCCAGGGATGGAACCACCACAGAGAAGTCCGTTTTGGTTCCCACTGGATGCAGTTTTCTGATAGATGAGATTCATGACCTACCTTGTCTTACCATTCTGATTGGCAGAATAGATGAGCCTGGGAAGAGGTAGTCCAATAGAGTTCATAAAACTATTTGATGTCCAGTAGAAATAGCAGTAGTACTTAGACTAATATACCACTTCACAATTCTTTACAGCCTCTCTAAGCAGTTCACAGAGTCAGCCTATTACCCCCAATTGTCTGGCTCCTTATTTTACCAACCTCGGAAGGATGGAAGGCTGAGTCAACCTTGAGCCAGTGAGATTCTCATTGGAAAATAATGGGCTTCCTTTGTTGTAGCACAATGCTCAAGTTAGTAACTGTACCCCAGAGAAAGAAAAGAGCATCTACAAGCTGAACACTTATATAATTGAATTGACTCAAAAATATGTTGACAAAATGGCCACAATAGCAGGTAAGATCCTGTTAACAGGGAATTGCCTATGACTGAATTCATCAGCTCCTTTAACAGCCATCTCATTCTCTCTTGCAGAGATGTCATCTGGGAGACAATTAGTTTATAGCTGAGGATATCCAACCCACACACCCAGAAGAGCAGTTAAGAAAGAGAAACCAGCAGAAACAAATGGGACTCTACCTTGAGAGGATAAGTATTCCCTACATTTAGAAACTATCTCCATATTGCTATAAACATGGCAGTAAAATAAAAATTACTTTGAATTTTATTAATTTAATTCTGGTTGGGGTTTTTTTTTCTGAGAAAGCAATAGAAGAGAAAGTGGCTTTGATCTTCCAATCACCAAAAAAACCTCATGACAGTCTTCTCTGTTTCTAAGGATTCTTCTGCAGTTGGTAAAATAGTGAAATGTTACAGAAGTATAATCCCTTTAAACCCCTCAGGATGTGACATCTTATTTTCTCGCCTGTGAAGATATAGTCTAAGCAAAGACTGGGAAACTGAGGAAGAGCTGATAGATTATTTTTTACCAGTCCCTAAAAATTACAGGTTTTGCTAAGATTCTCTCAGAAGATACTTACTAACTTCACTAAATTTGCTATCCAACTTAAACTTAGAAAAACAAACACTTATACAGGAAATGTTCACTTTTCACATTTTTTCACATTGTAAATATTCTACCAAAAAAACCTTTTATGTTTAAAAAAAAATTCAAGAGTTGCCCCATCTATAAGATATTGTTTCCTGCTTATAATAAGGTTCTTTAAATTAAGAGGTACATTACTGGAACATTTAGGTCTTAACATAATATACTCTTTAGAAGGTGAGAGCATCGGTGATATGTTAAGGCCCTGTCACGCTGCCCAACGGATGCAAAACATTAACAACGGAGGAGAAAAATGTTCCATCCGTTGTTATCCGCTCTCAGAAGGGGCAAAAATTTGCATAAACAGAGCGGATAACATGGAAAGGAACGGACGGGGGGAGGACGCAGAGCGAATGGAAAACAGATGCAGAGCGGAAGCCTAGCGGATGGGAGCGGATGGCACATCCGCTAGGCTTCCTGGGGACCCCAGCAAAGTGGACACGGAACGGATACAGCGGATGCAGAATGGACGCTGAACGGATGAAGCAGATGCACAGAGGATGCACAGCGGAAACCTAGCGGATGCCAAGCGTTAATTGCGCATGCGGGGACGATGCATTGCATCAGCCCTGTGGATATAACGGAAGCAGCTCGGAAGCAGGTCGCCATTCAGAGGAAAGACCTGCTGCCGACGGATTGACTGCCTTGCCTGCCCTGCCTGCATGTCTGCCTGCAAGCCTTGCTGCCAGCCTTGCTGGCAGCCTCCCTGCTAGCCTTGCTGTCTGCCTGCCTGCCAGCCTTGCTGCCAGGCTCCCTGCCAGCCTTGATGCCAGCCAGTCTGCCTGCCAGCCTTGGTTCATGCCTGCCTGCCAGCCTTGGTGCCTGCCTCCCTGCAAGCCTTCCTTCCAGCCTTGGTGCCTGCCTCCCTGCCAGCCCTCCTGCCAGCCTTGGTGCCTGCCTGCCTGCCAGTCTGCCTGCCAGCCTTCCTGCCAGCCTTGGTGCCTGCCTCTTGCCAGCCTTCCTGCCAGCCTTGGTTCCTGCCAGCCTCCCTGCCAGCCAGCAACCCCACAACCATGCGGGAGCACAGCAAGCCTCAGCCATCTGCTGCCAGCTCTGACAAGAGGGACAGGGCTACCATCCCGCCCCCTGGTCCTCACTCTGGTTTTGCTGGGGCTTCTGCAGCATGGGCTCGCTCTTCTGGGGCTGGGGCTTCTGCTGCTTCTGCTTCTGGAGGAGCTGATGACAAGCACTCCAGCACCAGCCACCTCCACAGCACCTGGGACTGAGCGACCAAGAGGAGTGCCAGAGACCCATTTTTGTTTTATAGCTTCTTGTTAATAAACTCTATTTTTGATTCATACACTTGCTTCATTTCTTTTTTTTAATAAAGTCTTGGTGTAAACTTTTAGAAATGATTTAAGCCTTTGCATGCTTGTGGGATGAGTTAAGATAGCAGTGGGATGGGCAGGGATACCTTTGGGATGGGAAAGGATAGCAGTGGGATGGGCAGGGATACCTTTGGGATGGGCAGGGATACCTGTGGGATGAGCAGGGATACCTTTGGGATGGGTAATAGCTATGGGATAGATAAACCTCCAGTGCAAGCATAGTGGGACTGTATGGTCCACCCTCCCAGGTGCCACACCTATGGCCCTTTATTATCAATAATAATGTAATGTAATGTAATGTAATAATAATAATAATCATCCACACATGTCAACATAAACACAACTCTTTATTAAATGCCCTGATCATTGTAGGACCACCCAACATATATGGCCCAATCTCATCCGTGTGATGAGACAGGATGAAGGAAGCATCCATTAAGCATCTATCATCATGTCTTGCCACTCCATTGCTCCAGCTGGAGAGTTGCACCAGTGTTTCAGGAGGTAGCGCTGCTTCTTCCCTTCACATGAGGCTCTGTTGGAGCCTTGCACATCCTGAGTGTCTATCAGGTTTCGCGCTTGCCTCCATTCCCCAGGCTCCATGTCCCCATTGCCTTGCTGGAGGTCCACGAGCCTGTTCTGCAACACTGGGTAGCGGGTGCGCATGAGAGTGTGCAGGATGCAGCAAGCTTCCATGATCCTCCTCACGGTCTCTGGGCGATGCTGCATGGTGGTGAGAAGTACCTGGAACCTGTTGGCCAGGATGCCAAAGGCGTTCTCCACCACCCACCTTGCCCTGGACAGCCTGTAGTTGAAGATCCTCTCTTCACGGGTGAGGTATCTGGAAGTGTAGGGCTTCATGAGGTAGGTTCTGAGGGAGAAGGCGTCATCTCCCACGATGAAGTAGGGCACATCTTGTGTGTCATTGGGCTTCTGAATCTGGGAAGCCCATGATGAGGTTGCCTTCCAGCCTACCCTTGAGGTCACTTGCGTTGTATACCTGGGCATCTGAAGATGAGCCGTTGCCTGAAGGATCGATGTACATGAACTTGTAGTCAGCATCGACCATGGCGAAGAGGATGATGCTGAAGAAGCCCTTGGAGTTGTGATAAGAGGACCCTGAGTTGGCTGGTGCTTTGCAGGCCACGTGCTTCCCATCTATGGCTCCAATGGTGTGTGGGAAGTTCCAATTCTGATACCACTGCTCTGCAACTTTCTTCCATCCTTCTTCAATGGAGGGGCACTGGAGGAGCTCCTCCTTGTATCCTTCGATGATGGCCTGTACCACTTCTCTGACCACAATGCTGATGGTGTTGTGTAGCACCCTCCAGCTGTACTGCATGCTCCTGTAGGTGGTCCCTGAGGCCAGGTGGTGCAGAGTGAGTGCCACCTTGAGCCCAGGTTCCAGGCTGGACCGGCAGTTGGTGTTTGCCTTGGTCAACCTGGGTGTCAGCCGCTGCACAACTTCGTCAAACATGGCTGGAGGCATCCTCATGAAGTTCTGGAATGCCCGAGTGTCTTTGTTCCTGAACTTCACTATCAGCTTGTTGTACAGTCCGTCCTCTGCTCTTCTGGTGAACCATCTTCGTACCCAGACGCTTCTTGGCCACCTCTTTTTCTTCCCGTAGTAGAGTTCACAGAGCCTGTAGATGGCGTCGCACTGTTGCAGAAGGATGGTGGCTGCCAAAAGGACTTTGCTATGATCCATGGTGGACATGACTGGATGCTGTGGAAGAGCAAGAGTCAGATGAAGGCTGCAGAGGTCTGCACAGCTGGGCTGCTGGTCTGAAAGCGAGATGCAGGTGAGTTGCTCCCCCTTTTTATAGGCAATAATGGTTTTCCGCTAGGCATCCTCTAGGCATCCTCTAGGCATCCTGTAGACATCCTTAATATCTGAGATAGATCCCCTCTGCGAACGTTTTTTCCGTTTTCAATGCTTTGTTTCCATGCTACATCTGCTAGGCATCCGTTCTGCATCCGTTGTGCGTCCGTTCCGCTTCCTCCCTGTGTCCGAGCAGATGCGAGTTGCACGGATGCGGAACGGATGCCTAGCGGATATAGCGGATGCGTAACAGATGCAGAATGGATGCCTAGCAGATGCAGAACGGACGAATTGGATTCATTTTCCGTGGAAAAGTTTTGAGAAGCTCAAAACTTTCTGAGCGGATGAAACGTCCATAAACGGATGCTGGATGGATAGAGAGGAAGCAAAATGGAGGCAGTGAGTACAGAACGGATACATCGTGTTAACCAATGGATGGCAAGCTTTTTTGTCTGTTTTACATCCTCTTTGCATCCATTGGTGCAGTTTGACAGGGGCTTTATTTCCAATGAAATTTACCTTTTTGTTGTAATAATAGCTTTCCTATATTGAATTATAACATATAAATCCAATTAAAGTTGCATTATCCTGGATGGGACAAATGGGAAGGTATCTCAGTGCAATATTTACTGGTATCTGTATAGATATTTCCAAAGGATTTTGTCCTGGAATCTGGATTAATATCAAAAGGAAGTAGAGAACCTAGTTTTTTTTTCTTAAGGAAGGCACAAATAAGACTTCAAGTTTACTTTTACTTAATTGATAGATTGATTTTTATCCTATTTTTATTACTTTACAAGTACTCTAGGTGAACAGACATTTTCCTTCCTCTTCCTATTTTCCCTACAACAACCATGTGATATATATTGGGCTGAGAGAAAGAGAGTGAGTGGCCTAAACTTAACCAGCCATCTTTCATATTAATTTTATTGCAAACCAAAAAAAAAATCAGTGAAATTATTTTGCATGTGAAAATGTTCATGAACCCTTTTATGGCCAGAGCCTCTTTTGGGCCATCTTGTTATGTAAATTATTTGACTATTCAATTAAATTTGGGGAGGAGGGAAGTTAAGGGTATTCTGAGTGCCCATCCTGAAAGAAAGAGGGTGTAATATCCAGAGACTGTCTTTCTCATTTTAGTTCCCTTTCTTTGGAACAGCTGATCTTAAGGGTTAGTTGTGACCAGGGATGGGATTCAAATTTTTTACCAACCAGTTCTATGGGCATGGTTTAGTTGGTGGGTGTAGCTTGGTGGTCATGTGACTGGCTGGGTGTGGCCAACTCAGTATCACTCACATTGAGGCACACATCTCCTTGCCACACAGTCTCTCATGACTGTGGGGATGCTGCAACAGTCGTAAATGTGAAAAACGGTCAAAAGTCACCTTTTTCAGTTCCACTGTAACTTTGAATGGTCACTACACAAAGCAAAGGAAGGAAAAAAAAAACTCCAGAGAAATTCCTTAGACAGGAAGTCTAGTCTTGCCAAGAATGTAATAAGGGTTAACAGAGAGGCAGTTTCTGTAAGCAACATCAGAATGTTTCCTTCCTGCCTTCCTTATAGGATTAGGCTAGTAATTTCTTCTAACAACCAGTTCTCCGAACTGCTTAGAATGTTAACAATTGGTTCTAGTGAATAGATGCATACCAGTAGAATCCCACCTGGTTGTGACCTATCCTGATGATTTTGATAACTGATGAAAGCAGTCCTCTTTAAGGGAGGATAACTGGATTGCAATTATGGATTTCTTATAGCTTTCAGTAGTTTTGTTTTATTTTTAATTTGTTACCTTTATGAATGGATTGTATTGTTTCATGACATAAGTTGTTAAAATTGGAACAGAACTCAGCCTATAAATTTTGGTAAGTCAATTAAATAAATATAATAGTTGATGATTATAAAGAACTTAAAATATGGTTTCCAACATTTTACCATGATGGTTTTACAACTCACTCTATATGCAACTTCAATGCTTTCATTTTCTACTTCATTACTAAAGGCTAGGTCCCACTGGCCGACGGACGCAAAACGTATGCATAAAGGACACAGTGGATGAGCAAAATTTCAGGGGTGGCTCCATCTGTTGTCATCCACTCCCAAAAGTGGTGAAAATTTGCACAAACAGAACGGAAAAGAACGGAAAAGAACAGACGTGGGTAGTATGTAGCAGGAATGTTAAAGGGATGTTCATAGGAAGACTAGTGGATGAAAGTGGATGGAAGTGGATGACACATCCGAAGGGGTTCTGGGGGAGAATTGTGAAGCAGATGCATAGCGGAAGGGGCGGATGCATAGTGGATGAAGCGGATGCATCACGGACGCCTATAGGAAACAAAGTGGATGCCGTGCGGATGTATATCGGATACAAAGCATTCACTGTGCATGCGGGGAGTATGAATTGTGTCAGCTCCATGGATATAAAAGGATGCAGCACGCATGCAGTCAGCATACAGGGGAAAGACGTGTTGCCACATACATCTAGCAGGAACACCATGGTTCGTCAGTCAAGCAAGAAGAGGAAGCTGGTGCCTACTCATTCAAGCCCTGGCAAGAAGGACAGAACCAGCATCCCACCCCTGTCACTGACTCTGAACCTGCTGCTGCTGCTGCTGTGATGGACCAGCCCCAAGGCCTTCAAAGCCCTGCTGCTGAAGGCCCTGCTGCCCAAACCCCTGAAGACCCTGCTGCTCAAGCCCCTGAAAGCCCTGCTGCTCAAGCCCCTGAAGGCTTTGCTGAAGCCCCTGCCAGAGGGAGGAAGAGGCAAGGGAAGGAGAAGGGAGAGAGGAAACAGTACACCATTTCCAAGGACCATGAGGATGAGGTACTGGAATGGCTGAGGGAGAATGACTACCTCTGGAGAAAGGGCCACAGATTCTATCACAACACCAAGAGGAAGCAGGCAGCTTGGAGAGACAAGGCAGTGAGCCTGGGGTACACTGCAGAAGTACTCCTGGGATGGTGGAAGCATATGCACACCTGGTATGGCAAGCTACACCTCAAGAAATCTGGGCAGGCCGCTGTCAAGCTCACTGACCAGGAGATGTACATCATGGCCAAGTGCAGTTTCCTGGAGAGTGAGATCTGCCACCGAGGAGAAGCCCCTTTGACACCCCTCTCCCTCAGACAGCCCACAGAGAGCCAGTTCTCTTCCAGCAAGGAGCCAGTCACCCTGTCCAGGCAGCTGTCTTCAGAAGGCCCCACGGCAGAGACCCCCCCCCCGACAGCTGCACTCCCCATGCCGGCAGATTTGGAGGAACCCGTGGGGGATGACGCCCTGCTGTCACAAATGGAGGAAGAAGCAGCAGCCACCAGAGGCAACCCCCCCCCCCATCCCCATCTCCAAAGGATTCAGGCAGAGAGGCAGACTGGAGGGCCAGAACCACAGTGTGCTGTTGGAGATCAGGGACACAATGTAGACCAACACAGATCTTCTCTCTCAGCTGGTCCACTTGGACAGAGGATCCAAGGGCCGCAACACCTTCATCACCTACATGACCCACACCCTGAGGGACCTGCCCGAGGCCCAGTACCAGGTGATGAAGGAGAAGATAACAGCACTTCTGCACAACCCTCAAGGCCCTGCTGAAGCTGCTCCAACCCAGTCCAGGTCTGCTGCTCCACCCCAGGCGATGTCACAGTCCTTCCATGGCTTTCAATAGCCCCTCACCTACCAAGGCTACGACTACCAGGACTTCCCACAGCAAAAACAGACCTTCCCAGTCCAGGCCACAAATGCCACTCCACACCCAGCTACAGACCAGACAGCCCCACAACACGCCTCCTTTCAGCACCCCACAGCCAAGCCTGTCAACGGACAATCTGTCATCAGTCTTGGGCCTGACATCGAAAGACTTTGATGTGGGGCCTCTCAACCTCACGGGACTGAGTCAGCTCTCGGACAGCTTCCTGAACACACCATCCCCTGTTGTACCCTCGGGGCCAAGCACCCCAATGGCGCCTCAGACCAGCACTCAAGCCACAGCCACCTCCACAGTCCCTGCTCACTTAATAGCTGAGACCATGGACATGACTCAGAGTGACTGAGAATAGTGTCAGAGACTGAGTTGTTTACTTGTTAAGTTTATCTTTGCTTAAGACACTTTACTTGGTTCATTTTGCTTATTTAATAAAGTCATAAAGTTTACCTAAGAAAGTTAATAAAGGTTATCTTTGCTTAAGACACTTGGTGCATTTTTTTTACTAAATAAAGTGTTGGTGAAAACTTTGAAAAAATGGTTAAGCCTTTGCATACTTGTGGGATAGATAAGGATAGTTGTGGGATAGATAAACCTCCAGCGCAAGCATCGTGGGACTGTATGGTCCACCATCCCAGCTACCACACATATGGACCTTTATTATCAATAGCAATTTATTCATTGATCAACACATTTTAAAATAAACAAAGCTCTTTATTAATGCCCTATTCATTGTAGGACCACTCAACATACATGGCACAATCTCATTAATGTTATGCGACAGGCTCAAGGAAGCATCCATTAATCATCTATCATCCTGTCTTGCCACTCCACTGCTCCAGCTGAGGAGTTGCACCAGTGTTTCAGGAGGTTGCACTGCTTCTTCCCTTCATGTGAAGCTCTGTTGTGGCCTTATACATCCACAGTGTCTATCAGGTTTCGTCCTTGCCTCCATTCACTAGGCTCCATGTCCCCATTGCCTTGTTGGAGGTCCATGAGCCTGTTCTGCAAGACTGGGTAGTGGGTGCGCATAAAATTGTGCAGGATGCAGCAAGCTTCCATGATGCTCCTCACACTCTGTGGCTCATGCTGCATGGTGGTGAGAAGAACCTGTTGGCCAGGATGGCCAAAAGAACCTGGAACCTGTTGGCCAGGATGCCAAAGGCATTTTCCACCACCCATATTGCCCTGGAGTTGAAGATCCTCTCTTCACAGGTGAGGGATCTTGAAGTGTACGGCTTCATGAGGTAGGTTCTGAGGGAAAAGGTAGGTGATGATGTAGGTATGATGAATGTATGATGAATGATGAAGTAGCCCTTGTAGTTGTAATAATTGGACCCTGAGTTGGCTGGAGTTTTGCAGGCCATGTGCTTCCCATTTATGGCTCCAATGGTATGAGGAAAGTTCCACCTCTGATACCACTCTTCTACAAGTTTTCTCCAGCCTTGTTCAGTGGTGGGGCACTGGAGGAGCTCCTACACGTATTCTTCGATGATGGCCTGCACCACTTCTCTGACCACTTTGCTGATGCTGTTGTGTGGCACCCTCCACGCATACTACATGTTTCTGTATGTGGTTCCAGAGGCCAGGTGCCGCAGAGTCAGTGCCACCTTCAGTCCGGGGTCCAGGTTGGGACAGAAGTTGGTGCTAGGCTTGGTCAACCTGGCTCTCAGACGCTCTACAAGTTCGTCAAACATGGCTGGTGGCATCCTCATGAAGTGATGGAATGCACGAGGGTCTTCATTCCTCAGCTCCACCATCAACTGGTTATACAGTCCAAACTCCATTCTTCTCCCGATCCATCGTCGGACCCACACAGCTCTTGGACATCTCCTTCTTCTCCTTCTGTATAAAAGGTGAAATAGTCTGAACAGGTTTTGGTTCTGGTGATGAATGAGCGCAGCTATCATATGGACTGTGTCATGATCCATGGTGGAGAACAATTGATGATGTGGAAGACCAAGACCAAGGGTGAAGAGGTCTGTACACCATGGCTGCTGGACTAATACTGAGATCCAGATGATTTTCTCCCCCTTTTTATAGGAAATATCGCTTGTCCGCTAGGTGTCCTTCTACATACTCTAGACATATTCCAGACATCCTAAATATCCGAGATACATCCCAGATACAAACGTTTTGTTCGTTTTAATCCCTTATATACAAGATATATACACTTACATCCTTTCTATTTCCGTGCTACTAACGCTGTGTAGACGTTCCTTGTACCTTTCCTTTCCTCCCTCTTTCTGTTTTCAGCTGCAGTGGATGTGATTGAGGGGATGGCCAGAGGATGCAGAGAGGATACAGCGGACGTTTAACAGATGATAACGGACATAGAACGTTTGTTGCCCATATATGTCGCGGATGTACATTGTACGCGGCGGAAAGTTCATCCGCTCAGAAAGTTTTGTGCAGCTCAAAACTTCTTGCATGGATGAAATCTCAGTGGATGGGTGCTCAAGGGATAGAGCGTATGAAACACATATGCAGTGAGTACACAACAGATGCATCGTGTTTTCCAATGCATGGCAAGCTCTTTTTAACGTTTTACATCCTCTTTGCATCCGTAAGTGCAGTGGGACCGGGGCTTTAGATACTAAATCAATTATTTAGATTACTAAGGTTCTGAGTACCTGTAAATGATAAAGAAATGATTGTACTAAGCCTCTATAGTCTTCTACAAAATCCTTCCACTATTCTTTTCTCCAACTATTGCAGGCATCCAATAGAAACCATAATGTCGTATGATTAGAATGTCATTGCATAAATGATGGATATTATATATTTTGCATCATCCAGGCAAAGATTGATTGACTGGGTGGGTGGTTGATGGAAAATCCTCCATCCATATCCCTCATAACTTTCTGAATCCATCCACCTAACCACCTGAAGCTTTATAGAAAAAGCCAGATTTTTAAAGAACTTTTAATGTGGGACCCATTTGAATCTCTGGAGATATTATTTCAAAAGGAAGATACTACAGCAGAGAGGCCCATTAGATGACATAGCTTAATTGAAGAGATTCAGGCCATGTGAACCTACCAAAATGCACAGAATGGGTGTACTGTATGGGAGAAAGGTAGATCTCCAGATATCTAAGCTCTATGCCAAAGAGAATTTTATAGCTAATAATCAGCACCTTGAAATGTACCCAGGAGCCAACTAGCAACCATTGTGGCACATACAACAATATTACTTGGGCATAGTAAGGTTTACCCTTTACTGCTCATGGCATTGTGTTTTGGGTCAGCTTTAGCTTCTAACTGAGCAGCCCCATATAGAACACAACACATTACAGATAGTCCTTGACTTATGATTAGTTGCTTACAAGCCTGGTTTGTAGAAATTCAGACTTACAACTAGAAATTCACAGAGAACTAATTCTTTGCAGTTGTTTCATGTGTATCTGGATTCTTCTTCTCTAACTACATGTGAACTTTTGCCACCACTGATACTTCTATCTCTTTTTTTTTTCCACAAAAAGCAACAATGAAGTTTTGCAGAGGGTTATATATTGGATAAAGAAAAATTGAAAGACTTAATGTATATATTTTGATTTTATTTTTATTTTTTTGACACTGAGTTTGTAAAGGACCTCTCTCTCCATTAAGGCAAGGTCACATCGGCCAATGGATGCAAAACATATGTAAAAAGGACACAGCGGACGAGCAAATTTTCCATCCGTTGTTATCCACTTTCAAAAGTGCTCCAAATTTGCATAAACAGAGCGGACAACAACAGAAAGGAACGGACGTGGGGAGGACGTAGCGAGGATGTTAAGCGGATGCTCAATGGAAGCCTAGTGGATGGAAGCGGACGACACATCCACAGGGCTTCTGTGGGAGAACAGCGAAGCAGACGCGTAGCGGAAGGAGCGGATGCATAGCGGATGATGCGGATGCATCACGGATGCCTAGAGGATGCGTAGTGGATGCAAATCATTCACTGCGCATGCGGGGAGGATGCATTGTGTCAGTCCTGTGGATATAAAGGGAAGAAGCTCGCAAGCAGGTCACCATTCAGAGGAAAGACCTGCAGCCAGACACATCTTCAGCCAACAACCATGGGGAAGAAGAGGAAGCATGTGCCTATTCCTGCCAGCCCTGGTAAGAAGGACAGGACCACCATCCCACCTCCTGGCACTGACTCTGCTGGTGCTGGTGCTTCTGCTGGTGCTCCTCCTGGTGCTGGTGCTTCTGCTGGTGCTGACTCTGCTGGTACTGCTACTGGTGCTGCTGGTGCTGCTGGTGCTGATGGTGTGGTGGACCAGCCCCTAGAACCTCAAAGCTCTGCTGATGAGGGCCCAGAAGGCCCTGCCAGAGGGAGGAAGAGGCATTCGCAAAAAAATGGTGAGAGGAGACAGTACTCCATTGCAGAGGAACATGAGGAGGAGGTGCTCAAATGGCTGAGGGAGAACGAGTACCTCTGGCAGAAGGGACACAGGCTCTATCGAGACACCAAGCGGAAGCAGGTGGCTTGGAGATAGAAGGCGGAGAGCCTGGGCTACACTTCGGATGTCCTCCTGGGGTGGTGGAAGCACATGAACACCTGGTACGGGAAGCTGCAACTGAAGAAGTCTGGCCAGGCTGCAGTCAAGCTCACCAACCGGGAGATCTATGGGATGGCCAAGTGCAGCTTCTTGGAGGTTGAGATCCGCCACCGAGGAGCAGCCCTTTGGTCAACTCTCTCTCTCAGGCAGCCCACAGAGAGCCAGTCCTCTTCTGGCCAAGAGTCAGCTCCTGTGTCCAGGCAGGTATCTTTGGAGTGCCCTACGACGGAGACCCCCCTGACAGCTGCACTCCCTGTACAGGAGCACATGGAGGACCCCCTGATGCAGTTGGAGCAAGAAGAGGCCACTGCCACCAGAGACCAAGCCACACCCACCCCCAGCTCCACCTCCACAGAAAGCAGGCAGAGAGGCAGACTGGAGGGACAGAGCTACACTGTCCTCTGGGAGATCAGGGACACCATCAAGAGCAGCGTAGACCTCCTCTCTCAGCTGGTACACTTCGACATACCATCCTCTAAGAGAAGACCTTCCTCACCTACATGAACCAGACCCTCATGGAAATGCCTGAATCCCAGTACCAGGTGATCAAGGAGAGGATCACAGGTCTTCAGCACCACCCTCCAGATCCAGCTGAACCTTCTCTGACCCAGTCCAGGTCTGCTCCTCCACCCCAGGTGATGTAACAGCCCTTCCAAGGCTTTCAACAGCCCCTCACCTACCAAGGCTACGGCTACCAGGAGTTCCAACAGCACAGGCAGCACTTCCCAATCCAGGCACAGGTACATCGCACACCACAGGTGCCACCGATGCCACCGATACCATCAATGCCACAGATGCCACCGACGCCACAGATGCCACCGACGCCTCACCTCGCTCATCTGCAGACCAGACAGCCCCATTACATTCCTCCTTCCTCCACCCCACAGCCAAGCCCGGCCTCAGAACATCTGTCATCGGTCTTGGGACTGACACCCCATGTCATGGAGGAAGGGCCTCTCAACATCACGGGACTGAGCCAACTCTCTGAGAGCGTCCTCCACACACTATCCCCTGTTGTCCTCTCGGGGCCAGGCACCCCAATGGTGCCTCAGACCAGCACTCCAGCCACTGCCACCTCCACAGCACCTGGGCCCTTCACCCCTGAGTCCATGGGCATGCCTCAGAGTGACTGAGAAGAGTGCCAGAGACTGGGCTGCTCCCTGTTGACTTTATCTTTGCTTGGGACACTTTACTTGGGTCATTTTGCTTTTACAGTTTGTTATTAAAAAAGGTTATCTTTGCTTCACACACTTGGTTCAGTTCTTTTAGTAAATAAAGTCTTGGTGGAAACTTTTAGAAATGGTTTAAGCCTTTGCATGCTTGTGGGATGGGTAAGGATACCTGTGGGATGGTTAATAGCTGTGGGATGGGTAAGGATAGCAGTGGGATGGGCAGGGATACCTGTGGAATGGGTAATAGCTGTGGGATGGGTAATAGCTGTGGGATGGGTAATAGCTGTGGGATAGATAAGCCTCCAGTGCAAGCATAGTGGGACTGTATGGTCCACCCTCCCAGGTGCCATACCTATGGCCCTTTATTATCAGTAACAATGTAATCATTCATCCACACATTTCAACATAAACACAACTCTTTATTAAATGCCCTGTTCATTGTAGGGCCACTCAACATACATGGCACAATCTCATCAGTGTGATGAGACAGGCTCAAGGAAGCATCCATTAAGCATCTACCATCCTGTCTTGCCACTCCACTGCTCCAGCTGGGGAGTTGCACCAGTGTTTCAGGAGGTTGCACTGCTTCTTCCCTTCACGTAAAGCTCTGTTGGGGCCTTGCACATCCACAGTGTCTATCAGGTTTACTCCTTGCCTCCATTCACCAGGCTCCATGTCCCCATTGCCTTGTTGCTGGTCCATAAGCCTGTTCTGCAACACTGGATAGCGGGTGCACATGAAATTGTGCAGGATGCAGCAAGCTTCCACGATGTTCCTCATGGTCTCTGGGCGATGCTGCATGGTGGTGAGAAGTACCTGGAACCTGTTGGCCAGGATGCCAAAGGCATTCTCCACCACCCGTCTTGCCCTGGACAGCCTGTAGTTGAAGATCCTCTCTTCACAGGTGAGGTATCTGGTAGTGTAGGGCTTCATGAGGTAGGTTCTGAGGGAGAAGGCATCATCCCCCACGATGAAGTAGGGCACATCTTGTGTGTCGTTGCGTAGGGGGTCTGGATCTGGGAAGCCCATGATGAGGTTGCATTCCAGCCCCTCCTTGAGGTCACTGGCATTGTATACCTGGGCATCTGAAGCTGACCCGTTGCTTGAAGCATCGATGTACATGAATTTGTAGTCAGCATCGACCATGGCAAAGAGGATGATGCTGAAGAAGCCCTTGTAGTTGTGATAAGTGGACCCTGAGTTGGCTGGAGCTTTGCAGGCCACGTGCTTCCCATCTATGGCTCCAACGGTGTGGGGGAAGTTCCACTTCTGATACCACTGCTCTGTAACTTTCTTCCAGCTTTCTTCAGTGGAGGGGCATTGGAGGAGCTCCTCCAGGTATTCTTCGATGATGGCCTGCACCACGTCTCTGACCACAATGCTGATGGTGTTGTGTGGCACCCTCCACGCATACTGCATGTTCCTCTAAGTGGTCCCGGAGGCCAGGTGGTGCAGAGTCAGTGCCACCTTCAGCCCAAGGTCCAGGCTGGGCTGGGAGTTGGTGTTTGTCTTGGGCAACCTGGGTGTCAGATGCTCCACAACTTCGTCAAACATGGCTGGTGACATCCTCATGAAGTGCTGGAATGCACGAGGTTCTTCATTCCTCAGCTTCACCATCAGCTTGTCATACAGTCTGTACTCGGCTCTTCTCATGATCCATCTTCGGACCCACACACTTCTTGGACGCCTCCTTTTCCTTGCGTAGAACAGGTGAAAGAGCCTGTAGAGGGCTTTGCACTGTTGTAGAATGATGGCGGCTACAAAAAGGAGTGTGAGACGATCCATGGTGGAGATGACTGGATGCTGTGGAAGAGCAAGAGCAAGATCAAGGCTGAAAAGGTCTGCACACCAGGGCTGCTGGACTGAAAGTGAGATCCAGGTGATTTCCTCCCCCTTTTTATAGGAAATATCGGTTTTCCACTAGGTGTCCTTCTGCATCTTCTAGACATCCTCCAGACATCCTAAATATCCGAGATACGTCCCCTATATGAACGTTTTTTCCATTTTAATGCTTTATATGCGAGCTGCATCCGCTTACATCCTTTCTATTTCCCTGCTACTAACACTGCGCAGACGTTCCGCGTCTGTTTCATTTCCTTCCTCTTTCCGTTTTCCGCTGGAGCAGATGTGAGTTGTGCGGATGCACAGCGGATGCCGAGCAGATACAGGAGACGTGTAATGGATGTAGAACGTTTGTTCCCCATATGTGTTGCGGATGTAGAACGGATGCTGCGGAAAGTTCATCTGCTCAAAAAGTTTTGTGCAGCTCAAAACTTTTTGAGGGGAGGAAATTTCAGTAGACGGATGCTGGACGGATAGAACGTATGAATCACACACGCAGTGAGTACAGAACGGATGCATCACGTTAACCAATGGATGG
>BLBF01000043.1:3647305-3683643 GCA_015471245.1 Laticauda colubrina | reverse complement strand
TAGGTTGGAGCTATCAGAGGGAGTCTGTTTTTGCCCAGGTGTTTGCCTGGCTTGTGGCATGGAGATCTTTCTATTTGAGAGTGCAGGCTTCCAAATGATTGACAGTCTGGTGGAATCATCTCTTCTATTCATGCTGTCAGGTCTTTTTTCAATCTCTATGGCTTCTCTGATGATTCTGTGGCTGGGGTTTTCTATAGTGGCCAGGGTTTTAGTGCCATTGAAATTGATGTTATGACCTGTGGTTTTCATGTGTTGGACTAGTGAGGAGGTGTGTTCCAGCTTTTTTACTGCATTTTTGTGTTCATCTAGGCGGGTACTTATTCTTCTATTGGTCTGTCCAATGTATGTGGCCGGGCATGATGTACAGGGAATTTCGTATATGCCTTGGTTTTCCAGGTCAATTTTGTCTTTGGGGTTCCTCAGGATGGCTGCTATTTTTTTGTCTGTTTTGAAGGCAGTCTTGATGTGATGCCTGTGTAGTATCTTACTGATTTTATCTGTGGTACCTCTTATGTAGGGCAGGACAGCTGTTCCATGGATCTGTTGATCTTCTAGATCTCTGTTATGTCTTGGTGTGTTTTTGTGGATCAAGTTGGTGATTTTGTTTTTGTGGAAGCCATTGGCTGTCAATACTTCAGTCAGGGTGCATAGTTCAGTCTTTATATGTGTCTTGTCTGCCAGGCATTTGGTTCTGGTAATTAGGGTTTTCGCTACGGAATTTATCTGTGCTGGGTAGTGGTGGGATTGGGCATTGAGGTAGCGGTTGGTGTGTGTTTTCTTCTGGTATATGGTGTGTCCCAGTGTGCCATCTGTTCTTTTGTAGATTAGTACATCTAGGAATGGTAGTTGTTTGTTTATTTCCGTTTCCATGGTGAACTTGATTTTGAGGTGTGTGTTGTTTAGGTGTGTTAGGAAATTGTTTAGGTTTTCTTTTCCATGGGGCCAAATCACAAATGTGTCATCGATGTATCTTAGCCATAGTTTGGGTTTGTGGGTGGCATTAGCCAGGGCTCTGGATTCAAATTCTTCCATGAACAGGTTTGCAATGACAGGTGACAGTGGTGATCCCATAGGGGCTCCTTCAATTTGCTTGTATCTTTGTCCTTTGTATATGAAATATGTGTTGGTTAGGCAGTGTTCTGTTAGTTCCATGAGGTCTTTGACTGGTTGGTATTTATTTTTGATGATTTCAAGAGTTTCTTTTATTGGGACTTGAGTGAATAGTGAAACCACATCGAAACTTACAAGCAGATCTTCTTGTTCTACGTGTAGATCTTTGATCATTTCTAAGAAGTGGTATGAGTTTTGTACATATGAAGCTGCGGTTTAAGCATGGGGCTGTAGTTGTTTTGCTAAGTGTTTAGCTAGGTTTTGTAATGGTGCTCCTATGGAGCTGACTATGGGTCTGTGATGTATGCCTTCTTTGTGTATTTTTGGGAGGCCATATAATTTGGGGCATCTAGAAGATTTTTCTCTTGGGATGATCGTCTGTTGGATTTCTTTGCTTATGTGGCTGGTTATAATTTTCTTCTTGGTTAATTTTTCTAGATATGTGGTTGGGTCTGTGTTTATAGGTTTGTATGTGGAGTCTTGGAGTAGGTCTGTCAATTTTGTTTCATAGTCTTTTCTGTCCATTACTACTGTGGCATTTCCTTTGTCTGCTGGGAGTATTATTATGCTGTTATCATTTTTCAGGGTTTGTAGTGCTCTGAATTCATCTTTTTGCAAATTATTTTTTGGTGGTTTCGTTGTGCATAAGATGTGAGTAACCTGGTGTCTTATTCTGTCAGCTTCATCTGTATTTAATTTGGTTAGGCTGAATTCTACTGCACATATGATGGATTCTGTTGGGATGTTTTTGGGTGCTATGGCATAATTGAATCCTTTGGATAGGACATCTGTTTCTGTTTTGTTGAGTTCTCTGTTGGAAACGTTGTATACTAGTTGTTTCAGGTGTTGTGGTGGGTTGTTGGGGGTTTTCTTGTTATTTTCTAATTTTTTTAGTTTCTTTGAGAGTTTTTCATTTTTGTAAGTGGTTTCAGTTTCAGCTCTCCAAGTTGTAAGTTGTTTTATCTTATCTCAAAGTAGAGGGTGGATTTTGCTGCTCAATTCCAGGTGTAGTGCTAGCAAATTTTTGTTTAACTGATCTAATTGGAATCTTTTACTGTGAACTTCATTTCTGAGTAGAGCTATCTCTCTTCTTTTCAGGATACGTTTGGTAGCTGCTGTGTTCTTATGAAATGTTAATTTGAAGCAGGTTGGTGTAACATTGTTGTCTCTGCAGCTGCATAGGAATTTTAGGTCACATAGTATTCCTGCTCTTTTAACTTCCAGCTTCTCATGGCTTTTGATCTGGCTGTTTATTTCCTCCCTGTAGAGGTCAGATATTTGTTTTTTTAAGCTTTCACGGGTACTTACATGTGTGCTGTTTAGCTTCCTTCGGGTATTATCCCACGTCATTGTAGTGCTGTTAAAGTTGTAGCAACGTTTCAGCAGAATCCCATCTGCCATCATCAGGCTTCTGTATGGATGTGTGTCTCACAGCTCCTGGTTTCAAATTTGAGGCTGGTCCATTCTGATTGGCTAGGAGCCTGGGTCTGTGTTCACTGGACTTGGAGTTTGATTGATTGGTGTTTCTGGTTTCTTCTGTCTGTTTTGTGGCTTTGATTGGCTGGCAACACTCTGTTCCTGTGTTGGAGGCTTCCAGTGCAGCTTGGCTTCGTGTGAAAGGACGGCTGCTATTCATTAGCAAGCCAGGTTTCACCTGGGTGCTTGGTGGGGGGGTGTTTGAGTTGGAGGCATCAGAGTGAGTCTGTCTGTGCTCAGGTGTTTGTCTGTTTTGTGGTGTGGAGATCTTTCTATTTGAGAGTGCAGGCTTCCAAATGATTGACAGTCTGCTGGAATCTGACTGGCCCCACCCCTATCTATTCTCTGCCTCCCCAGTCCCAGCTGATCGGCTGGGTCTTCTTTTGTTGCCCTGCACAGGAGAACAGAGTTGAAAAGCAGTTTCGTGGAGTGGGGAAGGAATGGAGATTTTGCAGTATCCTTCCCCTGCCACGCCCACCAAGCCACCTCCATCGAACCGGTAGTAAAAAATATTGAATCCCACCACTGGTTAGGATTATATTTAGTAAATGAGCTGCAGTTAATAAAATATTTTTAAAAACCTAATTATAGAAGCCTAAGTATCTACAACATCAGCTATAAAATTCAATGGGCCTTATTTTTAAGTTGGCATACATAGAACTGCAAGTTGAACTATTTAGCTCAAATAACAAATTTCAGTAATTACAAATATACAATTTTATGACTCTTAGTGCCACGTGCTTCTTTTTTGCTCTTTTTACAAGAGCTATTTCCTTCTGTCACTTCTTCTATTTGATCAGGATTTATCTTATTATTTTGGGATCAAGATACCATGAAATGTGAGTGAGTGCTAATACGTCAAATAATATGTAAGAGAAGAATGGAACAAACTTTGCACAGCAGTTTCCAATTGTATCTTTTTAACTTTGCAACACATCAGACATAAAAAAAAAATCCATAGTTCAAGCATAATGTCAGCTAGGCATTGCTGTTCAACTGTTTCTTTCTGAAACCATCTTCTGAAGTCTTTTTACTGAACAATGATGAGTTCTAGGTCTCCAGTAAACAGCCATGGGAAACTGAAAAACTTTTGGGCTGTTTGCATGTTGCTCGTGTTGGGAACAAATCCATACCCATTCTCTGCTTCTCTGATACAAACACCACAAGGGCAAGGTGTCTATATCACAAGGGAGGATAAATATTGCTGCTTCAGTCCATACATCTGAAGGCACTCTGACAGAGGAAACTTGGGAGATCAGCTATTTACAGGAGTTTTGTTTTTGTTTTTAATGATCCCTTCTTAAAGCTTAAGAATACAGTTATTTTATCATTTGTTAATATTTTAAAATGTGTTCTTCTCATACAAATAGCAAGTTTCAATCTTGTTACTTCTGTTCTAGGAAAATCTGCAAGTGACAAAGAGTGTGGGGGGGGGGGTTGCCAAATGATGTGTTAGAGATAACCAGGCTGAACTTGAGGGAAGGATCAAGCATGTTATAAGTCATGAGTCTTTGCATGTGCACAAGACATCTGAGTCAGAAGATGACCAGTTCAGCAGATTCAGCAGATTCTGACTAGTTCTGGAGAACCGATAGTGAAAATTTTGAATAGTTCGGAGACCTGGCAAATACCACCTCTGACTGGCCTTGTTTCCATCTATTGGGATTGGCTGGGTCTTCTTTTGTTGCCCTGCAAAGGAGAATGGGGCTGGAAAGCAGGTTAGTGGGGTAGGGAAGGAATAGGATTTTGCAATTACCTTCCCTCGGGAGTGGGGAGGAAATGGGGATTTAACAGTATCCTTCCCCTACAAAGCCCACTAAGCCATACCCACTAAGCCATGCCCACGGAACCAATAGTAAAAATTTTTGAATCCCATCACTGATCTGAGTCCAGCTCAGTTTGAATTCCTTTCTTAACTCCTGCACATTCCCTTAGCAGTCACTTGGTCATATTCTTGTAGAGAATTAAGCTTGCAATAACTCTTCATACTCATTTGAACTGCCTGGATCTCCTGATTTCACTTGACATAGTGTTACAATGTAAATAGTCTTCAATTTATAAGTGATCACTTAGTGAATGTTTCAAGTTTTGACAGATCCCCTTATCCCAAAAAGCATTAACAACACAGTTCTGAAATTCCAATGGCCAACCCGCTACCCCATTTCAGGAAGTCAGCAACTAGTTCACATTTGCAGTATCCCATGGTCATGTGATGGCGATTTATGTTAAAAACTGGGTTTTCCTTCTGGTTTTCAACAAAAATACCGCATAGCAAAGAATGCATTTGCTTAACAAACATGATCCACTTAATGACCATGTAGTTCACTTAAGGACTATCACAAAATAGATCATACAATCTTGTCAGTCTTGCGATGATCCACTTTAAACTTACTTACAACTCTAATGAGCAGGCTAAGGCTATCTGTATATATGTCCATACATCATCAAACAAATGATATACTTCAAACAAGTTATATGATGATGTCTTGATATACATGTTATTATAACTTGTACCAACTTCTATATTCATGCCTGGTGGTGTACAAAACCAGTGCCCCCTATAATGCAACTGGTCTTCTGGAATAAACCAATCAGCCCATTCCTGAAGTAATTAATGGGATTCCTAAATGGGAAAGATGTAGCAAATGATTAAATTCATAAGGGGGAAAGATAAAATGTGAAATCTTCTCTCCTAAAAGATCTCCACAACTTGACCTTTCTTCTTTGGGGAAACTCCTGGGTAATTCCTGCTACTGCTATATCTCTTCCAGAGTTGCTTCATCTCCAAGCCCTACTGAAAGAGATCAGTACTTGGGAAAACATTCAAAGATAAATCAGAATCTGAAACCACCATAAGATATCACCATAACTACATGTTGCCATAACAGTGATCCACACATTGCCTATGTCAACATGTTTCTACTCACCATTAAGAGGCTGCTATTCAAATTATGTTTCTCCATGAAAAATTGCATTTCAACTTCCTTTCTGCTAACTACCAATTCCTTTTTAGGCAGGGCTCCTCCACACATTCTTTTAGATTGACACCATGCTTTTTTATTTTTTTGTATACTAAATCAACACTTCTCCAGCTAAATCAGCACTCCTCCTCAATCCATAATCAATGTAAAGTATGTGGGGGGTTTTCCCCCCTCCAATATTTGAATTTGTGATAATCTGCTTTCCTGCTTACTCAGTACTCCTAGTTTGTGGCTGGAGCGCAAGCACTTGCTCAGAGGCTAGAAGTAATCTTCAGTACACAACCAAACTTGAAATCAAAATTTTCACTGTTAAGCAAGGTGGTTATTAAATGAATTACATTCAATTTTTGACTGTTTTTGCCCTGGTTGTTAAGCAAATCACTGCAATTGTTAAGTGAATCACACAATCATTAAATGAAATCAGGTTCACCCCATTGACTTTGCTTATCACATTGACTTTGCAACAGCAATAGTACTTTACAGTGCTTTACAGCCCTCTCTAAACAGTTTACAGAGTCAGCATATTTTCCCCAACAATTTGAGTCCTCATTTTACCAATCTTGGAAGGATGGAAGGCAGAGTCAACCTTGAACCTAGTGAGATTTGAACTGTCCAATTGCAGTCAGCAGAAGTAACCTGTAGTATTGCACTCTAACCACTGCACCACCATGATGCTACAACATTGTAAATACATACAGGTGCCAAAATTTTGGATCATGTGATTATGAAGATGCTGCAATTATTGTAAGTGCAAGGACTGGTCACAAGTCACTTTTTTGGTGTGGTTATAACATAGAGCAGTTGCTAAATAAATGTTGTAACTCAAGGGCTACTTATATTGCAACCTACTTATGTTAGAGATGAACTAATAACCTTAATAGCAGATTCAAGTCCTTCCAACTTGGAAACCAATCCCATGAAGGCCAATACTACCTTTTTTGTAAAATTCCAATAACATAGTTTTGCAAGTTTGAATGTGTTTCTTCCTGTCCCTCCCTTTTTCTTTGTGTGAAGGAGTGAGGGGCAATTTTAGATGCTTATTCATATTTGTATCTTGGCCTGGATTCAGACCCCTTTTATCTGAATGCTATCTTGGTAGCCACTCTTCCTCCTGCCGTTCAAGGCCCTTTACTCTGCTCCATACACAAATCTTAGCACTTTTAGTGGCTCCCTAGTTAGTTTCACAATCTCTGTAATAATTTGTCCATCCAAATTTTTCCTGCTTATGGAAACAGGTTCTACAAAACAAATGTCCCCTCCTAGCACAAGTATGCCATTACTTTCTTCTGCAATTGGTGGGAGCAATTTAAAGAATGCCTATGTGCAAACTGTTAGCAATTAACTAGCAGAACATCAAAATTAGCAGAGGCTTTTAAATAAAATTAAAGAACTGGTCCTTTAACAGCGGAATAGCTCCTCTTATAAAGGCCACTCTGGGGTTTTTTTTATGTTCAAAATAACAAACCTCTCCTGAAACATAGAAAATGAGCATAATAGCATTTGTCTTTTGTGTGAAGTGACAGCAAGATTTTGTTGTTGTTGTTTCTTCAGAAGCTATGGAAGTTCATGGGTGCTGAACTGTTTTTGAGTCCTACTTCTTTGCTCCTTCCAATCCACAGGAATGATGGAAAAACTATGTGTGAAGGGGCTCATGACTGTCTGCTCATCAGCAGAATAGCACTCCTAAAGCTAAAAACTAAAGTGGAACCAAATTACAGAATAACAGAAATTGCCAACCAAAGAAAAATCAAGTTTGGAAATGGCCAGAAAATTCCTCCAACTGTCCCTATTGAAAAGGCAGCTGGGCATGTTTGGCATTTGCCTACTCCCTTGTCTTGGTCATGTGATACATAATGTAATTTATCTGTCCTGCCCTTCCCAGTGCATATATCCCATATATACAAACAGCACACAGAAAGACACACATATCCTCTAACTTTATTACAGAAGAAAATAAAGGCACAGCCAACTGTTAATAGAGCAGGCTTAGAATGCTTTGCTTCCATTTAGAATTGAATCTTGGCAAGATATTGTACAATGAGCCTCAATATTTTTCTCTGCCCATATGTCTGTCAGTAGGAGCTTTTTTTTCCAAAAACCAAGCAGATGTCAAGAGAAGATTCAGTTTGAAAATGGGTCAAATCAGTCCAGGGGCTGTGGAGAAAATTGTTTCTGAAAATCTCCCCCAAGCATATCAGTGGAGGAAGGGGTTGGGCATTTTCTTCATTCTAAGCACCCTCTTTTCCTCCTGTTCATGTGCTATAATTGAAGGGATTGGAAAGTTTTCCAAAAACTATGCTCTGCCTAGTTTTACTAGAGCATTTTGATTTGCTTTCTATCAGATTGAGGAAGAAGAGATTGGCTCTCTGTGAAGTGAAGGCAAAAGCAAACTGGATTGATGAAGAGGATGAAGACAGAGCAAAAGAGTTATGTGGTTTTTCTCCTCTTGTCAAGGGCAAGGAAAGAAACTCTTTAAGGACTATTGTACCTGGATCACTACAATCTTGCTTTCATGTTGGGCTGACTGCATGAACTACATTCATTAACCTCAACTGTATTTCAAAATTACCTTTTTTGAAAACATCTCTTCTAACATATCGCAATAAAATATGATTGTTGTCTTTATAAAAGTATCAGATGATGATGATGATTTTAATTTAATAAGAGCCACGGTGATGCAGTGATTAGAGTGCAGTACTGCAGGCTACATCTGCTGATCACCAGCAGTTTGGCATTTCGGGTCTCACCAGGCTCAAGGTTGACTCAGCCTTCCATCTTTTTGAGGTCGGTAAAATGAGGAACCAATTTGTTGGGGGTAATAGGCTGACTGTGAAAAGCGCTTAGAGAGGACTGTGAAGTACTGTGAAGCGGTATATAAGTCTAAATGTTATTGCCAGGTGCTATTTCTCATTTGAAAGTCACCACTGGGGAAAATCCATCTGATATTCTTTTATAAAATGACCCTCAGTCACTTGCTATCTTGTTCAAGTGATTAAAATCTTTGTTTCAGCACATTTGTATCTTTTTGTCTTTTTCCCCCTCTACTTAACAGTGCACACATCTTGCATTAGTCAGTGTTATTTTGAGTCAATAAACAAGGACAAATAAAAAAATACACTTTTTCCTGCTTCCAGAATCCAGTGGATATTCACTTCAATGCACCTGGCTTGGATAACTTAGCAATAGCTGAGGAGTTAAAACACATCCTCCACCATCAGTTTCCACATACATTAGCCTCCTACAGATTTAATCCTGCCTAGTGATTAGGGACAAGAAGGCACTGATTTCATTTGCTCCATTTCAAGATGAATTTACTAAGTTTGCAATTTCCAAATCAGCGCTTGCTTGTCAGGTCCTTGATTATAATAGTTGTTTATGTAAGTAAAAGAATTTTAAAAGAAAAATATCTCGAAGAGACTGTTGTGACAGAAAGATGGTGGATGTAGAGACTATACTGGGTCACCAAAAGCAGAAAAAGTTGACAGAATCCGAAAGCTCTGTGGGCAAGGTATTCTGTGCAAACCCTGCATTGTTCTGAAACAATGGACAGAACAATTTGAATTATCTTAAGGAGCTCCTGTTAAAAACAGAATATAGGTTTGTTTCAAATAACATGCTCTATGCTTACCCTGAAAAGCATAACCTAACAATGAAAGAAATAGAAGGAAAAAAACTGTATCTTTTTTTTGACATAAAGTGTTCAGCATGAATAATCATTTGTGCTATTGTGCAAAATTATAATAATTTGACTTTTTTGCCTCCTTTTTTATTCTTTTCAGATTTGCTGAAGAAAGATTTTTTCTACTATGTACTCTACTTCTTTTAAATGCAAAGGATGAGATGTCCATTAATTCTGAACTTTGGTTCACTTGAGACCCTTTAGAAAGTCTTACTTCTTGTCTCACTAAAGATGCTATCACTGTCATTCTGCAAAAAAGCATTTTCAGATAAGAATAACTCCTCTCCCTGAATCAATGAGAAAGGACCAGAAGGCAAAATAGAGTGTAAGCATAAAAGCCACATGGCATATTAACTCAAACCAGCAATTCACAAGTTTCTAAGATAGTCTCCTCAACTTGATGTCCTAGGGATGGATACATTTTCCACTGATCTCAAGCAGTATAACCTTTGATCCTGACAGCTGTGAATTCTGAGAATTACTACAATCCCTATACATCTGGAAGGTATCAGGTTGGAGAAGGGGATAATCCTAGCTCAGAAGTTGCAGAAACCAATTTTTGCAGCTGTCATGTTGCAATGAAGCCAGCTATTTCTCCAGATACATATTTATTTTCTGAGTTGATTTGGGAAACATACTCCATATTAAATTTTCTACCATGCCTCAGATTTGCCAGGATGCTATGGGAATTTAATAGTGCAGCTAATTCCCAAAGCCAGCCAATGCTGGCAAGGCATAAAAAATAATATTGGCACTGAACAAAACACATACTTTGTAACATATTTTAAGTAATGCATTAAATTTGCTTTGCCATTTCTCAACAGTTGTTTTCTCCAGTAAACAGTCACTTCCGTATTTTATCATATTCTCAGGGAGCTTGAAAAGTGACTCAGAATTCTTAAGATTTGAGCTTACTTTGTTAATAGTCATGATAGAGTAACTGCTGACATCTCTGTCTTTATTACACCTATTTCCATTATTCTGAGGTCTGCCTGATTGCCCTTAATTTCCAATTCGGAGGAGAAAAGCATTGAAAGAAGTATTTTAGGGACTTGAAATTTTTAGCATCATACTCTGCAGATCTCAAAAGAAATGATTATACAATGAAGGACAGGATATTAGCACACACATGGATGTATCTTGGTCTCATTATAGTAAATAATTGCAGTAATTCTATATTTTACACATGAAAAATTACCCAAAAACTAATTTAAAAAGCAAATGTTCTTTCATTAAATTGATTGGGAATAGTAGAAAAATTTGGGAGACATTCAGAATTGGTTATAAGATATAAAAATGTTTTCAAAAAAATAAAATAAATACATAAATAAAAATGCAGAAGTTGGATCTCTCAATCTCATTCTTGAGCACTTAATTCTTTGTGTCAGAGAAATAGATGTTAGGTAACAGTTTACAGATTTAACAAAATGTCCCATCTCTAGTGGTAGATGTTATCACATTAGGAAAGATACTGGCTTGGACCTCAAAAAAATATTCCCTATGAATTGTGGATGATACTTCTATCACTAGATTTGGCCTTTAAATTCTAAATCATTTTAATTTTAGAAAATTCTCTACAATGATCAGAAGGGTTTTTTTTTCCTCCAGGACATTTCTTGAGACAAGCCTAAAAGATCTTACTTCATACAATATCTACATATTTTTTAAAATCCATGAGAAATTATTGGTCTGGAAATTAACAGACCAAATCCTGCAGCGAATGTGTTGATTCTATTTGCTAGTTAACATTTGATTATTTTCAGGGTCTAGATTTTCATTCTTCTTTGTGGGAAGTATCAAGTGTCTAATTTACAGATGGTTCTTACAATTACTTTTCTAAGACATTTCCCTTGCCATGAAGCATTATTGGCACATAAATAAAACGCCACACATTTTATTAAATGAAAAAAAAGAACAGCAAACTAAGAAAGCTTGGGGAAGATGGGAGTACTTGAGACTTTATTTACACAGATTTGGACTGCAGTTTGATTATCTGTTCCAAGGATTTTCTATGCCCATAACTATTTGATACTAAAAAATGATACTCTAATAATTATAATTCTCAAAAGAATGGGATTAAGTTATAAAATATTTTTAGACTTGAACTTCAGATTACTGTTTATTTTAGAGATTGATCCCAACTCTTGCAAAAATCACGCAACTGTTCCATTAAAGGAATTGAAAACTGACTCATTAAACAAAAGATAATTTATTGGCATCCTTTTTTCTCTGGCTGTGACTTCAAGGCAGGGCAAACAGCAAAATCCATTTTTATCTACATCTGGAGCTAACTGCTATTTGGAGAAGTTTTCTTCCAGAACTTCAAACTTAGTGGACATTCCAGATGGCCAGTATTACTCTTAAAACGTGCAAGTAATGATTAACTTATAGGCAAAATAAAACCACTGAAAAAGGAGGAAGAGCAACTTTTTGCCAAAGAACAAAAAAAAACCTTTTTAAAAAATTTAAAATGCCAGAAAAGAGAACTTTTAAACATATAGTCAAATGAAAATATAGCATATGTTATACTCGATAACCATAGTATATAGTGACACCCTAATAATAATAATAATATGATGATGATGATGATGATGATGATAAGGATCCAGTCTGCCAGGATTGCCTATCCAGTCTATCTACCATGTGTAGATTTCCCTGATATATGTCATATGTTAAAAAAATAAATTTTAATGATATGAATTTGCTTCTTTTTCTTTCTTTTATTTTCCTACCCTTTCCATCACTGTTTTCTTTTGTATTAAATCAATTAGTTTATAATAATTTAAAATAAGAATTTCTAAATATCTATATATTAATAATTGGTAGGTGGGTGTGCATGTGTGCGTGCATGCATGCGTGCATGGGATGGGAGATAATCTGCTCCTAACAAAGGTGATTTATATGAAAAGGACTTTTGCTGTTTTTTGTATCTATACCTAATTTATGAAAACAGCCATATCTCGGAATAGGGTTATTTTCTGGTTTTTTGGGACCATAGAATCATATAACAATGTAAGGGGCCATTTAGGTCATTGCATTCATATCCTCGCACAATGTAGCACCTGTGTATCAAGAGCCCTCTAAATTTCAAAGGTGAGTTGTACTTCACTCTTAAACCCTAAAAATTAGAAAAAGGAAAATGTAGTTTGGAAGAACATAATATTCTTTTGTATTTGGAAGCTCTTGCTCCTTCTTTACCTCTTCTTGTTCATCAATGGCATGTGAAATATGAAAAGAGTTACTTTCATCTCTTAATTAATTAAAAGTAAAGGTTTCCCTTGCACATATGTGCTAGTCATTTCTGGCTCTAGGGGGTGGTGCTCATCTCTGTTTCAAAGCCAAAGAGCCAACACTGTCTGAAGATGTCTCCATTGTCATGTGGATTAAATGATTAAATGACAAAGGTACACAGAACACTGTTATATTCCCACCAAAAGTGGTCCCGATTTTTCTACTTGAATTTTTTATGTGCTTTAGAACTGCTAGGTTGGCAGAAGCTGGGACAAGTAATGGGAACTTACTCCATTACACGGCACCAGGGATTTGAACCACTGAACTGCCGACTTTTTGATCGACAAGCTCAGTGTCTTAGCCACTGTATAACTTCATTTATTACTTACTCTTAATTACTCCTTAAGGCTGATTTAGAGTTGTCTTCAATGGCCCATAACCATCACCACATACCCTAGACTGCAAAAGAGTTGATAGGTAAACCTAGGTTGCAAATGGGGGAGGATGGATCAACGCAAACACCTCCCAAATCCCAACCGTGCATTGTACAAAGATGCAGGTTGATTGGTTGATCCAACTTTCTGTTCTGTGCTTTGCTACTTGAACACCCTTTAGCCAAAACATTAAATGGAACACCTATGCAACCATCTCCGAATGACAGATATATAGGTTCCCTTCCTTGCAGTGTTGGAGAAATCTGTTCAACCCCTTTTTTTGTGTCATTATTTCACAGATGGTATTTTTTTCATCTCCCCCTCCCATTGAGCCTTATTCTTTCAGAAAAAAATTGCTTCATTTAGCAAGCTAAATGAAGAGGCAATAATCTTGTACGTACATTTCACTACATGATGTTAGAATTAGGCCTGTAAGGGGCGTGCATAAGCGTACCAATTGTGCCTACCATCCCTGTCCTATTGTTTTTTATTTTTCTTATAAGTATCTATCTCATGTATTCAAAACTATACTTATTCTTATACCTGTAACTTGTAAGCGATTCACAAATCAAATAAATACTAAAAAAAAAAAAACTAAATTAGATCTAGGGTAACAACTTGCCCCTTCTTTGTTCATAGAAATGTAAAAATAATCATGGCAAAATTTGTAGATATTTGTTAAGCAGGTGTGTCCACAGAGTATAGTCAAGACTGCCTCGTAGTGGCTCAGTGGCTAAGACACTGAGCTTGTCAATCAGAAAGGTCAGCAGTTTGGCAGTTCGAATACCTAGCATGATGTAACGGAGTGAGCTCCCATTACCAGCTTCTGCCAACCTAGCAGTTCAAAAGCATGTCAAAAATGCAAGTAGAAAAATAGAGACCACTTTGTTGAGAAGGTAACAGTGTTCTGTGCGCTTTTGGCTTTAGTCATGCCGGCCACATGACCATGGAGACATCTTTGGACAGCGCTGGTTCTTCGGCTTTGTAGCGGAGATAAGCACCACCCCCTAGAGTCAGAAACTACTAGCACGTATGTGTGAGGAGAACCTTTATCTTTAGCTATTATTGGTTTACCTACACATACATACACACACACACACACACCTATATATGTTTGTATATTTTGTATACACATGCACTATCTCTATCATCTCTATATCATGAATATGTCATATTTAATGTATATTTATATCCCCTACATTTATATTGCCTTTATCTATAACCTATATCTTTATTTACACCATTGGAATTATGAGAGTCTTGTCTATTTCCACTTTGTATAAAACAATTTCTTGCTGTATTATATGCAAAAGGACTAAATTGTCTGCTGCAATTAAAAGATACATTCTCAAACTGCCTGTAACTGATAAACTAACTTAGTCTCATTCGTGGGAAAGTGGATATCCGCTACAGGCATTTTAGGGAAGGAAAGGCGGGTGGATTCAATGTTATGCATAAGAACAATTTCAAAACAGGAAATTATTTCTAGATTGGCGTCAGTTATGTGAAACTTGGGCAGTTACAATATCTTGACATGTTCCCCTGCCCAGAATTGTTATTTATATGTCAAGGACATAACAGAATTTAAAAAAGAAAGAAAAAGAAGGAAATAAATCCTGTTCTCCTTCTTAACTAGCTATAATGCATCCTAGAGAAGCCTGGATTCATATTTTGAAAATCTATAGTTTTCACTGCATAAAGGGTTTTGATGAGGATAGGCAGTGTCATCTTTTGATTCTCGGTGGGCAAAAAATGTTGAGTTTTGGAAGGATTAAGACAAACCATAGTTAAATTAGGCAGTATGTCCTCCCACAAATAGATATAACTCTGTGATCAAAGGTTAATGCCAAAGGTTAAAGACATAATGTTTTCATCTATGCCAATAACTCCTGTTTAATGATACTGATATAAAATGTGGTCGCCTTTGTTTTTGCAGTTGTGTAAATGAGGAGGAAAATGTAGGGAATATATAAAGATGGTAAATGCTATTCAAAAATGATGTTTACAGATTTCCTTAGGATTTATTGAATTATTACTTAGCATCAGAAAAAATGTTGTGGGTCAGGCCAAAGGCCCACTTGGTCCAGCATTTCATCTTATACAAAGCCAACCAGATACAATCTCTAAGTCCAAATAATGGAAAAATGGTAGACTTCTATTGCTGTTGCCAATTAGCTGTTAGAGATAGTCCTTGAGTTACAACCATTCATTTAGTGACCATTTAAAGTTATAAAGGTGCTGAAAAAAATGATTATGGCTAGTTCTCACAATCATTGCAATATTCCATGATCACACAATCAATGCTCTTGGCAACTGGCATGTATTTGGGTGCACTGTTATGTGCAACCAGGTCATGTGATCACTATTTGCAAACTTTCAAACAGCTTCAGAAAAGCAAAATCAATGAGAGAAGCCCAAGTCACTTAACAACTGCATAATTTACTTAACCACAATGTTTTGCTTAACAACCATGGTTTTTTGAAAAAGGTTGTAAAATGGGGTGCCATTAATTCAACAATTGTCTTGCTTAACAATGGAAATTTTGAGCTCCATTGTGGTGGTAAGTTAAGACTGCCTGTACGTAGATATTCTTCTTGTGATACATATTCTATATCCAGCAAGATTGGTAACTCTTAATAGCATGGCCAAATCCTCACTTGAATAAGTCCACTCCCCTTTTAAGATCATTTAAATTGGTAGCCATCACAACTGATGGCAACAAATACCTGATATTCTCTGTCTCACACACATTCACATACATTATCTATACCAGGAGTATCAAACTTGATTTCATCGAGGGCCTCATCAGGGTTGTGTTTGACCTCGAGGGGGTGGGGAGGTGTGGGCAGGGTGGATGTGGCCAGCTCAATGTTACTTATGTTGGGGGTGCCTGTGGTGGCCCAAGTGCTCTGCCAGTGAAAACAAACTCTCAAGGCACTGTTTTTGGGTGAAATGTCCTCCTGCAACCCTCTGCAGTGAAAACGAAGCTTGGGAAGAGGGATCCCGAGCTCCGTTTTCTCCCGAGCTCCATTTTCACTGGCAGAAGCACCACAGTCCTTATCCTTATCCTTTGAGTCAAGGCATCCAGAGTGGCCCCATGGGCCCGATCTAAGCAACCCATGAGCTGGATCTGGCCCCACAGGCCTTGAGTTTGACATCCCTGGTCCATAGCAAATCCGAGCATTTTACACCCCCAGGCCATACCCAGGCCTTTGACTGTTCCGGTCCAGCCCGCATGAAGTGAATTGGAAATTAGAAATCTAATGTAAACATGGGCATCATTTATATTATTGTCATGACAAGCCAAGTTATGTTTGCCTCTACCCAGTCACTATCTGTTCTTTCAATTAGCTGGTGGTTAGAGAAGGGCTAGAAGAGAAAGCTTTTCTCTGCTCCTGTGCAACTCTTGCCCCTTGCCAAAAGCAGCCTGAGGAGTTGATGTGATCAAGATGTCCTGATTTGAGGACATCAAATCAGATTACATTGGTTTGGCCCTCCACAGCAGTCAGTTTCTCATACGGTTTCTTGGAAAAATTAATTGCCCATCCCTCTTCTATACTATACAATATTTTTACAGGTCTATTACATATCTTTTTAAACCATATTCACTTCAAGCCAAAATTTCTTCAAATTATTACAATAATATTATGTTTCAAATGTTGTCCAGCCAACCTGCAACTGGCAAAAAATTCTGGGTAGATGTGGTTTATTACCCACTGAAATACACATCTGATCCAATTATTACATATACACAGACCCGGATGTGCTGTATATTTGAGAATTCATACCATTGCAACTGTTCTGATTAGAAATAGGGATATCCATCTCTTTGGCGCTCCCACCTTCCTCTTGAAATTACCTTTGTCCAGAACAGCTATAACACAATGTGGTTTTGAAACTGGACTAAATTGAAATTTCTGATGGGAGCAAAGTTGTTACATTTGTTGAAATGGACAATAAATGAAGGGCTGGATGCCCCTAAGATTTCCGCTACATAAAAGGTGGCTTTCTCAAAGTGCACAAAAAAAAAAAAAAAAAAAACAATTTACAACATATTCCTGCAACAAAATTCTGTAATACCAAGAGGAAAATTGTTGATCTAGTTATAGATAGTTCTCCCTGTCACCTCTGTAAGAAAAGGACAACTGGATTATCAACACACCAAAATTGCACACATAATATGAGGATTGCCCTTTCATTTTTCCAAGTCTTATCGGCTACAGATAAAACATCTGGAAGCTAGACACTGCATAAGCTGTAGAAAAAGGATTTGGAACTGCCAATTTGAGCTTTAATTGCTCCTAGAGATTATCCAAAAGCATATTCCTTCTTTACCAGGGGGCCAGTTTCTTCATTCCAGTTCATTGTTAATACAGTATTAAGTATGAACAGCATTAAGAACACAAATGTATTTAATAAATAAATGCATAAAAAAGCCACATAGACTAAACTAGGTGGAGAGTATGTTGCTATCCCTCAAACAGATCACTTAATGGAAATTAGTGGAGGTTGTTTATATCTCTTTTCTCCCTTGGAGAAAAGAAAGTTCTCTGCCTAATGCTGGGGTTGGACAGCATGTACCCCCAAAATTCCTCCCCTCCCCCTTTTTTGCAATATCTAAAGATCTATCCAACCATGATGATGAAAACTGGCAGTGCAAAAAATAAAATGTATAACTAAGCCTTTTTATATGTTCCTAGCATCATCAGGTACTGATGATGTTACCTACTCAGATAATGTAACATCTGCAAGTAAACAATTCAGCTCAGAGAGCATCAAGGACTCCAGAGTTCACACCTGAGCTACAGATATTATTTCTATTAAAAGTGTTTTTATTATGTTATGTCAACGCTATGAAAAGTCTTTCCTTTTCTTCTGCTGTCAGGAAAGGAGTCAAGGCATCTCAGCCAGGTCATTCAACTCCCCAGTAATCTTATTCCTGTTTATCCTAAATAGCCTAAAATTGATTCTGAGAATGTTTATAACCTTAACAAATAAGGAAGCAGGAAGAATGTCCACCAACATTTTATTTGAATACAACATTTCTGATTTCTGATTTTGATGCCAGACTTCAACTTTGGACACCGCAGAACAAATTGTAACTTTAAAGTGTAACTTATTGCTCCTGACCAATGAGCAATTAATACATGTGAATTCATGTTTCTAACTGCATCACTTTTATCCATGTGCAAAGGGCTTTATTGCAACCATAGGAATTAATCCCTTAATGTTGGTGATTAAAGGGAAATAAAAAATTCTGCCTTGTACAATTTTCCAAGAAGGCTTGAATTCAAAGATTACTAATTTTTTAAAATTTGCCCGAGGACAATCTGTCTTTCTGAATTATGAAAAAATAGAGCAAATCATGGTTTTTTTTATTTCCTGCTTTTTTAGAAAAATTGCTACATCATTTTCTAACTTTGGAAATGTTAGCCATAACTCAATGAACAAAAAAACAGAAGACGTGATTGCATTATCAAAGGGTTTCAATACAGTTACACAGCATTCTAAATAACTGTTCTAATTATATTCCATTTGATAAAGTAATAGCCCTCCCCCCCAAAAAACGCAGTCAGAATAATTTTTCACTGCCAAATTTGAGAACAGAAGGTTAAAAGGTGCTTTTTAGATGTTTTATAAAAGTCTGGCTGAAATTCCTATAATTAAAGTGCCACACTACCTGAGAAATAAACTAGAAATAGGTTTACAATTAAATCTTATTTCAAGTAGTTGGCTTTAGCCAATCTCTTGCAAATCTGTACTTCACTTTTTTCCTAATTATTTGGTTTCCTGGAATTTAGGATAAATGAATAGCAATTCTTTCCTTCATACCTGCTCATATATTATTTGCGTACACACACACACATGCACGTAAATAAATAAACACACACGTGAGATTTGCATAATACAGCTTTAGTAAATTGAGTATTTCCAAATTATCTGATTTTCTCTCAGTCATTAGTCAACTGATTTTCAAAATGTGAAAGAATTGAGCTTAGCTCAACTCTGTTGCTTAGCCTAGAAAAGAAACGGCCAAGGGCTGGCATAACTGGGCACTTGCCAATCTCCATACCTGGACACTTGCCAATCTCCACACCTGCTAGCTAGCACATTATTGGATCTTCTAGAACGTGTTGGGTCCATTGGAGCAAGAGAAAATAAATGATAAAAGGTATGAATTTAAAAATGAAAGAAAGTGGAGAAAAAGTATGCTGTGTGTATATAAAACTAAGGGAAAGTGAAAGGGTATAATAGATTTGAAAAAAGGAGATCTGCTTTGTGGAATGGAGCTGATAAATACATTCATGGAAATGATAGTGTAGGTGCAATTTTGAATAAAATGTTAAGCTGTTCAATATATTTAATAAATATGATTCTGATCCATGTATATATGTGTACATGGTAATATGAATGAAAGATGGGAGTGAGATGGGAGATGTAGAAAAATGATTAAACCATTCAGAAATACAAGAATGAATGATAAAAGCAAGCATCTTCTTGAAAAGTTATTTCTTTCAAATTTATTCATACATATACATGGCAAATGAATAAATATAAATATGTAAGCATGATAGATTTGACTCATTATGATAAAAGATTGAGATCAGGGATGTCAACATGGAGGAGCTAAAAAAAATACAATACAATAGTTGGGATCATACAGTTATTGTTACCATCTTGACTTTGGATCACCTACTATTAAAAAGAGAGGCTTGAAGGCCAGAGGAGTAAAAGATAATGATGTAGTATTTGCTTTGTACTTGTCACTTTCTCCTAGGCCTCCACAAATGTGAAGTTGTGCCTTGCAATATTTCCTTCTTCCTGGGTTCATCAGAGCTCACCCACAACTGTTATCAATACAACTAAAAAAATGTCTCTGACAGGTCTTTATGAGAAAGATCCATCATAATGGGAACACTGCCATAAAAATCCCTGTTCCTTAGGTCATCCACTGTTGTATCTCCCAAATTTGAAAGTGATAGAGAAGCTGAGACAATGAGAAACCAAGGCTTCATTCCACCTCAAATGAGTTCTCAAATGAGAACTATAACATTTTCCATGTTGCTTTTCTGATTAGGTTTATTGTCTGACTTGAAGCATCCATACATTTTTTCTCACAACTTAGCTGCTTTCCTGAGGTTTCTATTGTCATCATTTCCCTGAACTATTGTTTATGATCACAGTGAGATGAAAACAGACCAGGCACCTTGATATGGATCTAGAAATATTCCATCTGAGTTCTGGTGATTAAGAAAGACAAGTCAGATAAAATCTACCACTACGCTCTGGTTCCTGAGCGAAAAATTGATCGAAGTCCTGTCAGAGGGATCATTCAAGTTATTGAATATGAGAAAGAAGTTAAGGGATGTTAACATGGCATAGTCCATACTCGGTATGAATGATATATGTCCTTCCCTTAAACACTTATACATATAGCACAGCAATTAAAGAGAATAATTTTTGAATATTTCTGTACAAATGTCATTCCTATAAGTAAAATCTCTGGCCTGAAGAAATTTAACTGGTTAACAACCTGAATCAGATCAGTTACAATTTATTCAATTCACTATACTTGTTTAATCCCATCCTTAACATGAATCCTTATATTTTGAGAATCTATTGAACCAATTTGGGACCCAAGATTTTGCAGACATTGGTTAGATCAGCATTCAGGTTAATCAAATGAAATCAGCCACTAAATAGTTTGATGCTTGGAGAATAGCCTAATTCCATTTTTGTTGTGTTTTAAAGTAACCAGTTTAATGATACTGTGTCAGTAATTAGCAGCTCCTGGAAATATAGCTAGGCTACTAGCATAATTATTTTTCTCTAAGAACTCACATTGCATTCAAAAGAATATACTTGCTTACACTTCAAGGGCAAAGTAATGATACGGTTGCCTTTTGCAAAGTCTTGCTTTCTCTGTATGTGTCTCCCAACATTTATATCCTGAATGTCTTTCTCTTGCTGGCTGCTAAGAACCAATTTCTCATCCTAGCTTCCTGATTATACCTGTACTGCATTTATATTAAGGTCTTGTTTCTTGTTTTTTCAGCTTCAGCTCTCTTAGCAGTAGGGACAACAACCATTCATCTTTAAACTTTTATGAATGAAGACTTTGGAGGAAGGGTCCATGGAAGGATAATTCTCCTGGATTTTCCACAATTGACTCATCCAGTTTCAGCATTTGAAATTATCTGATGGGCCGACACTTTTCGTCCAAGGCACTCAAAATCAATCATTCAAAAAACAACCTCCAAAATTACTTGCACCATTGATTACAAGGAGAGCATATAATGGAGAGAACAATGAAACAATGTATGTATGTATGTACATACCAGGGCCTGAAGAAGGAACTGGAGAGGATGTGGAAAGTAAAAGCCAAAAAAGTCCAATTGCCATGTTTGGTGTGAGTCTGACCCAATGAGTGAGAGAAAAGTTCAAGAAGATTAAGTGAATGCTTTGACTCCAGACCTTTTGAACTTTTAAGACTGCCTTGATTATGAAACATTGTCTTTATTATCTACAGGGAAAAGACCAATATGAGTGGTTGGCTCTTTCCAGCAGCTGTTACAAACCTGTTAACAGTAGCCCCGAAGGCAAGATCTGAGAAATACTTAAGATCAATATCTTGTCAAACAGCAAGATCTGTGAAGCACTTCAATTCGCATAAAACCTGTATTGGGAATTTCCTACCGTCTTTAGAATTTTTTCTTCCATTGCTATCTTCCAGTAATCACATCTACAAGATGTTGGGGGCTCTAATATAATTTGGAATGTGAAGTGGAAACACCTTCAACCTGGAACCATCTCTATGCCATTTAGTTTTGTTAGACATATCTGTAAGTTGGTGACCCATTGCTACAGTAAATACAGTGGTTAAGGTATTGGATTAGGAGCAGAGAAACCAAGCTTCAAGTCGCTATTCAGCTATGGAAGCTCATAGGTGACTCTGAATCAATCACTCTTGCTTTCTCTGTCCAACTTTGTAGGGTTATTGCAAAGATAAAAGGGGAAGGGATTGCATTGGGTATCCTGCCTTAAACTCCTGGGGAAAGGCTAGAATATAAATTTAATAAGTCAATCAAGTTGATCAGCTGCTAAACAAATATTAATCCATTCTCTGACATATGGGGAAAGGCTGAGACACTGAAAATGGCATTTCTTCTCAGGTTTGTAGAAAGTTTAAATTATTCATATTCTGAATTACAGAAGAAAAATATTACCCCACAGGACACACACAGATCACCATAAATTATATACCTTGAAAGATTTGGGAGTAACGCATTTCATGTGTTCCAGATTTTTATCCTGTTTTTCGGGTTTCAACGACAATCTAAATTAAACACAAAAGATGAAAATACTTGTCAGGAAATCAGGCCCCTTGGACCTGTTTCCTTTTGGTTTCTATGATTTCAGCTGGCCCTAATTCTTTTCTAGAATTGGATTCCATGCCTAATTTGGTGTTGTTGTGCTTTGGTTTCTTGAGTTGCAAATTAAAATCAACAATGAATAATGATTTAATCAAACAGGCTACAGGACCAGAACAAAATGCATGCCTAAAATGACTCTGTTAATATAATTTGACTTCCACTGGTTAGCCAGATTAAAATGAGGAAAGCATCCTGGTTTGATTTGTATATTTCAATATATAATAACAGGTAAGAGATGTTGGATAATAAAAAGAAGACTTTAGCCAAACAGAGAAAAGAAAGGTACCAGAGTTCCATTAAATGGAGTCTGCCAAAGAATTGCTGTTGCAAATAGTAGAAAATCTAGCATGGTTGTTTGCAGGAGAAGCAAGTAATGTTACATGTATTATGACATTATGCAAATGACACAATTTGTGTTTTGCAATTGTGCATATTATACAATGTGGGCTGTGTTGTTTACTTGGTAATGTCATGATGAGTATGATTACATATATCAGGCACCAAAGGCATGTAAATGCGATCACGGAACCGCAACAGGTCCTCATTATATGACCAAGGAGTCTCTTGTCTCCCATTCTCATCTAATTCATGATGCCAAGCTGCCAATGGATCTTGTCACTGCGCCTCCTGAATCCTCACTCAAAGGTCCACAGATTCCTCTGTGGTCACAAAGCGCTCCAAAGGAATCACCGTCCAGAGCAAGATTTTGTCTTCCCTTTGAGTTTACTTGGGCTCCCGAGACAATGCATCAGCACGTTGATTCTCCCCACTTGGAACATATGTCACCAACTCTGCAGGTAGATCCAAGTTCACAGGCTAATCACACTGTCATACCCCTGGTGGAGACTGACTCTGAGGAAGAGGAGGAACAGCGAACAGGGAGTGAGAGTGTGGCTCCAGAGGTGGTGGAGGAGGCTGGGGAAGGGCAGAGGCCAGCTGAACAATCAGAGGAGGATCCAGTCCCTATCCATCCTAGGTCACATTAGGGAGGAGAGGATCAGGGAAAAGCAAGGTCTACTCAGGAGGAGATTACCATGATCCCCCTCGTGGCTTGCAGCTGGGTTCTATGTATATAAGTTTGTAACTGCATAGTCAGAAGTGCTGGAGTCAAAGTTTAGTGTTTCCTTTGAAAGAGGTTTATCTTTGTTGACATTCTTCCCAAGGACTCTCATTGGTTATCTTCCTGGAATGTATGATTAATTATCTTGGCTTGCTTCGGAACTCTCGTCAATGAGGTTTGTTTTGTTTTCCTTTTGCCTCATTATTTACTTTTGTGACTTTAAACTGTGCCTAATAAAACAGTGAAGTTAAGTTGAAGGCATTACCGGATTTTAATGTATGTTTTGGGTTATTTTAAGAGACTATGGGTCATCACATACACAGGAACGCAAGCAATGGTTGGTACACTTCCTATCATGAAATTGCACAGTTCCAGGTGACCAGACAATCTGTGGATCATGGGCCTATAACCACTCCAAACCCAGCACCACCTGAAAATGAGGTACTGCGGCAATGTAGAACACAGTTTCCTCCACATGCTGCCCAATATACATGTAAAGGGGTTTGGTTGCAGCAACCAGAGGTCCCAAACAAAGGTGCCGATCATCAATTGTCTCCACCATTACTGGCGGGGACACCTGTTGCTGGGGAATGAACCACTGCTCGACAAAATGAGTATCCATGAAATTGGCCATGGTCTCTGAGTTGACCAAGGCTTGGATCTCCACTGCTCCATGACCAGGTACAAACAAACTTGCTGTCAGCCCAGGGTGTTTCACCAATGATGACTGGGGCAGAGATGTTGAAGACATCAGAGATGGCAAGGATGGCAAGGATGGGGAAGATGGCGGGCCTAGGGATTTTGAAACCCAACCTATAAACTCCCATAAGCTAGGCAATTACTCATTTCCCGCCACCACTGACGTCTCTGCTGTGGATGTCTTAACAGGACACTTGACCGCAAAATGGCCTTGATTGCCACAATAGAGGCATAACCCATCATGATGATGCCTATCTTTTTCTACTTGGGTCAGGTGAGGGCAGGCAGGTCCCAACTGCATGGGTTCTTCCAAAGGCACATCCACCAGAGGCACTGCTTTGCTGGGAACAGATGCAGTCTCCGTCCATAGTCGCACCCATCGCTGCTGAAGCCTAGCATCGATATGAAGACACAGATGCATGAGTTCCTGAAGGGTGCGAGGGCATTCAGTGTGTGCCAGGAGCTCCGATGACAAACCTTCCTGGAACTGGTCTAAAAGTGCTGCCTCATTCCATTGTATGTCCTGGGCGACCACCTGAAAGTGTGCAATATAATCCATGAGCACACCACGCCCCTGCTTCAACTCTCTCAAACGTCTGTTTTCTGTTTTTACTCCAAACAGGGCCCTCAAACATGGCCTGGAACTGATGGCAAAACTCAGCAAAATTGTCCAACACCTGGTTAGGCTGGTCAACAGAGGCATGGCCCAATGTGCTGCAAAGCCTGACAAGAAGCTAATCAGAAACCTCACCTTATCCCGGTCAGTGGAGAAGTCCTCTGGCCGAAAGCTCATATAAAGCTGGCACTCCTCCCAAAATGCTGGAAATTGTGCCAGCGATCCATCAAATTTATCTGGCACCATTACCGGGCATTTACGGCGTGGCTGGACAGCTTGCATCTGCGCTACCTGCACAATCAAAAGAGCCACTTGCTGGCTTAACTGGGCGATGTCTGCTTGGAGCTGATCCATGATCAACCCACGAAAAGCAAAAACAAGTTGAAGGGGTGGCTGGAGACAAAATGTGATGACCCAGATATGTGTATATATCTCAGAAATATAACAAAAACCAAAACATAAATAAAAGTCCTTTAATGCCTTCAACTTGGCTTCACTGTTTAATTGTTCACAGTGGAGGAGTAAACTATTTTCAAAATAACATTTCAAAGGAAAGAAACACAGTTCAAATTCAAAGAGCCAATAACGAAGCAAAAACCAAAAACAAACTGCACTGAATAAAGTTCCACAACAGATCAGGAGAGATAATTGCCAACTTCAGGAAGATAATCAGATACAGTCCGTTGGAAGAATGCCAATCAAGATAAACCTTCTTTAGGAATAAAAACACTAAATTGTCTCCAGCACCTGTTAGCATGCAGATCCAAACTCTTATGCAGATCTCACACCTACAACCCATGAAGAGGATCATGGCCCTCTCCTCCTGAGTAGGCTATGTTTTACCCTGATCTTCTCCTCCCTGCGTGCCCTAGAATGGATCGGGGATGGGCCTGGGTCCTCCTCTGACTGCTCAGCCATCCTCTGCCCTTCCCCAGTCTCCTCCTCCACCTCTGGAGCCACATTTCCATTCCCTGTTGGCTGTTCCTCCTCTTCCTCAGAGTCAGTCTCCACCGGGGGTGTGACACTTCTCTGTGGGCACACGAGCCATCACCCTAATTCAGCTCCACCACACATATGCAAATCTCCTACCAGCCAGCTGGTCTTTGGATTTCTGCCATGCATGCACAAGGGGTGGGGCACATGCAGAAGATGCACATGCATGTGTGGGTACATGCACAGGGACAGGGCACATACACAGGGATGTGTGTGCGTTGTATTTTGGGGTTTGTGCATGCACATACGCATTCGCGTATGCACACTTTGGGTACTCAAGTGCCAAAAAGGTTAGCCATCACTGGCCTACCACAACACCAGGAATTACTCAATCACCTGCCAGAATACATATAAAATTAATCATTTAGACACCTACTAAATGACAATGAACACACAGCAATAAATGATAATAATGTGATATAATCTATCAATAAAATTTCTAATACAATATTTGTTTTGGAAGTAGAAGTGAATTTCTATTCATGATAGCAACATCAATGATCATAAGCCAATGTTAACGCTAAAAACAGTAGTGGCTATACTTCAAATAAATGATTAAGCCTGCTTTCAAATTCTCCAGTGGCAAAGTCTACAAATATAAAGATCACAGGATATTGCAAACTATTTTTTTTCCTATTGTCAGTGAGATTTTCTTTAAAAAGAATGCCCCATACTAGTTCGTTCCTTCAACCAATATCACAAAAGTATGATTTCATTCATCAAGATGAACCCATCAATATTATGTAACATATGACATAGCATACTGTTTTGTTTGTTTGTTTTGCAATATAACAGTAACTATATGTTGGCATGATAAGAAAAATCTGAAATGGGAGGTTCCTGTAAGCATTTTAAAGGATTATATTATTTTTTTATTTCCTATTCAGTGCTCCAAGCAAACAAGAATGTTTCATGTTGAAGTAGTTGGTACAGTAAAAGATCTGGTGAAGTCAATGTATTTCTTATAATAATTGCCAAAATAATTAACTGGCTGTAGATCATCCACTGAAATACACACATTCTTTTTCTATTAAATTTTTATTATAATTACACTGGTATCATCCAATTTTAAAAGTATTGTACAACTCAGCATAATTAGTAGGTTCTTAGTAGCTAATTATGAATAAGCAGTACACTGGGTTGAAGGCTTTTTTCTAACTGCCATCAATCATTTCCTCCTTGAATCTGATTGGTAGAATATTGCCTTTTTTTTCTCTTTTACTTAGAAAAAACATAGCTCCCACTTAGATATTACATCTATGTCATCAGAGCTTTCACCATGATTTGGAATGGAATTTTTCTGGAGGTCAGTTCATATACATTTGTACAAAAGGACATTCACTGAGTTTCCACTTAGGTTTATCAAAGAAAACTTTACTTTTCTAAGATAAAGCAACTTCTGTCAGTCAGTCTATTATGAAAGAACTAGTGCCACAAAGAGTGAGTCACAGCTTTTTTAGCATCCTTGAAGTGATAAACATGGACTTTTGATAAAAAGCAGTTCATTTTCTCCCTGGTCAGACAGTAAAGGAGAACTATTATATCTGGATTGCAAAGTTCCAAACAGCCTTTTACGAAAATCCATTTCTTGTTGCTCTTTCTATTGGTTGTCCAATTTTCTGCAAATCAGGCCTCATTCTCCAATTATTAATTATTCCTTGTGAGAATATGCCACAATGACAGAATTTTAACATCTTTCAAGTGTTTCCATTACAGCTAGTTTTATTCTTTATCACTAGTCAAAAGATGGACATGATGTATACTGAACTTCAAATTATCTGAAGAGCAGATTGTTGCTCAGCTGTGGAAGGGCTGCTCAAAATATATACTGGAAGAGTTTACACTCTTAATTAACTCCAAGATTATTACAGGATTATTGTTGTTCTTATGATGCATGGTGGCATCATAGATGTATGGTTCTATGTGTTTTGTATGGAACTTGTATGCCACCAAACGGCGGGGAGAGTTAAATAACTGTCATTGGCCACAAGCCAGCAGGCTAGCCACTATATAAAGGGCTGCCGCAGTTTGGGCTATGTTCCGTTTCTTTACCTAGTGGTTTGAAATAAAGAGTTGTTGTTTGGAACCCAGTCTCCCGCGCTTCTTTCTGGACGGAACACTGGTGACAAGGGTGGGATCATCGTAGAAGCAGAGACCAAACACGCGGCGATCTGAAATGAGCGAAAGAGATGGCTGGTAATAACATGCCATCTGCACCCTTCAATCCAGATGTAGAGGATTGGGAATCATATATTGATCGCTTTCTGATGTTCTTAGAAAGCAACGAGATGGAAGAAATCTCAGATCAAAGGAAGAGGGCTGTCTTCCTTACACACTGTGGACCTGCTGTATTCAAAATGGCAAAGGCGCTAGCGAAACCCAGAGATGTCAAGCAGATGACCTGGTCCGACCTGAACCGAATGCTCTGAACACACTCCGCACCAGTAGTCTCAAATCTCATCAAACGACATGAATTTTACAAAAGGGACCAGAAGGAGGATGAAACCATTGCAGACTTTGTGGCGGCTTTGAGACACATTGGAGGGGCATGTGAGTTTCAAAACATGGACGAGGCTATGAGAGACCGCCTAGTCCTCGTCCTGAAAGACTCTACCCTTCAGAGCAAATTACTCAACAGGCCGAATATAAACGTGGCCGAGGCCATTGCTGAGGCAACTACCGCCGAAGCAGCGAAAAAGTCAGCAGCCACCATGCGACAAATGAACGCAGTTCCCGACCTGCTGACTGAAACCAGGGAGAAGAAGGCAGAGGGAGGAAAGAAACAGCCCATAGCGATAACCCACCATGAGGACGTTGAAACCCAGAGTGACACTGAAGACAACAATGAAGATGTCCATAGACTATATTCAGATAGAAAATGGCGCGAAAAGAGGAAGAATCAGCGGGAATTCCAATGTGCAGGCTACGGAGGTAATCACCCGCGGTCTAAATGCAGGTTCCTCGATGCAATATGCCGGACTTGTAATAAAAGGGGCACATCGAAAGGGTCTGCTGCAACAAAAAGAGCTATAGTCCCAAAAGACGCGGTAGCACCCCCCTCCAAGACATGACGACAGACAAGCCGGCAAACCGATGGAACCGAAATAAAAGAACCGGTGACAGAGAAGAAACACATCAGACAGTCACCATCAATAATGCCAGGGTGGAAAGTGGGAAGAAGGTTCAGATAGAGGTGAGTATCGAGGGGAGACCTGTGAGATGGAGGTCGACTCATCATTCTTATTGATGGTATTCTGGAATACCATCCAGCGCCTAATTCCAAACATGAAGCAGAAAGAACTAAAGAAACAAAAACTTGTGCTAAAAGACTACCAGGGAAATCAAATCCCTGTAATTGGCCTTGGACATTTTTTAGTTGAATTTAAAGAACATACCAAAGTCTTGCCCCTAACTATCGTCAACCGTGACTGCCCTAGCCTGCTAGGAATCGAATGGTTCGCGCCTCTTGGAATCGGAATGACTGGTATCAACCGCATCACTACTACCAACTGGGAGGAGAACCTACTCCACAAATTCCAAGATGTATTTGACGGGACTCTAGGGGACCCCAATTTCATTTAGCCTAGACCAAAAATAGCCACCATTCGTTTAAAGGCCAGACGCGTTACATTTGCGCTTAAACCAAAAATTGACGAACAGCTGAATAAGTTGATAGCGCAAGGGGTTTTAGAACCAGTCGACCACGCCAAGTGGGAAATCCCTATTGTAACACCGGTAAAGCCAGATGGGTCAGTGTGCATCTGTAGGGACCATAAGGCAACCCAGAACCATGCGCTCCAACAAAGCACATACCCAGTGCCAGTGGTGCAACATTTATTGCACTCGCTAGGGGGAGGAAAAATATTTGCAAAACTTGACCTAGCATAAGCTTATCAGCAACTACCCGTTGATCCAATAACAGCAGAGGCACAAATGATAGTAACGCATAGAGGGGCATTCAAATGTAACTGCCTCCAATTCGATGTTAGCGTTGCCCCAGGCATTTTCCAAAACCTCACGGAACACCTACTAAACGGAATCAAAGGTGTCATCCCATACTTCGACGATGTACTGGTTTCAGCAAAAAATGCCAACCAGCTAGAGACCAGGCTAAGAGAAGTCTTAACTCGCTTTAGAAAATCAGGCCTAAAAGTCAAGAAGGAGAAATGTGAACTGGCCACTAACCGGGTCAAATTTTGGGGCTATTTAATCAATGAGCAAGGCATTCACCCAACTGAAAAGAAGGTGAAGGCTATCAAAGACGCTCCCAGACCAAGTAACAATCTCCAGGCGTACCTAGACCTCATAAACTTTTACAATGTGTTCCTGCCCCATAAGGCGACAATAGCAGAACCCCTACATCAGCTGCAAGATAAAAAAAACCGTTTGGACTTGGAGCCACCGGGAACAGAAAGCTTTCCAAGGTATTAAGGATCTATTAAGGTCAGACACCATTCTTATCCAATTTAGCAACACCCTGCCGCTGACGGTTACCTGCAATGCTTCACCTTTTGGGGTCGGCGCCATCCTGAGTCACCGGCTTCCAGACAGCAGAGAGGAACTCGTTGCCTTTTACTCAAAGATGCTCTCCAAAGCGGAACACAATTACAGCCAACTTGATCATTAAGCCCTGGCAATCGTCGCTGGGTCAAACGATTCTATGAATACCTTTACGGTAGACCCTTTTCTATCATAACCGAGCACAAGCCTCTCCTTGGAATCCTGGCGGGAAACAAGTCAACCCCGAACATTCTGTCTCCTAGAATGATGAGGTGGTCTGAATTCCTCGCTGCCTATTCCTACATGCTACTCCACAGACCTGGCAAGGCCATCGCACGCCGACACCCTCAGCCATTCCCCGTTGCCCATCACAGAAGACGACCCTCTCCAACTACCTCCACATTCCAACTGGAGACCTGCCCAGAGCTACCGCTGATTGCAGCTGACGTCACGAGAGCCACAGCCAAAAACCTTTTGACAGCATGTATACTGAACTGGGTAGGTAAAGGCTGGTGGAGAAAAATAAAAAAACTGAGACTTTTAAACCTTTCCGTGCCAGACAGACTTAGCTGTCTATCGAAAAGGGGTGCATCTTATGGGGTGACAGGGTGGTAATCCCATGCAGCCTCCAAGAAACCGTCCTAGGCATGTTGCACCAGGGTCACCCGGGCATAATCAAGATGAAAGCCCTGGCAAGGAGTTACGTTTGGTGGCCAGGGCTGGACAAAGACATAGAACGCTGGGTTGCAACATTCCACGCCTGTCAGAAAGTGAGGCCAACCCCCCCACAGGCACCTATATGAATCTGGGAAACTCCCCGGGGCCCGTGGTCTAGGGTGCACATTGACTTTGTGGGGCCAACGAAGGGGAACACCTTTTTGATTTTTGTCGATGCATACTCGAACTGGTTGGAAGTCATCCTCATGGCTTTCACAACCAAGGCTGGTGCTCGACAAACAGCTTGACAAACTATTTGCGACGCATGGGCTACCAGATGGACTGGTTTTGGACAACGGGTTTACCGCCTTGCAGTTCGAACAATACCTCACTGCCCAGGGTGTCCATTATGCATTAACCACACCGGCCCATCGGGCTGCGAATGGCAGGGCCAAACGCATGGTTAGATATACTTAGGAAGGCCTAGAGAGAATGGACAAGGGGGACGTGCAAGACAAACTCAACTGTTTAATAACATTGCAACATATTATCCTGAATAGCACTACAAATAAAAGCCCGGCTGAACTATTAATGGGTAGGAAATTACGATCCTACCTGGACAGGTTACACCCCACCTAAACATGGGACAAGCCCCCCAACTTCTCTAGCAAATACCGTACCTTCGAAATTGGAAACCTGGTCTATGCCAAGAACCTTACCAGGGACCCCCTATGGCTGCCAGCCACCATCACATGCTCCCGGTTCTACTGACTAATGCTAGATGATGGGAGGGAATGGAAGCAGCACATAGACCAGCTTCATTCCTGCAACCTCGAAAGAAAAACCGTCACAGAACTGAAAATGATAAATTCTGATGAAAAAACAACCAAGGGGGGGGGGGAGTACTGCTAAATAAAAAAGGGAGAGACGAACCTCCCATAACAAGACTACAAACTCTGCAAAACGACAATCTAACCAAACAAAAAGAGCACTCACGGTTAAATGAACCCCAAGAAAGAAGTCCGGGAGCAGAAGAACGAAGCGAGATCTTCCTGGAAGGTAGCAGCCAGGCCAGCTCAACCAAACTGGCTAAACCAGGAGGGAGTGGCAGAGCCATCTCAACCAGCCTGAGAGACTCAGGCGGGAGCGGCATGGCTGACTCATCCTTCCAGGAGGTTCCATGGAGAAGATCGAGAGAGGCAGAGATCCCGACCAATCCGCTTGAAGACCAAAACAAGACTGAGCTGCGCAGGTCAACTAGAGCTAGGAAAAGCTCCACCTACCTGCGCGACTACGTCACCCACGTTGGACTGAAACTGAAACCTTGGACTAAAGGGGGAGGGGTGTTCTGTATGGAACTTGGTAGGTTCCAAGTACTTCATTCTGATTGGCCGAAAAGGCTACTTACGGATTGGTTCGCTAGGAACCAATTTGGGAAGCCGCCAAACAGCGGGAAGAGTTAAATAACTGTCATTGGCCACAAGCCAGCAGGCTAGCCGCTATATAAAGGGCTGCCGTGGCTTGGGCCATGTTCTGTTTCTTTACCTAGTGGTTTGAAATAAAGAGTTGTTGTTTGGAACCCGGTCTCCCGCACTTCTTTCCGGACGGAACAGTATGAATAACCTACTCTAAGATATGGGCTAAAGTAATGATCCCCAAACTTTTTAGTACCAGGGATCAGTTTCACACAGAAACACTTTTTCAAGGACTGGCAAAATCAATTCTTCCCCAATAGTAAAGGGCCTCTTTACTATTTCTTTACAAAAAACATATTTTTATGTATATTTTAATCATGATTAATCATTCTTTGTGGCCCGGTACAAAATGATCCACAGACTGGTACCGGTCCGGGGCCCGATGGTTGGGGACCCCTGGGCTAAAACACATGCACAGTAGCTTATAAAAGTTCTGTCACTATTGGATAAATTATGAGTGGCATCATTTCTGACTTCCTTTGAATATTTTTGTTGTTTCTTTCAACTATAAAACAGTTACTTTTCTGCATACATCTGAATTGCTTACACGATGCCCATCGGAGAGAAACATGGAAGTTACATAAATCATTTTAGTATATTGTTTAGTTGTATGGAGATTACAATTCCATAACTTCTGAGATATTGTGAACAAAGGCTGAAAATTGTGGGACCCAGAGTCATCCATGGATGAAATTTTAAAAAAAGTTGAAATGATGACCATGACTACATGATCAAATCCCCAATATAAGCACAGTGCATATAAAAGAGGGGTTCGGTTGAAATATACAGTTTTCTCCTCCTTGCAGATGCCCCTGTGAGGACTTGTAACGTTGATGAAATCAGATGAAATAAATTTGCGGGACACTGTTTTATAAGGATGTTTCACTTTAAACTACAGAGAAAGCAATCCCAGGGAATTTTTACTTTGTCCTGCATCAGGAGAAATATTTTAAGAATCAGCCAAAATTTAGTTATTATTATTATTAGTAATTATATATTTTTTCACTAAAGCAGAATTGGTTAACATGCTCTAAAGCCCACTTACCTATTACTAGACTGTTTATAATACATTTATATGCGCTACAACTCTTCCATTTTGTCCTTTTGAGAATCAAATCTAATTCCTGAATGTCATGTAATGAATTATGTTGAAAAAGTTACCTGCCTTCAAGCTGTTTTTGGTTTCCAAATTACTTTTTAAACTGTTTTTCTTGCTTTTCAAAAGGCAAGAAACATGCTACATTTTTTTAGTTTCAATAAATTGGAATACTTCAAAATTATTAGATAAGCTTGTGTTATTATTGTACATTTCATAGAAGAAACATAATAAAGAAACAGATTTATCTGGGTTTAGGGTATAATAAAATGCTTAATTCTATAGAATGTTTCAGACAACCAGATATACATTTAATACACTGCAAGGAAAAATATATGAAGAGATTTGAATTCTAATAACAAAAACACAATTTAGAAAAAAAAAACAAGTGAAATATTAAAAACTTGCTTACATTGTATTAATGCAAGCACCAATATAAACATTATGTATTCAAGTATATCGAGCTGTAGATAATAATGGACATGACTTTTGGGAATGTGCTGATGTTTAAACCCTATGACTTTTTGATTATTCTATGCAATGTTTTATGATTCATTTTATCCAACACATCTTTATACCTTCCTTTAAAACCTGTTTTTTATTACAGTGTGTCTACTATGCAAAGAATAGTACTATTACCTTTTTAACTTCAAATTTTCAAAAAGACAGTCTATACTTATTTTTTACTTCTTTCTAGATCTAGAAGAACTAGAAGCATTCTTGGTACAACATAAAACCACTTCTAATGCAAATCTCATTTTAAATATCTACAGAATATTCCATTATCCCCTCCATGTTGTAACTTAGATCAAATTCAGCATACACACTAGCCATTTTAATATCTTCAGTAGGATTACTAAAGATATAGTCTTAGTATGCATTTCTGGATTTGTGTATTTGTCTCAGTAAATACAGTACTGCTTACTTATTATTATATAGAGCATTATTTAAATATGCTGTATAGTAATATGAATTTCCTTCACATTAGTCAAGGTGACCAACCGTCCTCCTTTAAGGACACAGTCCTTGTTTTGTAAGTTCTGTCCTCTCTCGAAAAATGTCATCCCACATGTCCTCCCTTTTGATATTTGAAGACTAATCTGTAAATCTCCGTATTTGATCGATGCCGAGTTGATCCATTGTGTGTGATCCATTGTATCTGTATTTGACATGGCGATTCATCAAGGCTCAGTACATGTGCTCAACACAGGAGAATTGTTTTGAGAGAGTGTGCCATGCTCAAGACTGTACTGCGTGCAAGAGTGCTCCACGCACAAGTGGTTTTGCTTTTCTTCTTCAATTTATTTGTGTCCTCCTTCTCATTGTAAAAAAGTTGGTCACCTTACATTAACACAGGCAATTTGTTTGGTTAACAGCATCATTTAACCTGACTGCCAGTTGCTGCTCAGGATCATGGTACTGAACCAAGAGCTTTGGTATCCTAAGATTTTTCTCCATTCCCTTATGTAATTGGAAATAAGCACAGAATTAGACTTCTCAACTGGGTATCTCTGGATGTAATGGATCCCAGTTCATATTCCTCACATGTTTGTTTATTTATTAAATCTATATGCCACCCATCTAATTACTCTGGGAAGCTTCCAAAACAAAAATATAAAAATATCTTTAAAAACCACAAAATTAATAAGAATTAAATAAAACAAGGAATCAAGTATATAAACATAGTGTAAGTATATTATGGAATGGGGATCTTCCCTCTTACTTATCAGCTGCTTCTGGCATAAAGTAAATCCATCTGGCCACAAGCCAATTGGCAGTACCAGATTTCAAAGGCCAAGACAATGGAAGGCCAAGACAGATATTGGTTCATAGGGCAGGGACCATTCTGATTGGTTGGGAGCCTGGACCTGTGTTCATTGGACTTGGAGTTTGATTGATTGGTGTTCCTGGTTTCTTCTGTCTGTTTTGTGGCTTTGATTGGCTGGCAACAGTCTGTTCTTGTGTTGGAGGCTTTTAGTGCAGCTTGGCTCCGTGTGAAGGGACGGCTGCTCTTCATTAGCAAGCTGCTCTTCATTAGCAAGCTGGGTTTCACCTGGGTGCCTGGTGGGGGGGTTAGGTTGGAGCTATCAGAGGGAGTCTGTTTTTGCCCAGGTGTTTGCCTGGCTTGTGGCATGGAGATCTTTCTATTTGAGAGTGCAGGCTTCCAAATGATTGACAGTCTGGTGGAATCATCTCTTCTATTCATGCTGTCAGGTCTTTTTTCAATCTCTATGGCTTCTCTGATGATTCTGTGGCTGGGGTTTTCTATAGTGGCCAGGGTTTTAGTGCCATTGAAGTTGATGCTGTGACCTGTGGTTTTCATGTGTTGGACTAGTGAGGAGGTGTGTTCCAGCTTTTTTACTGCATTTTTGTGTTCATCTAGGCGGGTACTTATTCTTCTATTGGTCTGTCCAATGTATGTGGCTGGGCATGATGTACAGGGAATTTCGTATATGCCTTGGTTTTCCAGGTCAATTTTGTCTTTGGGGTTTATATATGGTGTATATATGGGGTTAATATATTTGGTGTATATATATGTATATATATGTATATATGGATCTTTGGTTATTCGGGTTTTCTCCCGCGTAGAATTGGAAACCCGAATAACCAAAGATCCACATACAAATACCCGCGAAAACCTCAGAAAACAAATATGTATATATATGTATATATGTATATATGTATATATATGTATATATATGTATATATATGTATATATGTATATATGTATATATGTATATATGTATATATGTATATATATATATGTTTAATATATTTGGTGTATATATATGTATATATATGTATATATATGTATATATGTATATATGTATATATATGTATATATATGTATATATATGTATATATGTATATATGTATATATGTATATATGTATATAT
>BLBF01000043.1:3627746-3647295 GCA_015471245.1 Laticauda colubrina | reverse complement strand
TATATATGTATATATGTATATATGTATATATGTATATATGTATATATGTATATATATATATGTTTTCTTAGGTTTTCGCGGGTACTTACATGTGTGCTGTTTAGCTTCCTTCGGGTATTATCCCACGTCATTGTAGTTCTGTTAAAGTTGTATATATGTATATATGTATATATGTATATATGTATATATGTCTACATAAGAGGTACCACAGATAAAATCAGTAAGATACTACACAGGCATCACATCAAGACTGCCTTCAAAACAGACAAAAAAATAGCAGCCATCCTGAGGAACCCCAAAGACAAAATTGAGTGCAGCTTGGCTCCGTGTGAAGGGACGGCCCCTGCCCTGTGCAATGTTCTCCCATGTTCATCAGAGGTGAGAATTACCCCTACTCAGGGCCTTCCAGGAGAATCTAAAAAATTGGCTCTGCTACCTGGCCTGTGACCCCATCATGAGTCCACTACATTGGGTGTGGCTGATGGTGTAAAGAAGATTTTGCCCATCATCTTGATTTTTAATTTTAACTTTTAACTATTTATTCTGATTATAATTATTTTAAGCACTTTTTAAATGTTATTATATTGTAAGCCACCCCGAATTGCTTTATTAATAAGAAGGTCAGCATAAAAATTAAATAAATAAATATATAATAATTTAAACTTTTAAAATATTACAAGTAATATTTCTATTAAGAAAATTGATTATTATTTTATATAAAGACTGATGTTATAAAAATCATATTTTATAATATAACTATCAATATAACTATCTATTTTTTCAACATATTCTAATAATAAAAAAGTAAAATGTTATATTAAATTCCTCAGAAACAAAAAGTAAAAAGACATGTACTTCAATAGGAGGGGCTTAGCCTACATAAACTAATAAAAATCACATATCAATAGCACTTAGACTTATATACTGCCCCATAGTACTTTACAGCAGGGTTCCTCACCCCCAGGTGGATTGGGATCAGACCATACAAGCAGCAAGTGAGTGTGTGAAATTCCTTTTGCACAAGCAGTGGGCACACATGCGATACCATCCCCTCTCTTCCACCACTGCCATCACCACTGCTGGTCCATGGGCCCAGAAAGATTGGGAACTGCTGCTTTACAGCACTTTCTATGTGGTTTACAATGTTACCCTAATGCTGCCAATAATCTGGGTCCTCATTTTACTAATCTCAGAAGGATAGACGGTTACATTAAAATTGAGCTGGTCAGGACAGAACTGCTGGCAGTGGGCAGAGTCAGCCTACAATACTGCATACTAATTACTGCAACGCCAGAGCTTTTGGTTTATTTTTGTGTGTGTTTGCAAATGAGTGTTCATGCCTGATTCCATATGTATGCACCTATATTTATGCACACACATACACACATACACACATACACACATACACACAACAAGATAGATTAGAAAGAGAGAGATACTCAGGTGCCTTATCTGTATATATAAAGCTTCAAAGGCTGATAATTGATAATTGACAAACTTCATTAAGACAAACATTTAAAGTTGAGTATATAGACCAGATATGCAATTCGTTTGCAACCTTCCACCCAACCGCCCAACCCCCTGCACATGCACATGCATCTCCTGTGCGCGCATCTCCCCCTGCGCATTCACGGCAGATACCCAACAATAAGCTGGCTGGGGGTGCGTGCCCAGTGCAATAGGGCTCTTCCGGGTGAGTTCTCATGTGCCAGCAGAAATGGCTCTTCTGTCACATGCCACTTCTGACACATGTGCCATAGGTTCACTAGATATAGACCAACTCCAAATCTCTAACTCTATACTTTCTCCATGAGTACATAATCAGATTATTTTTACACAGCCTAGGAAAGATACATTCAAGATTTTTCATAAATTTAAGCGTTTCTGTATTGCAGAATATAATTTAGCAAAAATGTTGATACTTTAACTCTTAACTGTCTTTGATATGGAATTATTTGATATGAAATTTATTATATCTCATTTGCAATAGAAAATCTACAAACATTTCTAAATATTCTGAGATGTCCAAAAGACCCAAAAGAATTTTTTTTGCTGAACAAGCCAAGTAAATATATTTACCATTTGTTTTTTAAAACCTAAAGCCATTAGCACATTGTTCCTACATAGTATAGAATACTCCAGTTTAGTATTCCACATTGTTTCAATATTATCAAAATGTACATATTTGATAAATAAATACCTAAATGTATTTTAATTGTTCCTAACATTTAGCAATAATAAATTTGCATAAAGGCCACCTGTAACAACTTTAAAATGTCTGGAGTTTCTGAAGCTAAAAGGGATCAAACTCAATAATTTATACAGCAAGTACTCAACTCTAAGTACATGTAATTCTTGTTTAGCAACTGTCCAATTTAGCAATCATTCAAAGTTATGATGATGCTGAAAAAGTAACTTTATAATCAATCCTCAAATTTACAACCATCACAGCATCCTGTGATCATGCATTCACTATTTGCAAGTTTCATAAATGAATTCTTGAGAAGCAGAATCAATGGAGAAGCCAGCAGTAAAATTGCAAACTGTTGTGATGTGATGTCTTATTTTGACAATAATAGGTGATTCACTTATTTATTTATTTATAAAATGAATTGGCCACCTATCTTATCATAGGCAACTCTGGGCAGATTATAGTTACATAAAATATAAAACTTAAAGCCCCTGTCACACTGAACCAACGGATGCAAAGAGGATGTAAAATGGACAAAAAAGCTTGCCATCCATTGGAAAATGCGATACATCCGTTGTGTACTCACTGCGTACGTCTTTCATATGCTCTATGCGTAAAACATCCATCTACTGCTATTTCATCCGCTCAAAAAGTTTTGAGCTGCACAAAACTTTTTGAGCGGATGAACTTTCCACCACGTACGATCTACATCTGCGACACATACAGGCAACAAACGTTCTACGTCCGTTGTCATCCATTACACGTCCACTGTATCCTCTCAGCATCCTCTGGCCATCCGCACAACTCACATCTGCTGCAGCAGAAAGTGGAAAGAGGGAGGAAGCGAAAGGTACACGGAACGTCCACACAGCGTTAGTAGCACAGACATAGAAAGGATGAAAGCGGATGCAGCTCATACAGAAAGCATTAAAACAGACAAAACATTCATATATGGGATGTATCTCAGATATTTAGGATGTCTGGAGGATGCCTAGAGTATGTGGAAGGACACCTAACAGAAAACCGACATTTCCTATAAAAAGGGGGAGGAAATCACCTGGATCTCACTTTCAGTCCAGCAGCCCTGGTGTGCAGACCTCTTCAGCCTTGCTCTTGCTCTTGCTCTTCCACATCATCCATTGATCTCCACCATGGATGATCACACACTCCTTTTGGTAGCTGCTATCATTCAACACCAGAACCAAGCCCTCTTCAGACTGTTTCACCTTTTCTATGCAAAGAGAAGAAGGAGACGTCCAAGAACTGTCTGTGTCTGACGATGGATTGGGAGAAGAGTGGAGTTTGGACTCTATGACAAGCTGATGGTGGAGCTGAGGAATGAAGACACTTTTGCATTCCAGCACTTCATGAGGATGCCACCAGCCATGTTTGACGAAGTTGTGGAGCATCTGAGACCCAGGTTGACCAAGGCAAACACCAACTTCCATCCCAGCCTGGACCCTGGACTGAAGATGGCACTGACTCTGCGCCACCTGGCCTCTGGAACCACATACAGAAACATGCAGTATGCCTGGAGGGTGCCACACAACACTATCAGCATTGTGGTCAGAGAAGTGGTGCAGGCCATCATCGAAGAATACGTGGAGGAGCTCCTCCAGTGTCCCACCACTGAAGAAGGCTGGAGGAAAGTTGCAGAAGAGTGGTATCAGAGGTGGAACTTTCCCCACACCGTTGGAGCCATAGATGGGAAGCACGTGGCCTGCAAAGCTCCACCCAACTCGGGGTCCAATTATTTCAACTACAAGGGCTTCTTCAGCATCATCTTCTTTGCCATGGTTGATGCTGATTACAAGTTCATGTACATCGATGCTTCAGGCAACGGGTCAACTTCAGATGCCCAGATATACAACGCCAGTGACCTCAAGGGTGGGCTGGAACGCAACCTCATCATGGGTTTCCCAGATCCAGACCCCCTACCCAACGACACACAAGATGTGCCCTACTTCATCATGGGTGATGACGATCTCTCCCTCAGAACCAACCTCATGAAGCCCTACACTACAAGATACCTCACCCGTGAAGAGAGGATCTTCAACTACAGGCTGTCCAGGACAAAACGGGTGGTGGAGAACATCTTTGGCATCCTGGCCAACAAGTTCCAGGTACTTCTCACCACCATGTAGCATTGCCCACAGACCGTGAGGAGCATCGTGGAAGCTTACTGCATCCTGCACAATCTCATGCCCACCTGCTATCCAGTGTTGCAGAACAGGCTTGTGGACCACCAAAAAGGCAATGGGGACATGGAGTCTGGTGAATGGAGACAAGCACTAAACCTGATCGACACTGTGGATGTGCAAGGCCCCAACAGAGCTTCACGTGGAGGGAAGAAGCAGCGCAACCTCCTGAAACACTGGTGCAAATCCGCAGCTGGAGCAGTGGAGTGGCAAGACAGGATGGTAGATGCTTAATGGATGCTTCCTTCAGCCTGTCTCATCACACTGATGAGATTGTGCCATGTATGTTGAGTGGCCTTACAATTAATAGGGCATCAATAAAGAGTTTTGTTTCTGTTGAAATGTGTGGATCAATGATTAAATTGTGATTGATAATAAAGGGCCATAGGTTTGACAGCTGGGAGGGTGGACCATACAGTCCCACCATGCTTGCACTGGAGGTCTATCTATCCCACAGCTATCCTTACCCATCCCACAGCTATCCATCTCACAGCTATCCTTACCCATCCCACAGCTTTCACTACCCATCCAACAGCTATCCATCCCACATCTATCCTTACCAATCCCACAAGCATGCAAAGGCTTAACCCTTTTTTCAAAGTTTTCCCCAACACTTTATTAAGGAAAAAAATTGAACCAAGTGTGTGAAGCAAAGATAACCTTTGTTAACAACAAACTGTATGACTTTATTAAAAAGCAAAATGCTCCAAGTAAAGTGTCTTTAAGCAAAGATAAGGTGAGCAGGTAACAATTCAGTCTCTGGCACTCTTTTCAGTCACTCTGAGGCGTGCCCATGATCTCAGATGTAAAGGGGCCAGGGACTGTGGAGGTGGCTGTTGCTGGAATGCTGGTCTGAGGCGCCATTGGAGTGCCTGGCCCCGAGTGAACAACAGGAGATGGTGTGCGCAGGAAGCTCTCAGAGAGCTGACTCAGTCCCATAAGGTTGAGAGGCACTTCCTCAAGGACCTGGGATGTGAGGCCCAACACTGATGACAGATGTTCTGAGGAAGGGCTTGGCTGTGGGGTGGAGGAAGGAGGAGTGTAGTGGGGCTGTCTGGTCTGCAGCTAGGTCAGGTGAGGCATCTGTGGCGTCTGTGGTGTCCGAGGAACATGGGTCTGGACTGGGAATGGCTGCCTCTGCTGTGGGAAGTCCTGGTAGTGGTAGGCTTGGTAGGTGAGGGGCTGTTGAAATCCGTGGAAGGGCTGTGACATCGACTAGGGTGGAGGAGCAGACCTGGAGTGGGTAGGAGCAGGTTCAGCTGAGCCTGGAGGGTGGTGCAGAAGAGCTGTGATCCTCTCCTTCATCACCTGGTACTGGGCCTCGGGCATGTCCATGAGGGTCTGGCTCACGTACATGATGAAGGGCTTGCGGTTCGAGGACGGTATGTCGAAGTGGACCAGCTGGGAGAGGAGATCTGTGCTGGCTTTTATTGTGTCCCTGGTCTCCAAGAGGACAGTGTGGCTCTGTCCCTCCAGTCTGCCTCTGCCTGCTTTCTGTGGAGGCGGAGCTGGGGGTAGGTGTGGGTTGGTCTCTGGTGGCTGCCTCTTCTTGCTCCATCTGAGACAGGGGATCCTCCACGTCCTCTGGCACAGGGAGTGCAGCTGCGGGGGGGGTCTCTGTCGTGGGGCCCTCCAAAGACACCTGCCTGGACACTGTAGCTGTCTCCTGGCTGGAAGAGGAGTGGCTCTCTGTGGGCTGTCTGAGGGAGAGGGTTGAAAGAGGGGCTGCTCCTCGGTGGCAGATCTCACCCTCCAGGAAGCTGCACCTGGCTATGACATAGGTCTCCCGGTCAGTGAGATTGACAGCGGCCTGCCCGGATCTCTTCAGGTGCAGCTTGCCATACCAGGTGTGCATGCGCTTCCACCACCCCAGGAGGACATCTGAAGTGTAGCCCAGGCTCTCTGCCTTCTGTCTCCATGCTGCCTGCTTCTGCTTGGTGTTGCGAGAGAGCCTGTGGCCCTTCCTCCACAGGTACTCGTTCTCCCTCAGTCATTCCAGCACCTCCTCCTCATGGTCCTCGGAAATGGAGTACTGTTTCCTCTCTCCCTTCTCCTTGCCTTGCTTCTTCCTCCCTCTGGCAGGGGCTTCAGGGCCTTCAGCAGCAGGGATTTGAGGGCCTTGGGGCTGGTCCATCACAGCAACAGCAGCAGGAGAAGCAGCAGCAGCAGCAGCAGCACCAGTAGGAGAAGCACCAGCAGCAGCAACACCAGGAGCACATGGAGCACCACCAGCAACACCAGCAGCTTCCGAGTCAGTGCCAGGGGGTGGGATGGTGGTTCTATCCTTCTTGCTGGGGCTGGCAGGAGTAGGCACAGGCTTCCTCTTCTTCCCCATGGTGTTCTCTCAAGATATCTCTGGCAGCAGGTCTTTCCTCTGAATGGTGACCTGCTTGCGAACTGCATCCTTTTATATCCACGGAGCTGACGCAATTCATCCTCCCCGCATGCGCAGTGAACGCTTTGCATCCGCTAGGCATCCGCTATGCATCCTATAGGCATCCGTGATGCATCCGCATCATCCGCTACGCATCCGTTCCATCCGCTATGCGTTCACTTCGCTGTTGTTCCCCAGAAGCCCTGCAGATATGTCATCTGCTTCCATCCGCTTCCATCCACTAGGCTTCCTACGAACGTCTGCTTTACATCCCCACTACATCCTCCCCACGTCCGTTCCTTTCCGTTGTTGTCTGCTCTGTTTATGCAAATTTGGGGCACTTTTGAGAGTGGATAACAACAGATGGAAAATTTGCTCATCCACTGTGTCCTTTTTACATATGTTTTGCATCCATTGGCCGGTGTAACCAAGCCTTAAGATGTTAAAAACAAATAGTAAAACCAAAAACATATCGGGGCAGAGTAGGGGAGAAGTAGGATCTCTTATTAATCAACCACCTCCATTGCACTGATCCCCCATGAGAGCCCAAAGCCATGTCTTTAGGCCCTTAAGAAAAGATAGGAGAGTTGGGGCCAATTGCACATTGGGGGGCAAGATGCTCCAGAGGGCAGAAGCAACAGCAGAAAAAATCTTGCCAGACAAAATACTTGGGTTGATGGGAATTGCAGCATCCTCTGCTAGCATGAGAGGTATGAGTCAATCCCAGCTCCTTCTGGTAACCTGGAGCCATGCCATAAAGGACTTTAAAGATGATCACCAACACCTTGAATTGCATCCAGAAGCAGACTAGTAACTAATGCAGCTCTGGAGCAATAATATCAGGGGCCATTTTTGGGGCCCTCAAAACTATCTGTGCCACCGGTCTCTGAACTGCCTATAACTTCTGAATGCTTTTCAAGGGAAGCCCCATGCAGAGGACATTAGTCATGAGATGACTGGGACAAAACGACTGAGCTTCATTCTTCATGCATCCCACATCAGAACTGACACTGTAAAGGCCCAGTCCCACTGGCCGACGGACGCAAAACGTATGCATAAAGGACACAGCAGATGAGCAAAATTTTGGGGGTGGCTCCATCCATTGTCATCCACTCCAAAAAGTGGTGAAAATTTGCATAAACAGAATGGAAAAGAACGGAAAAGAACGGACATGGGTATTATGTAGTGGGGATGTTAAACGGATGTTCATAGGAAGTCTAGCAGATTAAAGCAGATGGAAGCAGATGACACCTCTGAAGGGGTTCCGGGGGAGAAAGATGGGGAAATACAGGGGAAAGACGTGCTGCCACATACATCTTGCAGGAACACCATGGTTCGTCAGTCAGGCAAGAAGAGGAACCCCGTGCCTACTCCTTCAAGCCCTGGCAAGGTGAAGAAGGCCAGAACCAGCATCCCACCCCCTGGCACTGACTCTGAAGCTGCTGCTGCTGTGGTGGACCAGCCCTCAGGCCCTCAAAGCCCTGCTGCTGAAGGCCCTGCTGCTCAAGCCCCAGAAGGCCCTGCTGCTCAAGCCCCTGAAGGCCCTGCTGCTCAAGCCCCTGAAGGCCCTGCTGAAGCCCCTGCCAGAGGGAGGAAGAGGCAAGGGAAGGAGAAGGGAGAGAGGAAACAGTACACCATTTCCGAGGACCATGAGGAGGAGGTGCTGGAATGGCTGAGGGAGAATGGAATGGCTGAGGGAGAACGAGTACCTGCAGAGAAAGGGCTACAGACTCTATCACGACACCAAGAAGAAACAGGAAGCTTGGAGAGACAAGGCAGAGAACCTGGGCTACACTGCAGGTGTACTCTTGAGATGGTGGAAGCACATGCACACCTGGTATGGCAAGCTATACCTCAAGAAATCTGGGCAGGATGCTGTCAAGCTCACTGACTGGGAGATGTACGTCATGGCCAAGTGCAGTTTCCTGGAGGGTGAGATCCGCCACCGAGGAGAAGCCCCTCTGAGACCCCTCTCCCTCAGACAGCCCACAGACAGCCAGTCCTCTTCCAGCCAGGAGCCAGCTACAGTGTCCAGGCAGGTGTCTTCAGAGGGCCCCACAGCAAAGATCTCCCTAACAGCTGCACTCCCCATGCCGGAAGACTTGGAGGATCCCATGGAGGATGACGCCCTGCTGTCACAAATGGTGGAAGAAGCAGCAGCCACCAGAGGCCAACCCTCCCCCACCCCCATCCCCAGCTCCAGAGGATGCAGGCAGAGAGGCAGACTGGAGGCCCAGGACCACAGTGTGCTGTTGGAGATCAGGGACACAATGAAGACCAGCACAGAACTTCTCTCTCAGCTGGTCCACTTGGACAGAGCATCCTCAGGCTGGAACACCTTCATCACCTATGTGAGCCAGACCCTGAGGGACCTGCCTGAGGCTTAGTACCAGGTGATGAAGCAGAAGATCACAGCACTTCTGCACAACACTCAAGGCCCAGTTGAAGCTGCTCCTACCCAGTCCAGGTCTGCTCCTCCACCCCAGGTGATGTCACAGCCCTTCCACGACTTTCAACAGCCCCTCACCTACCAAGGCTACAACTACCAGGACTTTCCACAGCAGAAGCAGAACTTCCCAGTCCAGGCCCAGGTTCATCGGACGCCACAGATGTCAGTTTTCACCCAGCTGCAGACCAGACGGCCCCACTACACCCCTCCCAATCCTTCCTCCACCCCATAGCCAAGCCCATCAACGGACAATCTTTCATCAGTATTGGGCCTGACATCTCAAGTCCTTGATGAAGGGCCTCTCAATCTCATGGGACTGAGTCAGCTTTCGGATAGCTTCCTGAACACACCACCACCTGTTGTACCCTCGGGTCCAAGCACCCCAATGGTGCCTCAGACCAGCACTCAAGCCACAGCCATCTCCACAGTCCCTGGCCGCTTAACAGCTGAGACCATGGACATGACTCAGAGTGACTGAGAATAGTGTCAGAGATGAGTTGTTTACTTGTTAAGTTTATCTTTGCTTAAGACACTGTACTTGGTTCATTTTGCTTATTTAATACAGTCATAAAGTTTCCCTAAGAAAGTTTATCTTTGCTTAAGACACTTAATACACTTTACTTGGTTCATTTTGCTTATTTAATAAAGTCATAAAGTTTACCTAAGAAAGTTAATAAAGGTTATTTTTGCTTAAGACACTTAGTTTACTTGGTTCATTTTTTTTACTTGATAAAGTGTTGGTGAAAACTTTGAAAAAATGATTAAGCCTTTGCATGCTTGTGGGATAGACAAGGATAGTTGTGGGAAAGATAAACCTCCAGTGCAACCATAGTGGGACTGTATGGTCCACCATCCCAGTGATCCAGATGATTTTCTCCCCCTTTTCATAGAAAATATCGGTTGTCCGCTAGGTGTCCTTCTACATACTCTAGACATACTGCAGACATCCTAAATATACGAGATACATCCCAGATAGAAACGTTTTGTCCATTTTTAATACTTTATATACGAGATGCATATGCTTGCATCCTTTCTATTTCCACGCTACTAACGCTGTGTAGATGTTCCGTGTACCTTTTGTTTCCTCCCTCTTTCCATTTACAGCTGCGGCGGATGTGAGTTGAGGGGATGGCCAAAGGATGCAGAGAGGATACAGCGGACGTTTAACAGATGATAACGGACATAGAACGTTTGTTGCCTCTATATGTCGCAGATGTACATCGTACGCGGCAGAAAGTTCATCTGTTCACAAAGTTTTGTGCAGCTCAAAACTTCTTGCGCAGATGAAATCACAGTGGACGGATGCTCGATGGATAGAGTGTATGAAACACGTATGCAATGAGTACACAACGGATGCATAGCATTTTGCAATGGATGGCAAGCTTTTTTTAATATTTTACATCCTCTTTGCATCCGTAAGTGCAGTGGGACCAGGCCTTTAAGTCTGGCATAGTCAGTAGATGCCTTGCCTAATGGCTGCATTGTTTGGTGATAAAAGTTGTCAATCCCAATTGTGATTATTAAGTGAGGACTATCTATACTGCTATTCAGCCTTTCTAGATAATGTCATTTGTAGATTTTTCACTTGTAGATTTTTTGGGAATTTTTTACAAGAATTATAGACTCATTATTCTCAACATACAATTATTATTATGTATGTCATAGCTGGGTGTTCCAAGTTTTAAAAGTCTCAGAACACCAACCTGTGGCGTACATAATAATAAATGCTGGTTGAGAATAATGTCCATAATTAGTCCATGTTTTCCAGAAAATATATATTTCTGTCCATCTTCAAATATAATAATTATTCAAAATATCATATGCTCATCAAAAAAAATCAGATTTAAATTTTCTACTCAGTAAGACCCAGATATATCTAAATGCTTTCAGTGTTGGAAAAGTAATCAAATACTTACTATAATTAATGTCCCACATTTGCGAGAATTGCAAGGATATTAATTAAGAGCTCTCAGATTGAGCCCACAATGATACATATTACAGTATTATTTATGTTTCAATACATGCCTGAACTTAATAAATTAGCCCCAAAATAAAACTGGAACTCAGGAAAATTAAAACCAACATTTTCGTATGAAAAACATAATTTTTGTAGCATTAATTCTTTCCACATAGACTTAAAGATTTCTCATTTTAGTATACTCTTTCATCGGGGTAATAGATTTTGAAACTTTCTTATCAATTAAACCAGATATTTTTTCCGAAAGGGAAAAGAAACTTTAAAAAGACAATAAATTCCAACTACCTGATTAAGGATAATCAGTGGCCACAGAATGTTATTTCTGTCTCCAACCTGGGGGAAATTGGAATGGAATGGAATGTCATATAAAATAATACCAAGGACAAATGGGTGTTATCTTCAGCAAAAGTACCTCTATAATATTTTATTGCATATTCTCAAAGATAAATATTTCTATTTATTACAAAATTTAAAACTAGAATATTACCTCACTGCATAAGTACTAAGGAGTTAAATTAAGTTCTGTCTTGGTTAGTTCATAATGTTCTCCTAATACCTGAATGAAATTCATATATTCTCACAAAGCTTCACACCAAATATTTGCACAATAGCTCAACTATCTGTGTGTCTGACATTACACAGTTAGACACAGGAAGAGACCATCGATGTGGAGTCTTGAAAGGCAAATAAAGGGAACATTTTCTTCAGATTTATAAAAACAAACTTTAACCATCTCAACTTACATGGAAAATATACATTTTTTATTTAGTAGGACAAACATATAAGCTATCAGGATCAAGGAAATCCTATTATCTTCTCCTTTCCAATAGTTAAGGATTTCTCTGTGATACTAGTACAATAAATATGACTTTGTGTAAATAATTATGCTGACAGTTATTTCATTGGACCTCAATCTGATCCACAGTTTAATTTCCATAGTTGTACAAGTGTACTTCTTGAGGTATTCTGATAAGATATGTCATTTGGTCAAAATCTGACTTCAATCAACAGCAGAAATTATACAATCATAATGTTGAGAATACAGATAAATAACCAATACAAAACATCCCCAACATATTAATTTGTCTCCTTCTGACATATCAGATTTGCCAATAAGTTCTCATATTTTTCTACTTCTATTTATGTTGTGTATAGAACTTGGTAGACTCCAAATACCTCAATCTGATTGGTCAAAAAGGCCATTCTCAGATTGGTTACTTAAGAGCCATTCCGACTGGCCCGCCAAATGGCGGGAGCACTCAAACAATTGTCATTGGCCACAAGCCACAAGCAAGCTGCTATAAGAAGGGCTGCTGCGGCTTGAGCCAATGTTCTATTACCAGTTACTTCACTGTTTGAATAAAGAGCTGTTTGTTAGAATCCGGTCTCGTGCACCTTATTTCCAAACAGAACACTGGCGACAAAAATGGGATCGTCCTAGAAGAGCGAGACCGAAGCATGCAGCAACCAGAACCGAGCTACAGAGATGGCCGGTAACAATGCGCCACCCGTACCGTTCAACCCAGCCGAGGAAGATTGGGAGTCATACATTGATCTCTTCTTAATGTTTCTAGAAAGCAACGAGCTGCAGGAGATATCTGACCAGAGGAAGAGGGCTGTATTCCTCACTCACTGTGGACCAGCCATTTTTAAAATGGCTAAGGCACTAGCTAAACCAAGAGACATTAAGGAGATGGCATGGCCTGAGCTGAACAGAATGCTCCGAGCCCATTACATGCCTGTAGTCTCCAACCTGATCAAAAGGCACGAGTTTTACAAAAGAGACCAAAAGGAAGACGAGAGCGTCGGAGACTTCATAGCAGCCCTGATGAATATCGGAGGAGCCTGCGAGTTCCAGAACATGGACGAGGCCATGAGGGAATGCATGGTCCTCGGCTTGAAAGATGCTACTCTCTAAAGCAAGCTGTTTAACAGACCATATATTACAGTGGCTGAGGCCACTGCAGAAGCCACCGTTGCTGAAGCAGCCAAGAAATCCGCAGCCACTATGCGCCAGATGAACGCAACTCCAGATCCGCCGAATCAACCCAGAGAAAAGAGGGCGGAAGGAAGCAAGAAACAGCCCACAGCAACCACCCACTATGAAGATCTCGACTCCCCAAGCGACAATGATGATGACAATGAAGATGTATATAGGCTTTAGTCGGACAAAAAATGGCAGGAAAAAAGAAAAAGCAAGTGGGAATTCCAGTGTGCTGAATGCAGAGGCAACCACCCACGTTCAGAATGTAGGTTCCTAGATGCCATCTGTAGAGCTTGTGAAAAACGGGGGCACATCGCAAGGGTCTGCCAAAACAAAAAGAGCTATAGTCCTAAAAGATGCGGCAGCACCCCACCCACCCCCAGAATCGAAGAGAGACAAGCCGGAAACAGGTGGAACCATGACAGCAGAAACCGATGAATGAGTGACAGAGAAGAGATGCACCAGACAATCACCATTGGAAATGCCAGGGCAGCTAATGTACAAAAGGTCCGGGTAAAGGTGAACATTGAATGGAAGCCCTGTGAGATGGAAGTGGACTCTGGAGCATACTTATCAATGGTATCTTGGGACACTATCATACGCCTGATACCAGACATCAAGCAAAGAGAACTGGAACAACAAAAACTGATATTAAAGGACTACCAGGGAAACCGAATCCCCATAGTGGGCCTTGGACATTTCCTAGTAGAATTTAAAAATCACACTGAAATCCTGCCTCTAACAATCGTTGACCATGATTGCCCTAGCCTGCTGGGTATTGAATGGTTCATGCCCCTGGGAATCGGAGTGACTGGGATCAACAGCGTCGTTGAGGCCAACTGGAAAGAGAGCCTGTTGCAAGAGTTCCAGGATGTATTCGATGAAATCCTAGGCAAGTACAAGGGGACCCCAATCTCATTTAGCCTAGACCCAAAGATAGCTCCCATCAGGCTCAAATCTAGATGCGTTCCCTTTGCCTTAAAACCAAAAATAGATGAACAACTAACAAACTTATAGCACAAGGGATGTTAGAGCCAATCGACCATGCCAGGTGGGAAACACCCATCGTGACTCCTGTCAAACCAGATGGGTCAGTGCGCATTTGTGGAGACTATAAGGCAACCCTAAATCATGCGCTCCAGCAAAGCACATGCACGGTACCGGTAGTGCAAAACTTATTGCACTCACTAGGGGGAGGAAAATTTTTTGCGAAGCTCAATCTCGCACAAGCGTATCAACAGCTACCAGTTGACCCCACAACTGCAGAGGCACAGACTATAATCACACACAAGGGGGCATTCAAGTGCAACCGAATACAATTTGGGATTAGCGTTGCCCCAGGCATTTTCCAAAGCCTCATGGAGCACCTTCTAAACAGAATCAAGGGAGTCGTCCCCTATTTTGATGATGTACTGGTGTCAGCAAAAAATGCAAACCAACTAGAAAGTAGACTAAAAGAAGTCTTACGACGATTCAGAGATGCAGGGCTTAAAGTCAAGAGAGAAAAATGTAAACTAGCCACCAATCAGGTAGAATTTTTACGTTATCTCATAGATGAGCAAGGAATACACCCCACCGAAAAAAAGATAAAGGCAATCAAAGACACACATAGACTTAAGAACAAAACTGACTTACAAGCATTCTTAGGTCTCATAAATTTCTACAATGTATTCCTGTCCCCAAAAGCAACCATAGCAGAACCCTTACATCAGTTGTTAGACAAAAAAAACTATATGGAAATGGGGCCACTGGGAACAAGCAGCATTGCAAGGTATTAAAGACCTATTAACGTCTAACACCGTTTTGATACATTCGAGCAACACCTTGCCTTTGATGGTCACCTGTGATGCATCATCTTTTGGAATCGGCGCCATACTGAGCTACCAGACAGCAGAGAGGCACCAATCGCCTTCTACTCCAAAACGCTGTCAAAATCGGAAAGAAACTATAGCCAACTCGACTGAGAAGCTCTCGCAATCATACCCGGTGTCAAAAGATTCCACGAATACCTTTATGGTAGGACTTTTTCAATTATCACTGACCACAAACCCCTGCTAGGGATCCTGGCAGGAAACAAACCAACTCCAAACATTCTATCATCAAGAATGACAAGGTGGTCTGAATTTCTCACTGCCTACAACTACACGCTCATCCATTGTCCAGGAAAGACCATCACCCATGCGGATGCCTTGAGCCATTCCCCACTGCCCAACACAGAAGATGACCCAGGTCCCACCATCTCCACTCTTCAAATTGAGTCCTGGCCAAATCTGCCACTAACCGCAGCAGATGTCGCTAAAGCTACCGTGAAAGACCCGCTGAGAGCTCGAATCCTGCATTGGGTAGGTAAGGGCTGGCTGGATGAAAACAAAAGCAAGACTTTTAAACCTTTTTGCACCCGACAGACTGAACTGTCTATTGAAAAAGGTTGTATATTGTGGGGGGACAGGGTGGTAATCCCAGAAAAATTACAGGAAGAGATGTTGTGCATGTTGCACGAGGGGCACCTGGGCATAGTCAAAATGAAAGCCCTGGCCAGGAGCTACGTCTGGTGGCCAGGGCTGGACAAGGACATTGAACGATGAGTGAAAACATGTCATGATTGCCAAAAATCGCGGCCTACCCTCCCCCCCCCACTGGCACCAGTCATGGAATGGGAGACTCCCAGAGGCCCATGGTTGAGACTGCATATTGACTTTGCTGGGCCTACAAAAGGGAACACCTATTATATAATTGTGGACACCTACTCGAACTGGTTAGAAGTCATTCTTATGGCATCCACTACCACCGAAGTAGTCATGAAATAGTTAAACAAACTTTTCACCATGCAGGGACTGTCAGATGTAATAGTTTCGGATAATGGGCCCCAGATTACCGCTCTAGCATTCGAGCAGTACTTGGCTGCACAGGGCATCCGACATGCCCTGACAGCACTGGCTCATCCGGCTTCAAATGGACGGGCTGAACGCATGGTTCATTATACTAAGGAGGCCCTCGGAAAAATGGACATGGGTGATGTGCAAGATAAACTTAACAGATCGTTAACACTCCAACATATCACCCCTAGCACAATAACCAACAAAAGCCCAGCAGAACTCCTCGTGGGTAGGAAACTGCGCTCCTACCTCGATAGACTGCACCCCACATATGCCTGGGACAAACCCCCTGACTCCCCCAGTAAATACTGCTCATTTGAAATTGGAAATTAGGTCTACGTAAAAAATCTTACCAGGGACCCATTATGGCTTCCAGCCACAATTACCCAAATCACAGGCCCCCGGTCTTACTGACTTGTTTTGGACGACGGTAGAACATGGAAGCGGCACATCGACCAGCTTCGCTCTCAAACACTAGAATGCAACACCACACCAGTGCCGCAAATAAACAAACCAAAAACAACCTAGGAGGGGGGAGAAACACAAAATAATAAAAAAGGGAGAGACGAACCTCCAATAACACAACAACAATCACTACAAGAAACTCAAATAAAACAAAAAGAGCACTCACAGTTAGATGACCTCCAGAGAAGAAGTCCGGGAGCAGAAGAACCAGCGAGGCCTTCCTAGAAGGAGACAGCCAGGCCAGCTCAACCAGCCCGGATGAACCAGGAGGGAGCGGTGGAGCCACCTCAACCGGGCCGAGAAACTCAGGCGGGAGCAGCAAGGCTGACTCACCCTTCCATGAGGTTCCATGGAGAAGTCGCAGAGAAAAAGCGATCCCGTCCGAACCGCTTGAGAACCACACTGAAACTGAGCTGTGCAGGTCAACCAGGACTCGCAAGAGCCCCACCTACCTGCGTGACTACGTTACACACATTGGACGAAACCAAGGGGGGAGGGGTGTTGTGTATAGAACTTGGTAGACTCTAAATACCTTGATCTGATTGGTCAAGAAGACCTTTCTCGGATTGGTTACTTAAGAGCCATTCCAATTGGCCCGCCAAACAGCGGGAGCACTCAAACAACTGTCATTGGCCACATGCCATGAGCAAGCCGCTATAAGAAGGGCTGCCGCGGCTTGAGCCAATGTTCTGTTACCAGTTACTTCACTGTTTGAATAAAGAGCTGTTTGTTAGAACCCGGTCTCACGCACCTTATTTCCGAACAAAACAATTTACTTATGTCTAAAAAAACTGAACAAATAAGTTTATACTTTTCTCTCAGAAGGTGCTGAAGAATTAATTAGCTAATAATGAAGATAAAAACCAGTGTACAACTAGCATAATCATCATAATTAAGATATCTCCTGAGGCTTCTTCAGTAAACTTCAGTTAACATATTTTAGTGAGTGAAAATGAAACAAAAGGTATATTGCATTGTTCAGGCCCTGGTTTCACTGGTACTTGGAAGAAATACCAATTAATTCTCTATTTTTTGAAGACATACAGATACACGCACATATGTTTTGAGCTATAGTAGAATTATAATTAGGGAGTTGAGGAGGGAGACAAGAACCATCTGTCAAAACATTTTCAGAGAAACAATATTATCAACTTTTAATTCGCTTATAATTAAAAGCATAATTTATATGCTTCTCTTGTACATGAACGCCCATAATGAATGAGTCCACATATTGAATCAAAGCAGGAAATTCTCTCTGGAATATATTTACATGTTTGACAAATAACTCAGCAGGGTATCCTTGATACGAAATGCTACCTCGTGATTATTCAAGTTGTACTCTTTGAAGCAGTTTTGATCAGTCTTGCAAAGTTTCTTTTCTATGAACCATGAACAGAGAAATGGCATGTTCTTTTGATGAAAGCCTCAATATTTCACATGTCCTGTATTACGCTAGTACTAGTATTTAGCTTTTCAAAAGAGTGTCATCATAACTTTGGTGATCCCATTTTGATGAGACCTGAAAGCTTTCATATGTACTGCAAACTATTAATATGTAAAATTAGATATGTATTATGTCTCTAGGGGGCGTGCATAAGCATACTAACGTGCCTACCATCCCTGTTCTATTGTTTCTTTTTTTTCTTATTCATATTTCATGTATTCATAACCATGTTTATATTTATACCTGTAATCAAACAATTGCTTGACAAAATAAAATAAATAAATAAAATGTTTATTCATAGATTAAATTGCATTTAGCCTTGTCCCCCTTAGAAGGTTGCTAAACCCCATTTGGATGAAGGCCCAGAAAAAAGACAGATTCAAAAGCTGAAAGCCTTGTAAACAAAATTGAGATATTGGAAGACAAAGCCATCAACCGGTTCTGTAGGCATGGCTTAATTTGTGGGTGTGGGTTGTTGGTCACATGACTGGGTGGGCATGACTTGTTGGTCACATGACTGGGTGGGTGTGGCTTGGTGGCCATGTGACTGGCACAGCAAATATAAGTGGTCCTCGCTTAATGGCTGGTTGCTTAGCAAGTGTTCTAATTTATGACTATCCCCAGAGCGACTTGACCTGTTTTTGGAGTTTTGACAGACACACACACACACACACACACACTTCTAACTCTGCTATTCTTTGATTCTGTAAGGATCTCCTGCTGGAGAAGAGGATTGGACTAGGTGACCTCCGAGATCCCTTGCAGACCAGCCCTAGATTGCTGTGCTGCTTCAAAGTCTTCTGAAGCCAGGGTTTATGTCCTTTCTTCCTCTCCTTTTTTTCTCTCTCCCTTCCCTCCCTCCTTCCATGTATTTATCTATCCATCCATATATCTCATTTTCTTTCTCCTCTCTCCCTTTTTCTTTTCTTTCTTTCTTTCTTTCTTTCTTTCTTTCTTTCTTTCTTTCTTTCTTTCTTTCTTTCTTTCTTTCTTTCCCTTTCATTCTGCCCCTTCCTTCCATCTTCCTTTCCTGTTTTCACTTCCCTTTTTCTTTCTCTTTTTTCCCTTTTTCTTTCTTTCCCTTTTCTCTTTCTTTTCTTTCTTGTATCTTCCTTCTCTCTTTCTCCCTCACTTTCTTTCTCTCTCCCTTCTCTCTTTCTTTTTCTTTCTCTCTCTCTTTCTGTATCCCCCCTCTTTCTCTCTCCCCCTCCCTCTCTCCCTCTTTCTCTCTCTTTCTGTCCTTTCTTCCTTCCACTCTCCTTCTAAACCTAGGAAGCCCACCTGAAACACACACATACACACACACACACAGAGGTGGAATTCTCCCAGCTTGGTCCTGTTCTATTGTACTCTGCCTATCAGAGAATAAGCCTGCAGGCAGGGACTGTGCTTTTTAAGCTTTGTGCAGAGTCTTCAAAAAGAAATATATGCAATCAACAGAAACAAGTGAAGCAGCTTAGAAACAAAAGGATGCTCAGAGCAACCCTAGTTCTACAATATCATAGAATAAGAACAGCCCAGAAGAAAAGCAATAACAGGAAGAAAGGAAGGAAGGAAGGAAGGAAGGAAGGAAGGAAGGAAGGAAGGAAG
>BLBF01000043.1:3518314-3596287 GCA_015471245.1 Laticauda colubrina | reverse complement strand
CCAGGTATTCTTCTATGATGGCCTGCACCACTTCTCTGACCACAATGTTGATGGTGTTGTGTGGCACTCTCCAGCCATACTGCATGCTCCTGTAGGTGGTCTCTGAGGCCAGATGGCGCAGAGTCAGTGCCACCTTGAGCCCAGGGTCCAGGCTGGGCTGGAAGTTGGTGTTTGCCTTGGTCAACCTGGGTCTCAGCCGCTGCAAAACTTCGTCAAACATGGCTGGAGGCATCCTCATGAAGTTCTGAAATGCACGAGTGTTTTCGTTCCTCAGCTCCACCATCAGCTTCTTGTACAGTCCTTACTCTGCTCTTCTCCCGATCCATCTTCAGACCCAGACGCTTCTTGGCCGCCTCCTTTTCTTCCCGTAGTAGAGTTGAAAGAGCCTGTAGATGGCTTCGCACTGTTGTAGAACGATGGTGGCTACCAAAAAGACTGTTACGATCCATGGTGGGCATGACTGGATGCTGTGGAAGAGCAAGAGGTAGATGAAGGCTGCAGATGTCTGCACAGCAAGGCTGCTGGTCTGAAAGTGAGATCCAGGTGAGTTGCTCCCCCTTTTTATAGGCAATATAGGTCTTCCCCTATGTGTCCTTTTGCATCCTCTAGGCATCCTTTAGACATCCTTAATATCCGAGATAGGTCCCCTCTGCGAATGTTTTTTCCGTTTTAAATGCTTTGTATGTGAGCTGCATCCACTTTCATCCTTTCTCCGTCCATGCTACTAACGCTGCGCGTCCATTCCTCATCCGTTCCACTTCCTCCCTGTGTCGTTTTCCACTGGAGCAGATTTGAGTTGCATGGATGCACAGCGGATGCCTAGCGGATGTAGCGGACACATAACGGATGCAGAACGGATGTTCCCCGAATGCCTAGCGGATGCAGAACGGACGCATTGGATACATTTTCCGCTCAAAAAGTTTTGAGCAGCTCAAAACTTTTTGAGCGGATGAAATGTCAGTAGATGGATGCTGGACGGATAGAGAGGAAGAAAAACGGATGCAGTGAGTACAAAACGGAAGCATCACGTTAACCAATGGATGGCAAGTGTTTTTCTCCATTTTACATCCTCTTTCCATCCGTTGGTGCAATGTGACATGGGCTTTAGAAGATGCAGGGCTTGGAGTTAGTAAAAAAAATCCTTCTTTCCTCCTCTTGCCATGGCTCTTCTCTGCCACACTGATGGGTAGTGGTCACTCCTGGAGAGGACTTTTCCTCCAGATCTTTCCAGCCAATTCCCAGAGACCATTTGCACTTTACAGCTGATTTTCACCAAGACTTAATTCTGTTAATAAGTCGGCTTTCCCTGCCGCCTCTAACAGCATGGAATCTGGTCCTCCAGTCACTCCCAGTTCTTCTTGGTCAGTGGCTGGATGTATTCAGACCCCACTGTGTTCAGACCCCCTCGGAACAAAGTTTGTTAATTTTCCAGTGGGCTGGTAAACTGAGATTCAGAATAATGTCAGATAGTGCTCTCTTCAAAATTCAAGAAAGAAATACTTAGACTCCATTAATTAGAGAAAAGATATATTTTACTGGAAATCAAGTAAATCAAGCAACAAAAGAATCTGAAAAAATGAGCATGTAAATCATATATATAAAGTGATGGCAACGTTCCCACCCCCAATAGTTCAATTGGCTCAGCCAATTAAAAGTTGTGTATAGCATCATGTGGACATCTCCAGGTGGTGATGAGGCTTCTGTCCATTGATCTTGACATATTTTGATAAAGAGTTGTGGCTATGCATAGCATAGGATAGAAGCCTAAGCAAGAAACTCCCCCCCCACAACTTATTCAGTTTTCTTTTGTAAAGCCTCCAGCTCGCTTCCCCATAATCTTGTTCCCCCCTCCTCCCCCCATTACTTAAGATAGCCGAAAGATGCAAAGCAAAGGAAGAAAATCTTGCAGGTGTCCAGAGATACCATAAGATTTTAGTTTTAGGAATAGTTTGTCGTGTATCACTAAATCAAAGGCTTTACAGAAGTCTATGTAGATTGCTTCTATTGCTTTGCCCTGATCGAGTTGTGTAATCCATGTTTTTGCAGTGTAAGAGTTGCAGATTACAGGATAGTTTTTTTCTGAAACCAAATTCTTTATTAGAGAGTAGGTTGTTTGTCTCTAAGTGGAGGATAATGGATTGGTTAATAATTGATTGATGCCATGACTTTACAGGTGACACAGCATAAAGAGATTGGTCTGTAATTTTCAACTAGGCTGGGGTCTCCCTTTTTGAAGATGGGGATGACCGTGGCTAGTGACCAGAGGTTTGGCAAGCAGCTGTTCCTGAGAGATTTTTCAAAGATTATGCTTAGAGGTTCGGCTATGGCAGTGGATAGTTTTTTTAAGAAGTAGACACATATTCCATCCAATCCAATAGATAGAGATGATTTTAAATTGCATAGTGCTTTTTCAACATTGTCTTCTGTAAAATCGATATGTATTAGATCATTGCAGTTGTCTGTAGTTTGATTAGGAAATACTGGGCATTATCCATTGCTGTTTGCAAATACTGAGCCAAAGAATGTGTTAAAGAGGTTGTTTTAATGCTGTCATCATTGCAGTCTTTATCATTAGGTCTTTTCAGGGGTGGGATGGACCTTGAGTCTTTTAGTTTGTTGTTTACAAAATTGTAAAAAGCATGGGTGAAATATAAACTGTTTCAACTCCTATCTTCAAAACAACTCCATAGAGCATTGCACACCAGAACAACTAGACACAAGAACACTTTTTTCCCTGAACGCCATCACTCTGCTAAACAAATAATTTCCTCAACATTGTCCAGCTATTTACAAAGTCTGCACTACTATTACTATTAATCTTCTCATCACTCCTTATCACCCATCCCATCCCACTTGTGACTGTATGACTATAACTTTGTTGCTTGTATCCTTGATTTATATTGATTGTCTTTTCCTAGTATGATTTGATTGCTTATTGTATCCTATGACTATTAAGTGTTGTACCTTATGATTCTTGACTCTTGACAAATGTATCTTTTCTTTTTTAGAGCATTTGTACCAAGACAAATTCCTTGTATGTCCAATCACACTTGGCCAATAAAACAATTCTAATTCTATCACATTCTAATATAAAAATAGATATGTTCAAAAATCTGTCAGCAGTGAGATAGTTATATTTCATACAATGTATATACCTCATCCAATGTACAGGAAACATTACCAGTCAGAGTTTAAAGTTGGGTAATGACAGGAAGTGGTTCCTAACCCTTTCAAAACACTTACGCTTAAGTGTTTGAATGACAAGATAGGGTGAGTAACTGAATTTGTTCCATAATGTTTGTATCGGAAGCTGGCTATTGTTGTAAGCCTACTTCCATTATTAAAGATTTGTGTATTTTATACACCACTACATTGTCTCCCAGTATTTTAACATATTGTGAAAAGAGAAATATGAATCCAAAACATTTTTCCAAAGTTTATGGACTTTCATCATTTTTATGCATCAAAGTTAAAAGTTCCTTCAAAAGCATCATAGTATAACAACTACAATAATACTTAAGAACTTCAATCTAAAGCCCATGTTACACCGAACCAACGGATGCAAAGAGGATGTAAAACGGACAAAAAACCTTGCCATCCGTTCGAAAACGTGATGTACTCACTGCCTCCGTTTTGCTTCCTCTCTATCCATCCAGCATCCGTTTATTGATGTTTCATCCACTCCAAAAGTTTTGGCCTGCCTAAAACTTTTGCGCGGAAAATGTATCCAGTTCGTCCGTTCTGCATCCTCTACGCATCCGTTACACATCCGTTATGCATCCGCTATATCTGCTTGGCGTCCGCTGTGCATCCGTGCAACTCGCATCTGTCCGGACGCAGGGAGGAAGCGGAACAGATGCAGAACGGATGCAGAACGGATGCAGCATGGAAACAAAGCATTTAAAGTGGAAAAAACGTTCACAGAGGGGACCTATCTCGGATATTAAGGATGTCTAGAGGATGTCTAGAGGATGCCTAGAGGATGCAAAGGGACACCTATACTGCCTATAAAAAGGGGGAGTAACTCATCTGCATCTCACTTTCAGACCAGCAGCCCACCTGTGCAGACCTCTGCAGCCTTCATCTGCCTCTTGCTCTTCCACAGCATCCAGTCATGTCCACCGTGGATCTTACCACAGTCCTTTTGACAGCCACCATCCTTCTGCAACAGTATGAAGCCATTTACAGGCTCTGTGAACTCTACTATGGGAAGAAAAAGAGGCGGCCAAGAAGCGTCTGGGTCCGAAAATGGATCAGGAGAAGAGCAGAGTATGGACTGTACAACAAGCTGATGGTGGAGCTCAGGAACGAAGACACTCGGGCGTTCCAGAATTTCATGAGGATGCCTCCAGCCATGTTTGACAAAGTTGTGCAGCGGCTGACACCCAGGTTGACCAAGGCAAACACCAACTTCCGGCCCAGCCTGGAACCTGGACTCAAGGAGGCACTCACTCTGCGCCACCTGGCCTCAGGGACCACCTACAAAAGCATGCAGTACGGCTGGAGGGTGCCACACAACATCATCAGCATTGTGGTCAGAGAAGTGGTGCAGGCCATCATTGAAGAATACAAGGAGGAGCTCCTCCAGTGCCCCTCCACTGAATAAGGATGGAAGAAAGTTGCAGAGCAGTGGTATCAGAGGTGGAACTTCCCCCACACTGTTGGAGCCATAGATGGCAAGCACGTGGCCTGCAAAGTTCCAGCCAAGTCAGGGGCCACTTATTTAAACTACAAGGGCTTCTTCAGCATCATCCTCTTCGCCATGGTCGATGCTGACTACAAGTTCATGTACATTGATGCTTCAGGCTACGGCTCATCTTCAGATGCCCAGGTATACAACGCCAGTGACCTCAAGGAGGGGCTGGAAGGCAACCTCATCGTGGGCTTCCCAGATCCAGACCCCCTGCCCAACGACACGCAAAATGTGCCCTACTTCATCGTGGGGGATGATGCCTTCTCCCTCACAACCTACCTCATGAAGCCCGACACTTCCAGACTCCTCACCCGTGAAGAGAGGATCTTCAACTACAGGCTGTCCAGGGCAAGGCGGGTGGTGGAGAACGCCTTTGGCATCCTGGCCAACAGGTTCCAGGTACTTCTCACCACCATGCAGCATTGCCCAGAGACCGTGAGGAGGATCATGGAAGCTTGCTGCATCCTGCACAATCTCATGCGCACCCGCGACCCAGTCTTGCAGAACAGGCTTGTGGACTGTCAACAAGGCAATGGGGACATGGAGCCTGGTGATTGGAGGCAAGGGCAAAACCTGATCGACACTGAGGATGTGCAAGGCCACAACAGAGCCTCACGGGAAGGGAAGAAGCAGCGCAACCTCCTGAAACACTGGTGCAACTCCCCAGCTGGAGCGGTGGAGTGGCAAGACAGGATGGTAGATGCTTAATGGATGCTTCCTTCAGCCTGTCTCATCACACGGATGAGATTGGGCCATGTATGTTGGGTGGGCCTACAATGAACAGGGCGTTTAATAAAGAGTTGTGTTTGTATTCAAATGTATGGATCAATGCTTACATTGTTATTGATAAAAAAGGGCCCTAGGTGTGGCACCTGGGAAGGTAGACCATACAGTCCCACTGTGCTTGCACTGGAGGTTTATCTATCCCACAGCTATTACCCATCCCAAAGGTATCCCTGCTCATTCCACAGGTATCCCTGCCCACCCCACTGCTATCTTAACCCATCCCACAAGCATGCAAAGGCTTAAGCCAATTCTAAAAGTTTCCACCAAGACTTTTTTAAAAAAAACAAATAAAGCAAAGATAAACTTTGTTGAACAACAAGCTGTAAAAAAAAAATGAACCAAGTTAAGTGTCCAAATAAAGTCCACAGGTAGCCAGCTACCCAGTCTCTGGCACTCATCTTGGTCACTCGGAGGTGTGCCCAGTCTCAGGGGTGAAGGGTCCAGGTACTGTGGTGGTGGGTGGTGCTGGGGTGCCTGGCCTCGAGAGGACAACAGGGGACGGTGTGTTGAGAAAGCTTTAGGACAGCTGGCTCAGCCCCGTGATGCTGAGAGGTCCTGACTCCATGCCATGGGGTGTCAGCCCCAGTACTGATGACAGATGTACTGAGGCCGGGCTTGGCTGTGGGGTGGAGGAAGGAGTAGTGTAGTGGGGCTGTCTGATCTGCAGCTGGGTGAGGACTGGCGTGGGTGGCATCATTGGCGTGGGTGGCATCGCTGTTGTGGATGGCATCATTGGCGTGGGTGGCATCACTGCTGTCGGTGGCATCATTGTCGTGTGTGGCATCGGTGGCATCAGTGAAACAGGTGGCAACAGTGTCGCCCGATGACTCTGTGCCTGAACTGGGAAGGGCTGCTGCCTGTGCTGCTGAACCTCCTGGTAGGTGAGGGGCTGTGGGAAGCCTTGGAATGGGAGGGACATCACCTGAGGTGGAGGAGCAGACCTGGCCTGGGTGGGAGCAGGTTCCTCTGGGTCTGGAGAATTGTGAAGCAGCTTAGTGATCCGGTCCTTCACCAGCTGGTACGGTGGATCCGCCATTTCCTTGAGTGTCTGGTTGCCATAGGTGAGGAAGGGCTTGCGGTTGGAGGATGAGGAGTCGGTGTGGACCAGCTGAGAGAGGAGATCTATGCTGGTGCAGATGGTGTCCCTGATCTCCAGCAGGACAGTGTGGCTCTGCCCCTCCAGCTGTCCGGCTCTCTGCCTTTCTGCTGAGGCGGAGCTGGGGGGGGGTGGATGCGGCTAGGAGTGTGGTGGACTCGATGTTTCCTTTCTCCCACCACACCAGGGAGTCCTCTACGCAATCCACCATGCTTACCACACCTGTCCGCGGGTTCTCCGCTGTGGCACACTCCACAGAAACCTGCCTGGAGACAGGGACTGACTCTCGGCCGGAAGAGGACTGGCTCTCAGCAGGCTGCCGGCGAGAGAGGGTCGTGAGAGGGGCTGCTGGTGCTCCTCGGTGGTGTACCTCACCCTCCAGGAAGCTGCACCTGGCCATGACGTAGGTCTCTCTGTCTGTCAGCTTCACAGTGGCCTGGCCAGATTTCTTCAGGTGCAGCTTCCCGTACCAGGTGTGCATGTGCTTCCACCAGCCAAGGAGCACCTCCGAAGTGTAACCCATACTCTCCGCCCTCTCTCTCCAAGCAGCTTGCTTCCGCTTGGTGTCCCTGTATAGCCGGTGTCCCTTCCGCCACAGATAGTCGTTCTCTCTCATCCACTCCAGCACCTCATCCTCGTGCGCCTCCTCAATATAGTATTGCCTCCTCTCCCGTTGTCGCATACGCCTCTTCCTCCCTTTGGCTAGACCAGATGGGCCCTCATCAGAGGGGCTCCCAGGTAGTAGTAGCTGCTCCTCCACACCACCACCAGTAGCAGCAGCAGCAGCAGCAGCAGAATCATCATCATCATCATCATCCTCACCAGCAGGATCATAATCAGCATCATCATAATCAGCAGCAGCAGCAGCAGCAGAAGCAGCAGCAGGATCATCATCAGCAGCAGCAGCAGCAGCACCAGCAGGATCAGCAGCAGCATGACCAGCAGGACCAGGATCAGCAGCAGTAGAGTAAGCACCAGCAGGGCCAGTAAGTCCAGGAGCACGAGCAGGACCAGGAGCACGAGCAGGACGAGCAGGACAAGCAAGACCAGGAGCACAAGCAGGACAAGCAAGTCCAGGAGCACAAGCAGGTCAAGCAGGACCAGCAGGACCAGGAGCAGCTTCAACAGAGTAAGCACCAGCAGAAACCCCAGCCCCAGCAGAAGCACCACCGCCAGGAGCAGCTTCAGCAGAAGCCCCAGCAGAAGCAGAGTCAGGGGCAGGGGGTGGGAGGTTGGCCCTATCCCTCTTGCCAGGGATGGCGGCAGGTTGTTGAGGCTTTCGCTTCCTCCCCATGGTTGTGGGGTTGCTGGCTGGCAGGGAGGCTGGCAGGCACCAAGGCTGGCAGGAAGACTGGCAGAAAGCCTGGCAGGAAGGCAGGCAGGCAGGCAGGCAGGCACCAAGGCTGGCTGGAAGGCAGGCTGGCAGGGCAGGCAAGGAACTCGAAGTGTCCAGCAGCAGGTCTTTCCTTGGAATGCTGGCCACGTGCGAGCTGCTTCCCTTTATATCCGGGGGGCTTACAATAATACTTCCCCCCCGCATGCGCAATTAACGGTCAGAATCCGTTCCGCTTCCGCTGTGCATCCGCTAGGCTTCCGCTGTGCATCCGCTTTATCCGTTGTGCATCCGCTGTGCATCCGCTTCATCCGCTGTGCATCCGCTCTGCATCCGCTCTGCATCCGCTGTATCCGTTCCGCGTCCGCTTTGCTGAAGCCCCCCCGGAAGCCCTGCGGTTGCGCAATCCACTCTCATCCACTTCCATCCACTGGGCTTCCATTCCACATCAGCTTTGCATCTGCCCTATGTCCTCCCCGCGTCCGTGTTATCCGCTCCGGTTATGCAAATTCTTGCCCCTTTTAAGAGCGGATAACAATGGATGGAACATTTTGCTCATCCGCTGTGTCCTTTTTGCATCCGTTGGCCAGTGTGACATGGGCTTAAGATTTAATGAGTCAAATCAATATGTGTTTAAAATGCACTCTTCTTGAATCCTTTAAAAAAAACACTTTTCTTAGTTTTTTTTCCCCAAAATATTTTCTTCTGATTTTTTTCATGTCAATGCATTTGCTTATATTCACTCTCATGGCATATCCAGGACAAGAGAAGGACTGGGGTGTACTAGAAGATACAGATGATAATCAAGTTACAAGCTGATTTCACTTACTACATCTGTAGCTGCAAATAAGAGTATTAAAAAGAAATGTAGAATTTTCCCTTTTCCTTTCCCTGAGAAATTCAGTGAAATGATCTGATCCTCATATTTCCTTCCCTCAATTTTTCTGTTATACAAGTGGACAATTTTGACAGATTACTTGCATACAATTCTAGATTGTCTCAAAGATGCTTTTCCAAAAGGCAACTGGACTTTGTTTTTCCTTGAAGACATTTTGCTTCTCATCTGAGAAAATTTTTCTGTTCTGACTGAATGGTAGAGGATGGAAGGATTTAACATCTTCAGTGAAAAACAATTTTCAAAAGCACCTTTGGGACAATCATGTTCTGGATAACTGAGAATCTGTATAGACAATTTTAGATCATTGATTTTGTTTAAGTAGATTTCACCAATTAATTATTTAAATTATTTCAAGAAATCTGGACTTGATTTTCTAGTTTCTCTGTAAGCTTTTAGCTCTCACCAGATGTTCTCTGGGGGGGGAAACAATTACATGAACTAAAACAGAAACATGTGTTCAGAGTCAAGAGCAGCCAGGACACATTGTGCTGGACATAACTCATTTTTATTTTCCTAACATTTTAATCATAGTTACTGTATGTCCTAATGTAATATTTAGTGTAGTAATGAACATGGTGTTTATAAACAGATATCGCAATTCAAAATTAAGGCACATAACACCAAAAATAAATAAAATAAAACACAGCTTTATCAATCATTTCCACGACAGTTATCTCCTATAAATGTCTGCTATCTGAACAGGCAATGAACTTTTCATAAATACATACAAAAAAAAAATCTTACAATTTATAACCACATCATTCTAGTATCTTTTTTTCAAATATTTTTATTTACTGGGCAGGAAGTTGGTCGGAAATAACAATTATTGTCTTTCTTTAAAATATCAGTGAACCCACATCCTGGATTAGATTTCAATTTAAAATGGAAGAACAAACTACCATTGCAGAAGAGCAATGGGTCATCTATTGATACTTACAGTAGGCTTCTTGTCAAGATCACATAAACATGAGCTCAGAAGAGCCTGCCAGTCCTTTGAAACTGTCCATGCCACAGCAGAGTAAACATTTTCTGGTAAATAGGGTTATTTCTCGAAGAGAAGAGTTCGGTTATATTCTGCTTCAACTACCTCTTATAATCTTGTAATCTCCTTCAAGATAAGCCAATTCCTGGGGTTCCCAGTTTTCAACTGAGCCTTAGCGTAACTCTCATAGTATTCACTAGAGCTTAACATTATAAATATTCAGTGAGTGACATATATGTCATTTGATATCTTGCCTGCTTCGATTCTGCATGATCGCATGACTGCAAAGCTGGTGAGTCCAATTTATTAATTAAATCAGATTAAACCATCTGATTTTTTGGCATAAATATTTCTCTGTTACATGCATTTTACATGCAACCTTAATAAGCATATTTACACTTATTTTTTTCTGTATGTTCTTACATATTCAGAGATTAAATTAGAGATAAATTTGTTCACATATAATCATTGATAGTTTTACAATTATATGTAAATAAAAAATGCAGAATAAGAAACATAGCCGAAAGATTTTAATCAGTAATTAATGAATGGTGTTTTAAAAAAACAGATATCATAGTTGGGCAACTATGCAACATAGATAAATAAAGACAAATATAAGATAAGTTATTTATATATATATAGATTCCTATGTTTGGTCATCACTTTCACAGGTAACAATCATTGTTTTGTGAAAACTTAGTCAAAGTTTATTCCTTATACATTTGTGAGGCTGTTGTTATGACTCTGTGCAGTTCAGAGAACTGGCAAATCGTGCCACTGGCTGGCCCCTCCCCTCCTCTTCTGTCAGATTTCTTGCTTTCTAGCTAATCTAAATCACTGTTGTACTGCTTTGCCTTCACCCCAAAGGCTTCCCTGAGGCCCAGTCAGAAGTGGTATTCAGGGGGTTGGAGGGTAGGGGAGAAGTGGCCTGAAAGCAGAGCTGAACTTTCCTTAGGACTGAAACTTCTATTTTTCAGTGCGGACTCAGGCAGCAGACTGCAGAAAGGTAGATCTGGGAGTGAAGCTGTGATTCTGCAAGCAACTCAATCTGATTTGCCTGATTTTGGGTAAAAGCTGCTCTTTTTTTAATAAAAAATTCAATATTTACATAAATATTTATAATATTTACATACCAGCCAGTCACATGACCACCAAGCCACACCCACAAATTAGGCCATGCCCACAGAAATGGTTGTCAAGAAATTTGAATCCCACCTCTACAAACAAAAGCCCATGTCACACTGGCCAACGGATGCAAAAAGGACACAGCGGACGAGCAAAATGTTCCATCCGTTGTTATCCGCTCTCAAAAGGGGCAAAAATTTGCATAACCGGAGCGGATAACACGGACGCGGGGAGGATGCAGGGCGGATGGAAAGCGGATGCGGAACGGAAGCCCAGCGGATGGAAGTGGATGAGAGTGGATGGCACATCTGCTAGGCTTCCGGAGGAGCTCAGCAAAGCGGATGCGGAACGGATACAGCGGATGCACAGCGGATGCACAGCGGATGCACAGCGGATGAAGCGATTCACAGAGGATGCACAGCGGAAGCCTAATGGATGCCTGGCATTAATTGCGCATGCGGGGAAGATGCATTGAGTCAGCCCCATGGATATAACGGAAGCAGCTCGGAAGCAGGTTGCCATTCAGAGGAAAGACCTGCTGCCGGACGGATTGGCTGTCTTGCCTGCCCTGCCTGCATGTCTGCCTGCCAGCCTTGCTGCCACCTTGCTACCTGCCTTGCTGCCAGCCTCCCTGCCAACCTTGCTGCCACCCTCCCTGCCAGCCTGCCTGCAAGCCTTGCTGCCAGCCAGTTTGCCTGCCAGCCTTGCTGCCTGCCTTCCTGCCAGCCTTGGTGCCAGCCTTCCTGCAAGCCTTGGTGCCAGCCTTCCTGCCTGCCTGCCTGCCAGCCTTCCTGCCTGCCTTGGTGCCAGCCTCCCTGCCAGCTTTGGTTCCTGCCAGCCTCCCTACAAGCCAGCAACCCCACAACCACATGGAAGCACAGCAAGCCTCAGCCATCTGCTGCCAGCCCTGGCAAGAGGGACAGGGCTACCATCCCGCCCCCTGGCCCTCACTCTGGTTCTGCTGGGGCTTCTGCAGCACGGGCTCACTCTTCTGGGGCTGGGGCTTCTGCTGCTTCTGCTTCTGGAGGAGCTGATGACAAGCACTCCAGCACCAGCCACCTCCACAGCACCTGCATCCTTCACCCCTGAGACTGAGCGACCAAGAGGACTGCCAGAGACTCATTTTTGTCTTATAGCTTGTTGTTAATAAAGTCTATTTTTGATTCACACACTTGCTTCATTTCTTTTTTTTAATAAAGTCTTGCTGGAAACTTTTAGAAATGGTTTAAGCCTTTGCATGCTTGTGGGATGGGTTAAGATACCTGTGGGATGGGTAATAGCTTGGGATAGATAAACCTCCAGTGCAAGCATAGTGGGACTGTATGGTCCACCCTCCCAGGTGCCACACCTATGGCCCTTTATTATCAATAATAATGTAATAATTATCCACACATGTCAACACAAACACAACTCTTTATTAAACGCCCTGTTCATTGTAGGCCAACCAAACATACATGGCCCAATCTTATCCATGTGATGAGACAGGATGAAGGAAGAATCCATTAAGCATCTACCATCCTGTCTTGCCACTCCACTGCTCCAACTGGGGAGTTGCACCATTGTCTCAGGAGGTTGCGCTGCTTCTTCGCTTCATGTGAGGCCCTGTTGGGGCCTTTCACATCCTCAGTGTCGATCAGGTTTCGCCCTTGCCTCCATTCCCCAGGCTCCATGTCCCCATTGCTTTGCTGGAGGTCCACAAGCCTGTTCTGCAACACTGGGTAACGGGTGTGCATGAGATTGTGCAGGATGCAGCAAGCTTCCATGATTCTCCTCACGGTCTCTGGGTAATGCTGCATGGTGGTGAGAGGTACCTGGAACCTGTTGGCCAGGATGCCAAAGGCGTTCTCCACCACCCGCCCTGCCCTGGACAGCTTGTAGTTGAAGATCCTCTCTTCACGGGTGAGGAGTCTGGAAGTGTAGAGCTTAATGAGGTAGGTTGTGAGGGAGAAGGAGTCATCCCCCACGATGAAGTAGGGCACATCTTGCGTGCTGTTGGGCAGGGAGTCTGGATCTGGGAAGCCCACGATGAGGTTGCCTTCCAGCTCCTCCTTGAGGTGACTGGCGTTGTATACCTGGGCATCTGAAGATGAGCCGTTGCCTGAAGCATCAATGTACATGAACTTGTAGTCAGCATCGACCATGGCGAAGAGGATGATGCTGAAGAAGCCCTTGGAGTTGAAATAAGTGGACCCCGAGTTGGCTGGAGCTTTGCAGGCCACGTGCTTGCCATCTATGGCTCCAACGGTGTGTGGTAAGTTCCACTTCTGATACCACTGCTCTGCAACTTTCTTCCAGCCTTCTTCAGTGGAGGGGTACTGGAGGAGCTCCTCCTTGTATTCTTCGATGATGGCCTGCACCACTTCTCTGACCACAATGCTGATGGTGCTGGATGGCACCCTCCAGCCATACTGCATGCTCCTGTAGGTGGTCCCTGAGGCCAGGTGGCGCAGAGTGAGTGCCACCTTGAGCCCAGGTTCCAGGCTGGGCCAGAAGCTGGTGTTTGCCTTGGTCAACCTGGGTGTCAGCCGCTGCACAACTTCATCAAACATGGCTGGCGGCATCCTCATGAAGTTCTGGAACACCCGAGTGTCTTCGCTCCTGAGCTCCACCATCAGCTTGCTGTAGAGTCCGTCCTCTGCTCTTCTGGTGAACCATCTTTGGATCCAGACTCTTTTTGGGTGGCTCCTTTTCTTCTCACAGTAGAGTTCACAGAGCCTGCAGATGGCTTCGCACTGTTGCAGAACGATGGTGGCTGCCGAAAGGACTTTGTCACAATCCACGATGGACATGACTGGATGCTGTGGAAGAGGAAGAGCCAGATGAAGGCTGCAGAGGTCTGCACCGCTGGGCTGCTGTTCTGAAAGTGATATCAGGCGAGTTGCTCCCTCTTTTTATAGGCAGTATAGGTTTTCCGCTAGGCATCCTCTAGGCATCCTCTAGACATCCTTAATATCCGAGATAGGTCCCCTCTGCGAACGTTTTTTTCCATTTTAAACGCTTTGTTTCCATTCTGCATCCGCTAGGCATCCGTTCTGCATCCGTTCTGCGTCCGTTCTGCTTCCTCCCTGCGTCCGGGCGGATGCAAGTTGCGTGGATGTGCAGCGGATTCCTAGCGGATATAGCGGATGTGTAATGGATGCGTAACGGATGCGTAGCGCATGCATAGCGGATGCAGAATGGACGAACTGGATACATTTTCCGCGCAAAAGTTTTGGGCAGCCGAAAACTTTTGGAGCGGATGAAATGTCCATAAACGGATGCTGGACGGATAGAGAGGAAGCCAAACGGAGGCAGTGAGTACATCGCGTTTTCGAATGGATGGCAAGGTTTTTTGTCCATTTTACATCCTCTTTGCATCCGTTGGTTCAGTGTGACATGGGCTTAAGGTAGACACATGTAAAAATCATACATTTAGTTATTTGAAATCTTCAAGATTTTGTCCCTACTAAAAGAATGACTACTATGAGGTGATACATGCGCACTTATCATCTAATTCTGTCTTTAAAAACAATGTAGTTGCAGGAACTTTCAATCTTGGAATTTTAGTTCCAACCTTTTTCAAAAGGGTATTTCAACAACATTGCAGATTGCCCTATATAATGCAATATGGCTTCTTACTGTGCTAGAAAATTATATCAATTCTGTAATATTCTGTTTTGTTTCTTCTTTCTAAAGATATATAAGATCTAATTTTCAGATATATCAACTCTTAACAAGCAAAACTATTTAATTAAGACTGTATAAAGCATAGAGGTTTTTTTAATCACACAAAAGTTCCACTGTGAGCTTGAAAATATGAAAAAGTTCACCAAATGTTAGGAACAGACTGAAAATGTCTATATGTAGTTTAATGATTTGACACATGTGTTCATAAATTAAATAAAATATCTGAGCAGGAATGTGAAATGGTTATTAGAGGTTCCTCTAAAACAACTCAGAATAAAATTGTTGAGCCAATTTGAGAAACTGAAGCATGATGGTGCAAATAAAATACAATAATTAGATAGTTAGAAACATTTCCAGAAAAAATAGTCATATTGACCAGCAACATATGCTAGATGTTTTCTCATTAATCAGCTAATTACAATTCATTGGAAACAGCCAGATTAGAAAGATTAGAAAGAACACAAATAAAAAAGAATGCTTTATTTATTTGTTTTCTTGTGTGTTTGTTGTGTTTGAAGGCTACCCAATTAAAAATTGGGTAGAATTAAAAAATTCTCATAAATAAATATTCCCTCCATTTCTTCAAATTATTAATAAAAATGTTTAATCCCAGTTCTATGAGGGACCATAGATTTCTAAGCCATCTATGTATCTACCAAATTGTCATATCTTCTAGTCCAGGGGTCTCCAACCTTGGCACCTTTAAGACTAATGGACTTCAACTTCCAGAATTCCTCAGTCAGCAGACCAGAGGTCTGCCAGAAAAGCTGGCTAAGGAATTCTGGAAGTTGAAGTCCATTAGTCTTAAAGGTGCCAAGATTGGAGACCTCTGTTCTAGCCCACCTTAACTAATGCCTGTACTCTTTTTTTTTAATCTCAAAATATATTATGTCTTCAACACTTCCAATGTATACTAAAGTTCTTCAATATTATATTCAGACAATACATCAGATTTTAGCCAAGCCATCAGCATGTTCCTTCACTGCATTTCTTCTTCAACTTCTTGTGCCATATCTATCATTGGACATTGCCGATCCTATTTTTATTAACAGCCGCACGAGAAAGTGCTGCTGAGTTTTGACCAAATTTTGATGTTCTTCTTCTGCCTGGACCTCATTTGCCTTTAATTTTTCCTTGGAGGATTAAGTAAAGTATGCCATATTTTTCCGGATATCATATCACATGTCCAAAATATTCTAACTTTCACTTTTTTATGGTTTTGATGATTTCTCTTGGTTTTCCCAAACAGTTTTTCCCTCCTCATTTCTGATTTTGTCAACCTGACTTATACAAAACAGCTGCCCATAAATCTACATTTCAAATGCTTCTAGTCTCTTCAAGTGACTTTCTATCAGAGATTAACTCTCCACTCTGTAGAGCAAGATAGAAAAGATGTAACACCTGACAAGCCTGATTTTCAATAGCTACATTTGGATGAAATTAACCTACTTATTTGAAATCTAAACATACTTGCATTAAATAGGTAATGCCTATGTTTTTACATCGGGATAGGAATTTTTATATTCCAATCTATTTTTATTTGACTACATTTGAACATACACACAATTTAGACATGATTTTTTTTGTTACTAGATAAACCAATGCTGATTATTAATTAAGTTTTTTTCTCTGGTTTTTGCTCTGCCAGGAGAGGCTCTCCCACCAAAGCAGGTGAGAGAAGCAGCCCAGAGCCAACATGAGCCTCTCCATTGTTCCTTCCAGCTGAGTAGCCCTGGTCTGCCTGCTCACAGGTAAGCTAGTCCTTCCCCCACTGTCCCTAGGCCTCCCCAAGCCATCTCCAGAGCTCCCTAGGCCTCGCCCAGCCTACATACCTGCCCCCCCAATCCCTAGACTCAGCTGGCTGGCTTCCCCATCAGTGTGGCCCCATCCCGCCGACGGCGCTGGCTGGGACCTACCTACCTGCCCCCCATCCCCGGGCTCGGCTGGCTGGCTTCCCCACTGGTGTAGCCCTATTCCCACCAGCAGTGCTGGCTAGGGCCTACCTACCTACCTGCCCCTCCAATTCTGGGCTCGGCTGGCTGGCTAGGGCCTACCTACCTGTCCCTCCAACCCTGGGCTCAGCTGGCTGGCTAAGCTGCCATGCGGTACTCTCCCAGATCCCCTTACCACATGGCGGCTGCGGTGCAGCAAACTGCAGTGCCCCGACCAGTAGAACAGCAGACCCGGCTGCCTCCCATAAGCAGGGCCATCACTGCAGTGCCTCTGCCCACTTCTCCTGGAAGGAAAACAAAAGGAAGTGGACAGAGGCGGCAGAGATGCTGCTTATGGGAAGCAGCCAGAGTGAAGTCCACTGCCTCTGCCACCCAGGTATTTGGGGAAGGCGGGGGATGCTCAAAGCACCATAGCCACTGCTTACAGGAGGCTGCTACATAAAAAGGTTCATATGCTGTGGAGTAGAACACTTGTAAATGCATGTATCTTTCACAAAAAAAGAGATTTTTTTTATTTCAATGAAGAAAAGATGACCTCCTTTATAGTAAAGTAGTTTCTGGAATGTCAAACTGAAAAAGTTGAGAACAAACATCCTACCTTCAGGATTATTTTCCTTTTAAATAAACCTGTGAGCTGCAATAACCCACCATTTTTAATTTACTAAAAAGGCTTCAGAGGCCTATAAAAAAGTCATTAGTTTTTTTATTGTGCCAGCTTTGCATATATTATTAAAAATAGTTTCTTGTAAGACAAATTCAACTCCTGATAACCTTGTGGAAATATGTACACAGTTTTCCTCAGCATTAGAAATTATTTGTGCCTTCCTTCCTTCCTTCCTTCCTTCCTTCCTTCCTTCTTTCCTTCCTTCCTTCCTTCCTTTCAGGTCAACTTTCCAGACTGGTCAACAGACTTGGAATTTGCTAGAAGCTACCACAGAAGTATCATTTAGTCTATTAAGCTTAGTTTAGCAAAGTATCATAGTAGATTAAGATTGGAAAGGATCTTGTGTAATCACTGCCTAGGGCAGGAGTTCACTTAGAACTATAGCATCCTAAACAGATGGTCATCCTGCCTTTGTTTGAAAACCTTCAATAAAGTAGAAACCACCATTTCCGAGAAATTCTATTCAATTGTTGACTAGCTTTGTCATTGGGATTTTGTTTTCTTTTATTTCTGATCAAAATCAACATCCTGTCCATTGTTTCTTGTCTCTTTTTTGGAACAACTGTGAAAATTCTGTTCTGTTGTTTTCAGTGACAGCTCCTCAGGTATCTGAAGGCAGCTAACATGTTTTCCAGTAATTTTGTCTTCTACATCCTAAAAATATCCTGCACTTTTATTCCTTCTTCATAATTTTTTTTTTCTTCCTTTCAGTCCCTTTGCTATTTTGGTTGCTTTCTTTTGGATATACTTAAACTTATCAGTATCTTTCCTAACATATGCTCAGAATTGAATATAATATTCAAGGAATTTAGAGAAGACATTATACTTCTGTTGTTACAAACTAGGACTGCTGTTTCCTTTTTAGTGTGTGACATCTGCATCACATTATTAATTAATCTACAGTTTATGATCCACCAGATCTTTTGGACATGTATTTCCATCTAGTATGGTCATTCCAGTCCTATGCTCTGATCTTAACAACCCAAATTTAGATTTTTTTTGTGGAAGTCATCTTGACAGTTTCAACTCATTGTTCTAGTTTGTAAAGCTGCTGTCCTGTCATCTAACAGAACAATATATCAATTAAAAGAATCTAAAAATATTAAAGTCACAATAGACAGTGGCTTTGAGGTGAGTCATAGGTTATTCGCACAGCACACTGGTGTCTATGAGAACTGAGTTGCTTGTTATTGATGTTCTATCCGGAAAGAAGCTCAGGAGACCGGATTCCAAACAACAACTCTTTATTTCAAATCACTAGGTAAAGAAATGAAACATAGCCCAAGCCGCGGCAACTCTTTATATAGCGGCTAGCCTGCTGGCTTGTGGCCAATGACAGTTGTATAATTCTTCCCGCTGTTTGGCGGCTTCCCAGATTAGTTCCTAGAGAAGTTAGGAACCAAGTTCCATACAGAACACCCCTCCCCCCTTTAGTTCAGTCCAACATGGGTGACATAGTCGTGCAGGTAGGTGGGGCTTTTCCTAGTTCTAGTTGACCTGCACGACTCAGTCTTGTTTAGGTCTTCAAGCGGTGCTGACGGGATCACTGCTTCTCTCGACCTTCTCCATGGAACCTCCTGTAAGGGTGAGGCAGCCCTGCCGCTCCCGCCTGAGTCTCTTGGGCCAGTTGAGATGGCTCTGCCGCTGCCTCCTGGTTTGGCCAGGTTGGCTGAGCTGCCACCTTCCAGGAAGGCCTCACTTCACTCTTCAGCTCCCGGACTTCTTTCTTGGGGTTCATCTAAACATGAGTACTCTTTTTGTTTGGTTAGATTGTCGTTTTGCAGAGTTTGTTGTCTTGTTATGGGAAGTTCATCTCTCTCTTTTTTATTTATTTTTACTTCCCCCCACTTGGTTGTTTTTTCGTCAGAATTTATTATTTTTGGTTCTGCGGCGGTTTTTCTTTCGAGGTTGCGGGAACGAAGCTGGTCTATGTGCCGCTTCCATTCCCTCTCATCGTCTAGCATTAGTCGGTAGGACCAGGGGCCTGTGACTTGTGTGATGGTGGCTGGCAGCCATAGAGGGTCCCCGGTAAGGTTCTTGGCATAGACTATGTCACCGATTTCAAAGGTACGGAATTTCCTTGAGGTGTTGGGGGGCTTGTCCCATGTTTAGGTGGGGTGGAACCTGTCCAGGTAGGACCGTAGTTTCCTACCCATTAAGAGTTCAGCCAGGCTTTTATTTGTAGTGCTACTAGGGGTGATATGTTGCAATGTTAGTAAACATGAGTAAACGGTTGAGTTTGTCTTTGGCTGTGGCTCTCGCGACGTCGGCTGCAGTCAGCGGTAGCTCCGAGCAGGTCTCAAGTTGGATGTGGAGGTAGTCAGAGCAGGGTCGTTTTCTGTGACGGGCAATGGGGAATGGCTCAGGGTGTCGGCGTGCGAGATGGCTTTGCCGGGTCTGTGGAGTAGCGTGTAGGAATAGGCAGCGAGGAATTCAGACCACCTCGTCATTCTAGGAGACAGAATGTTCAGGGTTGGCTTGTTTCCCGCCAGGATTCCAAGGAGAGGCTTGTGCTCGGTTATGATAGAAAAGGGTCTACCGTAAAGGTATTCATGGAATCGTTTGACCCGGCGACAATTGCCAGGGCTTAACGATCGAGTTGACTGTAATTGCGTTCCGCTTTGGAGAGTGTCTTTGAGTAAAAGGCAACCGGTGCCTCTCTGCCGTCTGGAAGCCGGTGACTCAGGATGGCGCCAACCCCAAAAGGTGAAGCATCACAGGTGACCGTCAGCGGCAGGGTGTTGCTAAATTGGATAAGAATGGTGTCTGACGTTAATAGGTCCTTAATACCTTGGAAAGCTTTTTGTTCCTGGTGGCCCCAAGTCCAAACGGTTTTTTTTATCTTGCAGCCAATGTAGGGGTTCTGCTATTGTCGCCTTATGGGGCAGGAACACATTGTAAAAGTTTATGAGGCCTAGGAACGCCTGGAGATTGGTTTTGTTTCTTGGTCTGGGAGTGTCTTTGATAGCCTTTACCTTCTTTTCAGTTATGTGAATGCCATGCTCATCGATTAAATAACCCAAGAATTCGACCCGGTTAGTGGCCAGTTCACATTTCTCTTTCTTGACTTTTAGGCCTGATTTTCTAAAGCGAGTTAAGACTTCTCTTAGCCTGGTCTCTAGCTGATTGGCATTTTTTGCTGAGACCAGTACATCGTTGAAGTATGGAATGACACCTTTGATTCCGTTTAGTAGGCATTCCATGTGGCTTTGGAAAACGCCTGGGGCAACGCTAACACCGAATTGGAGGTGGTTACATTTGAATGCCCCTATATGCGTTACTATCGTTTGTGCCTCTGCTGTTATTGGATCAATGGGTAGCTGCTGATAAGCTTGTGCTAGGTCGAATTTTGCAAATATTTTTCCTCCCCCTAGCAAGTGCAATAAATGTTGCACTACTGGCATTGGGTATGCGTTTTGTTGGAGCGCGTGGTTCAGGGTTGCTTTATAGTCCCCACAGATGTGTACTGACCCATCTGGCTTTACCGGTATTACAATAGGGGTTTCCCACTTGGCGTGGTCGACTGGTTCTAAAACCACTTGCGCTATCAACTTATTTAACTGTTCGTCAATTTTTGGTTTAAGCGCGAATGGAATGCGTCTGGCCTTTAAGTGAATGGGGGCTATTTTTGGGTCTAGGCTAAATGAGATTGGGGTCCCTTGGTACTTGCCTAGACTCCCGTCGAATACATCTTGGAATTTGTGGAGTAGGTTCTCCTCCCAGTTGGTAGTAGCGATGCCCTTGATATCCATCATCCTGATTCCAAGAGGCACAAACCATTCGATTCCTAGCAAGCTAGGGCAGTCACAGTCGACGATAGTTAGGGGAAAGACTTCGGCGTGTTGTTTAAATTCAACTAAAAAATGTCCAAGGCCAATTACAGGGATTCAATTTCCCTGGTAGTCTTTTAGCACAAGTTTTTGTTTCTTTAGTTCTTTCTGCTTCATGTTTGGAATTAGGCGCCGGATGGTATTCCAGGATACCATCAATAAGAACGATCCTGAGTCAACCTCCATCTCGCAGGGTCTCCTCTCGATGCTTACCTCTATCCAAACCTTCTTCCCACTTTCTGTTCTGGCATTATCGATGGTGACTGTATGATGCATTTCTTCTCTGTCACCAGTTCTTATACTTCAGTTCCATCAGTTCCTGGCTTGTCTGTCGTTCTGCCGGGGGGAGGGGGGGTGCTGCCGCGTCTTTTTGGACTATGGTTTTTTTTTTTGTGGCATACCCTTTCGATATGCCCCCTTTTATTACAAGCCCGGCATATTGCATCAAGGAATCTGCATTCAGACCACGGGTGATTGCCTCCACATCCCACACATTGAAATTCCCGCTGATTCTTCCTCTTTTCGTGTCATTTTCTATCTGAATAGAGTCTATGGGCATCTTCGTCGTCGTCTTCGGTGTCACTCTGGGTTTCGACGTCCTCGTAGTGGGTTGTCACTGTGGGCTGTTTCTTTCCTCCTTCTGCCTTCTTCTCCCTCGTTTGGGTCAGCAGGTCGGGAACTGTGTTCATTTATCGCATGGTGGCTGCTGACTTTTTCACTGCTTCAGCGGTGGTTGCCTCAGCAATGGCCTCGGCCACACTTATATTTGGCCTGTTGAGTAGTTTGCTCTGAAGGGTAGAGTCTTTCAGGCCGAGGACTACACGGTCTCTCATAGCCTCATCTATGTTTTGAAACACAGATGCCCCTCCAATGTGTCTCAAAGCCGCCACAAGGTCTGCAATGGTTTCATCCTCCTTCTGGTCCCTTTTGTAAAATTCATGTTGTTTGATGAGATTTGAGACCACTGGTGCGTAGTGTGTTCGGAGCATTCGGTTCAGGTTGGGCCAGGTCATCTACTTGAAATCTCTGGGTTTTTCCAGCTCCTTCGCCATTTTGAATACGGCCAGTCTGCAGTGTGTAAGGAAGACAGCCCTCTTCCTTTGATCCGAGATTTCTTCCATCTCGTTGCTTTCTAAGAACATAAGAAAGTGATCAATATACGATTCCCAATCCTCTACATCTGGATTGAAGGGTGCAGGCGGCGCATTGTTACCAGCCCTCTCTTTTGCTCAGTTCAGATTTCCGCGTGCTTTGGTCTCTGCTTCTACAATGATCCCATCCTCGTCGCCAGTGTTCCATCTGGAAAGAAGCGCAGGAGACTGGGTTCCAAACAACAACTCTTTATTTCAAACCACTAGGTAAAGAAACGGAACATAGCCCAAGCCACGGCAGCCCTTTATATTGCAGCTAGCCTGCTGGCTTGTGGCCAATGACAGTTATTTAATTCTTCCCGCCATTTGGCGGCTTCCTGGATTGGTTCCTAGCGAACCAATCCGTAAGTGGCCTTTTTGGCCAATCAGAATGGAGTACTTGGAACCTACCAAGTTCCATACAGAACAATTGACTTAATACAATTAAATAATTTTCATAGATATATGAAAGCAAGGAGGGAGAGTTGCTCTCTAAAGCAAATTTAATGAATATCTTACCACAAATTGGTAATATAGCAAGGACAGCAACATTAGTTATCTTAACTAAACTATATATTTATTAAATTCACTGGAAACATCTAGTCAGTAATTGGTGAGCATATCATTATGAAATAAGCACAGCTTGCCTTGAATTGTTTCCAGTTGAATGATCCCTTGGACTGGGAACAGTCAAAATTCTAAAGTGTAATCCTGAGGCTGACTACTCACAAAAACTCCTACTTCAAAACCAGCACTACCCCTGAACTTTATTTCTAGTGGTCAGTTTTTTGCCAAGTCCTTTGACAAAAAGCTTTCAGAAAAGCCACTATTTAAAGAAACTATATGTTGTAAACAAAATTTCCCAAAAAGAAGGAAATAAAAAACCGAGTAAAAGATTAACTATTTAAAATTATTTAAGGAGACTGGCCAAAAAGAGGAGTATTTTACTATAACCAATTTCCCCTCTTAATTATTGACTACAAAGGAGTTAGAAATCTTATTTAAAAACTTTAAAGACAGAAAGTTCTTATTAATACTTTCAATGGGCACAATCTGAGAAGCTAGAAGAATTGTTTTTAAAATTGGGAGGTTGGTAAAATCTACAGCAGAATTACACATGGATATGACATCATGACAGAAAATATATTTTTGAAATAAGGTCCAACATGGAGGCCTAGCAATAGTTTATTTTTTAAAAAAAAAACTTAAAATATATAGTTGTTGATTTTAGAATTGAGAGGAACAACCTCCAGGAGTTGCTGTAACTTCCCCAAAATTAATAGCAAAGAGAATTTCAATTCTGTTCTTTACCCAAAGGGATATAGATAGCCCTAAATAGGGCCACTGCATACAACTCTACAAACAAAGTAGAAGCCTACATGCCTGTCATTCTCTCAGTCATTCTTATACTTACTTGCAGTTTTTATCATCTGACAGTGAGCCATATACCAATTGAAGGGAATATTTGCAAATATTAAAAGATTGTGTGCAAAACCTTGACTATTTCCTCACTTCCTTGTTTCCATAGGGTCACAAAGCACAATTATTGCTTGTGCCTTATAAATTTACCCAAGCAACTCCATTAAAATAAAATATGTACGCATCCACACCCAAATGCCAATATAACATTCAATCCTGTATTAGGAAATGCTAGGAGACGCTATTATAAGGCAATGTAAAAGATTACAGTGTGGAAGGAAAAATAGTGAGTTGCTGTAGAGCAATAGTTTAGAAGTCTTGCCATTTTCTTTGCATTCCTTATGTTATGTCGCAGGAAAAAGAAACTTGAGACCAGTGTGATTTTCAGCTCTTTATTTAGTTCCTGAATTCTGTCTGACTGCGGAGCCGCAGCAGCCTCTTTCATAGCGGCTGCTCGCGGCCAATGACGGCTCCTTGAATCTCCCGCCGCTCAGGTGGACCAATCACAGGGCGGCAATTGTGAACCAATCACAGTAGCATTGAAGAACCAATCACAGTGTAGTATTGGTGGACCAATCAGGAAACAGTATTACAAGTATGCTAATATAGAATACCCCTCCCCACTTGGTTTAGTCCAACCTATGTTATGTAGTCACATAAGTAGGCGGGGCTTTTATGGTGTCTACTTGACCTGCGCAGCTCAGTTGCGTTGTTGTCTTCGGCTGGTTCGGACGGGATAGTTGTTTCTCCTGTCCTTCTCCATGAAACCTCCTGGAAGATGGAGTCAGCCATGCTGCTCCCGCCCAGCCTATCTGGGCTAGTAGAGTCGGCTTGGCTGCTCCCTTCTGGAGTGGCTTCGTGTTGGTTTTCCGCTGGTTGTTCCTTTCTACCGAAGTCATCACGAGGTAAGTAATTGTGGTTTCTTTCTGGGGCTACTGATGTTGGTTGGCAGGTTGTTGTTAGGGTTTGTTGTGGTGTTTCTTATGCTAGTGGAGTGTCTCCCCCTCCCCTCTTATTCAAGTTTGAGGGGTCTCCCTCCTCTCTGGTCTGGTTATTATTATTTTTTAATGTTTGATGTGGTTCTGGCGAGTGTGTGTGTTCTTTTCCTTCACACCTGGGTTTGTTAGTGTTTCTTTCTAGTGTTTGTGATCTCAGTTGATCGATGTCTTCCAGCTTCTTCCATCCTCTGTTTCTAGTCTGTATGACCAGGGTCCTGTTATCTGGGTTATTGTTGCTGGTATCCAAAGTGGATGCCCTGTGAGATTTTTTTGCGTAGACCAGGTCCCCTGTGCAGTGCTTACTAGAGAAGTCTGCTGGTTTTTCAAGGCTGGAAGTGGGGTGTAAACTATCTAGGTGTGATATTAATTTTCTGCCCATCAATCGTTCTGCTGGGCTTATTTGTTGTGGTGTTAGGTGTGATGTGTTGTATAGTTAGCATTTTTCAGATTTTTTCTTGTATGTCCCCCATGTCTAGTTCCTCTATAGTCTCTTTCGTATACCAAACCATGCATTCCTCCCATCCGTTTGTAGCCGGCCGACCCAGCGCTGTCAGGGCATGCCTTTATGCCGTGTTCGGCGAGGAACTTTTCAAATGTCAACGCCGTGAACTGCAGCCCATTGTCTGAAACCAATAGATCCGGCAACTCATGTTTTGCGAACAGCTTCCTCAGCTGTCTGATGATGGCTTCTGTGGTTGTGGAGTTCATGATGCTTACCTCCAACCAATTTGAGTAAGCATCTACTATTATTAAAAATGTGTGTCCTTTTGTCGGCCCTGTTAAATCTATGTGTATTCTCGACCAGGGTCCCCTCGGTGTTTCCCAGTCGAGCATAGGTACAGCAGGGGGTATAGGTCTGGATTTTTGGCATTGCGTGCACGTTTCCACCCATCTCCCAATATCTTTATCCATCCCTGGCCACCATACATAACTCCTGGCCAGGGATTTCATTTGTATGATACCCGGGTGTCCTTCATGCAAGATATACAGTACTTGTTCTTGGAGTATTTCTGGTATGACTACCCGATCCCCCCATAGTATGCAACCTTTTAAAATTGAGAGTTCCGTCTGTCTGTTTTGGAACGGTTTAAAAGTCTCATCCATCTCATTTTCTGGCCACCCTTTTCCTACCCAGTTTAAAATCTGTGCCATCTTTCTGTCTCTTGCGGTTTCTTTCGCAATGTCCATTGCGGTTATGGGTAGGTTTGGTAGTGTCTCAATTTGTAACGTGGATGTGGTTGGTGCCGGGTAACTTCCCATTTCAGGCAGGGGAGAATGACTCAAGGCATCAGCGTGTGATATGTCCTTCCCTGGCCGGTGGATTAATTTGTAACTGTATGTGGCAAGGAACTCAGACTACCTCATCATTCGTGGTGACAGTATGCTTGGGGTGGCCTTGTTTCCTGCAAGTATTCACAAGAGTGGCTTGTGGTCTGTAATTAGTGAGAAAGTCCTGCCATAGAGGTATTCATGGAATCACTTAACTCCAGTTATCGCTGCTAGCGCCTCTCTGTCCAATTGGCTGTAGTTTCTCTCTGCTTTAGATAGCGTTTTGGAATAGAACGCGATCAGTGCTTCTCTCCCATCAGGTAGTGTGTGGCTGAGTATGGCTCCGATGCTGAATGGTGATGCGTCGCAGGTGAGTGTCAGTGGCAGGGTTTTGCTGTATTGAATTAACACAGATTCGGATGTCAGCAAGTCTTTTATTTCCTGGAACGCAGCTTCTTCACATCGCCCCCAGGTCCAGGTAGCTGTCTTATCCAGCAATCTGTGTAATGGTTTTGCCGTCGTTGCCTTCCACGGCAGAAAGACAATATAGAAGTTAATGAGTCCCAAAAATGCTTGCAGGTCTGTTTTATTTTTGGGTCTGGGAGCTTCTTTTATTGCTTTGATTTTCTGGTCCGTAGGGTGAATTCCTTCTTTATCTATTAAGTACCCCAGGAATTCAAGTTTAGGGGTGGCTAGCTGGCATTTTTCTTTTTTTTACTTTGAGTCCCGCCTCTTGAAATCTTTGTAAGACTTCCCTGAGGCGGCTTTCCAGTTGGTTCCTGTCACTAGCTGATACCAGCACGTCATCAAAGTATGGAAATACCCCTTTTATTCCTTGTAATAGGCGCTCCATCAAGCTTTGGAACACCCATGGGGCCACGCTGACTCCAAATTGCAGTCTTTTGCATCTGAATGCCCTCCTGTGAGTCACAATTGTTTGTGCCACTGCTGTTTCGGGGTCGACCGGCAATTGCTGGTACGCTTGTGCAAGGTTGAGCTTAGCGAAGATCTTTCCTCCCCCCAACGAGTGTAACAGATGTTGTACCACTGGAACGGGGTATGCGCTTTGTTGTAGCGTGTGGTTGAGGGTGGCCTTATAGTCTCCGCAGATGTTCACAGACCCATCTGGCTTAATCGGAGTCACAATTGGGGTTTCCCACCTTGCATGGTCTATTTGTTCCAATACCCCCTGTGCGATGAGTTTATCCAGTTGCTCATCGATCTTTGGTTTTAATGCGAAAGGGACTCGCCTTGCCTTTAACCTGATTGGGGCAATGTTCGGGTTCAAATTAAATGAGATAGGGGACCCTCAGTACTTCCCTAGTTTTCCATCAAACACATCTTGGAAATCCCTCATCAGGCTCTCCTCCCAGTCTGTTTCGGTGACGCTGTTGATTCCAGTCACTCCAATTCCCAGGAGCGTGAACCATTCGAGTCCCAGTAGGCCTGGGCAATCCCGGTCTACGATTGTTAATAGAATAATTTCCGTGTGCTTTCTGAAGTTAACTTGGAAATGTCCGAGTCCGACTACGGGGATCCTGTTCCCTTGGTAGTCCTTCAGGGTCAGTTTTTGGCTCTCTAGTTCCTTTCTTCATATGCTTGGTATCAGTCTCTTAATCATGGTATGTGTTCCATGATACCATAGACAGGTATGAGCCGGAGTCCACCTCCATCTTGCATTGTTGGCCTTCGATGTTGACTTGCACATGTACCTTTCAGGCATCGGTTGCATTTGAATGCCCAATGGTTATCGTTTGGTGTGTCTCTTCCTTCCAGTAGATTTCATTGAGCCATTTGCTTCTTTTTTCTCGGCTCCAACGGCTCCCTGCCTGTCTTTCTCTCATTCTGGGGGGAGTGCTGTGTCTTCATCTGGGTCTGTAGCTCTTTCAGTTCTGGTTCCCTGCCTGTCTTTCTCTCGTTCTGGGGGAGTGCTGTCTCTTCATCTGGGGCTGTAGCTCTTTTGGTTCTGGCAGACCCTTGCTATATGTCCCTGTCTCTCACAGTGCTGGCAAACCATGTCAAGGAAACGGCACTCGGAATGGAGGTGGTCTCCTCTGCACCTGGTACACTGGAACCCCGACTTACATTCTCTCCTCTCCCGTCTGTTTCTCTGCGATTGGAGTCTGTGTATTTCTTCTTCCTCGCCGTCGGTCTCGGACAAGGACTCGATGTCTTCATGGTGCGTGGTGGTGGTGGTGGCCTTGTGGGTGCCATCTGGTTTCTTCTCCTGGGGTTGGCTTGTCTCTGCCGGTGTTTCCTGGGTTGCCGTATTCATTAGCCACATGGTGGCTGCTGATTTTTTCGTGGCTTCAGCTGCTGTGGCCTCAGCGATGGCTTCGGTGACTGTGGTGTTGTCACCAGTCGGCTCTGCAAGATGAGGTCTCTCAGTCCTAGGATCATGCGGTCTCTCATGGCTTCATCCATGTTGAGGAACTTGCACGTCCCTCCAATGTCCCTTAGAGCTGCTACGAAATCCCTGCTTTCACCTTCTTTCTGGTCCCATTTATAGAATTCATGTCTCTGGATAAGGCTGGAGATGGTCAGTGCATAATGGGCCCTCAGTATTCTGTCCAAATCTGGCCAGGCCATTTGCTTTATGTCTTGAGGGTTAGCCAATGCCTTGGCCATCTTGAACACTGTGGGCCCACAGTGTGTCAGGAACATGGCTCTCTTCCTGTTGTCTGAAATCCCCTGTAACTCATTGCTCTCAAGGAACATGAGGAATCTGTCGATGTACGATTCCCAGTCCTCCGTCGATGGGTTGAATGGTGCGGGTGGCAAGTTGCTGCAGACCATTTCGTCTTCGCTTGGTTCTCATTGCCACATGCTCAACTGGTCTCCTTTGTCTCAGCATCCCACCCTCATAGCCAGTTATGTCGTGGGAAAAAGAGACTCAAAACCAGTGTGACTTTCAGCTCTTTATTTAGTTCCTGAATTCTGTCTGACTGCGGAGCTGCGGCAGCCTCTTTTATAGCGGCTGCTCACGGCTCGCGGCTCGCGGACAATGACACTCCTTGAATCTCCCACCGCTCAGGCGGACCAATCACAGGGCAGCAATTGCGGACCAATCACAGTAGCATTGAAGAACCAATCATAGTGTAGTATTGGTGGACCAATCAGGAAATGGTATTACAAGTATGCTAATATAGAACACCCTAAGCCAAGGGTCTCTAACCTTGGTAACTTTACAACTTCCTTGCTATCCTCAGATGAATTAGAGGTATAGCTTCATCTCTTGAATTGATGAATTACCACTGGGATTGATGACTGTGTATAACATAAACAAGAAATATTTTGACAAAGAAACAATCTACCCCAAACTATTTTTTCTATGTTTTTCACTACAGTTTTATACATTTCTTTATACAATAACATTTAAAAGCTGTGCAAGACTGACTTCAGGATCTGAAGGAGTCAAAATGCCCTGTGTTTTGTTTAGCACACACTATATTACTGATCATGTCCTATTTCCAATTCCTCACAGTTCTTAAATTATTGCTACCCAACTACAGAGCTGCAAAAGTTGGGAGCAAGTATGGTGGGTTTTAATTATATCCAGAAGGTGACAATCTATGTTCCACCACTGTAACAGAAAATATATATTTTTTCCTCATTTTCTTCAGTAGGGTCTAAAATCCAGCAATGTTGAAGGGGATCCCATATCTTGAGAGGCAACACTAAAAGATATCTTCATCTCAACAGCTTTGAATCAGTAAAAATACAACCGTTGTCAAGTGGCAGAGAACACAGCAATTTTGCATTTCATATTAATATTTACACTGAGTACAGGATAAAATTTACTGAGGCTTTCTGATTTGGAACACTCAGTTGAAATAATTTCTTCTGAGCCAGCCAAGAAAAATAGATTACAAATTAAAGCTGCACACATTCAAAAATAACATCAAGATGTACTGTTACGGTAAATGTCATATAGGATAAAATGGAATGTTTGCTTTTCAATGTTTGTTTTTTTAAGGATGAAATGCATTACAGGTTTTATTTTTACTTTCAGTTATAGAGTTTCACAGTATCCTAACTCTTAAACAATAAGTGCAAATCACTAAATTAGTTTTCAGAATATTTTAAATTATTGATTACTTTTTGCACTATAGGCTTTCATGAGTATGTTATCAAGTTTAATTGATTCATCAAAGAATATACATTTTAATTAGTGTGAAGGCAGAGTTAAATTAATACGACCAAAAGGAAAGCATTTTTAAAAGTTTGTTGTATTAATGTATTAGCCGTTCAAAAGAAAATCTATAAAAGATTATCATTTTTCTTAATACTGACTAGAAGGTATTTTTATAAAAAATTGCAAGCAGGCTTCTTTGTATTATTTCAAAGTAATCAATGTTCATATACTGGTTATGTGCATATGTATAATCATTAATAATTAATCACTTAAAGACAGGAGATTAATCAACTAAAATTCTACACAAAGTTTAAAAAGCCTTAATGAATATCTATATCGGCAAATAATTGCATGTGTAAACCTATTCAGATACACATAATGAAATTTGTGTGCACGTGCAGGGAAAAGGGAATGTATGTATCCCTTTATTTATGAAACAGTTATAGTTACTAGAATTCAAAAATGATCATTCTAATACATTGAACTACATGCTTACACTTTTTTAATTTTCATTCCAGTTGTTACTTTCTTATTGATTTAAACAATCACAATACTTTGGGAAACCAACCTTATTATTTGCTTTTCCCAGAAAGTGAAACTGGTATTTTTATAGAACTTCAAAGAATAATTTATGATGGAAACACGGGAGTCAGATCAACAGTTCATCTCTAGTAGAGATCTATAGTTAGCAGCACATTCCTTTAATTGCTTCCATCGATGTTGAAACAAAATCTATTTTTAAAAACTCAGTATCTTGAAAAAGAAGGAACGAAATCCATGGTATCTTTGGCTTTTAAAACTGACATAGTGAATGGCCTTATCATGGATTTATGTCCTTTTCCAAACACAAAGACAAAGGTATGAAGTGCAACTGTAGCTGTTTCAGCATGCAGGTAATCCTTGACTTAAAACAGTTCATTTAGTTTAGATCATTTCACAGCAACAGAAATTGTGGTCATAAGTCAAGGATTACCTGTACTTGCCTAGAAAGCAATTATTTAAAAAGGTTTGGTATATTCATGTGACTCAAACTATGTGTAGCACATCATAACTCTTCACTGAATATGAGGTTGCAGGAGATTGTTATATAACAGGGTTGTGGTTATGGTCTCCTAAAGGCACTATTTCAAATCTGAATGAAAAATTCATAAGTAAGAAAAAAGAATATCAGTTGTAGGAAAAATTAAATATTCCTACAAATATTATTACAAGTTGCAAACTTTAACACGACTCAGTCGTACATTTTTTTGCAAAAAAAAATCATAGTTAAGGCATGACAACTAAAGGCCCACACTTTTTGAAGAAACCAAGGGCACAGAGTTCAAAATTAACCTTTCTCTATTAGACTAAAATATCTTACATGGTTGTTATATGGATAAAATTAGAAAGTGGAACTGTAGTTTCTATCTTGAGCTTTTCAGATGGAGAGTGGAATATGAAGCAGCATCAGAGTAAAAGCAAACAAAACCAAAGGAATAAATTGCACACAACTTGAATAAGGAATAATCACACACAAGTCCATACAGAAGCCACATGTCTTACCTTATGGAAGACAGTCCATTTAAAAAGTATCTGCTGTTTATAAAGAGTTTTTCAGTCTAATAGCAATTCAGGTGAAGAGCTGTAGGAAGGCGGAAGAAGGATTTTGTCTTCCATTGCAGCACGTACATGCCTCTTGTTTGCAAATTACATTGCAGCTTACAGCACATTGAATTTCTAGTTAAAATTATACTGGTTGTTCCTAAATGTGCATCTGTATGAAGGCTTCCCAACATTTTAGGTTGATACCTTTGATGGAATAGGGGAACATTGATTTATTGGGGGAGGGGGGCTTGATGGTCCACAGAATGCTACAGAATATTAACCTATGTTTTCCTTGGGGAGGGAGTCATATATCATTTTAATTTTATAAGAACTAAACAATACAGTGGCAAAGGAGTGCTGTCAGGCACCAAGAAAGTGATACACTACTGCCTACAGGAACCAGGCTGGAGAATTCATTATACAAATCAATACATCTAAGTGTGAAAGAAATGTGCATTCTCCTTGGTCTTTTTTCTAAGCAACTCTCTCCCTTGAAAAACAAGTGGACTGAAAAAGCAAACAGGATTGTTTTTGTGGTCACAGCATTGTTTGATCATATTTCAATTGCATAATAGAAGAAGAAAGCTTGAACAAGAGCAGGCAAGGCACCAAAACACTTCTCTCAGTATGGAGGAAGAAACCCTAATTAAGCCTTGCCCAACAATTGAGAAAGGGATTTTCCCAACATCATTGTTGGGAAATACTGTCTCCATTCTTAAATGTACAGGTTTGCAAAATCAGAGCTCTTCCCCCATTTACCTCCCTTTCCTGTCTCTTCACTTCAGCTGATATATGGCCGGGAATCATTACGGACCTCCCCACTCTGTTCCAAGTGAGAGGATGTGTGCCTCCAGGCAGATGCTACTGCAGCTGGACAATCTTTATTGATTCAGAAGAAAGGGAAAAGGTTCAAGGTAGGTTTTCATTTGAAACAGAGGCAAACTATGTAGACTTTCCCACTGAACAATTCTGCCTCCCAGGTCAACTTTGGAATTTTTTCCCCAAATTAATCTTTGTTGCAAAGCCACCACTTGTGGCAGATGGAATGATTTTACTTCTGGTGAGTAATGCAGAAAAAAGGGAAAGTTTCCATCTATTAATGGCTCTGCAAAATATGAAAAGCTGACATTAAACTAGGGATTAGATATTATGCAATTTTAAAACTTTAAGTTTTGTTTTTATCTTTTTAAGGATAATGTTTTATTAAATTACTATTAAAAAGAAAATTATGTAAAAATTGTGTGGTTGATTAAGAATCCTGAAGGATCTTACAAAGATCGACAAAGATTCTATCGAACTGACTTTTTAAGGATTATTGTCAACTTCATCAGATGCGTGCAGTATTATTCTCACTGCACTTTTGTAATAGAAAAAAGCCTACAAAGAATTGAAGAGAGACAACAAGGCAACCTGTTCTGCTGTCCTGCCTATCTAAATTAATTTGTCCATATATCAGGTTTCACCATCTAATTTTAAACAAAGGTCCAAAGATAAATTCATTAAAAACATGTTCTTAACATTTTTAAAAAAATAATAATAGCTCATGTCTTAATAAAATTGCCAAAATCTCTTTATATTTGAACATCTTCAGTGGAAATCCACATAAGCTTTTTAATTCTTAAGAAATGTGTCAACATCATGACACCTAAGCAATAATATTAATAATGCTGATAAATAATAATATAGTGTTACATACATAATGCTGTCCAGAATTGTCAACTCTGGGAATGTCTACTTTTCCTTTCAGAAAAACTTCATAGTAACATTGCATTTGTCTGCAAGAATGCTGTTTTTATTTGTTTGGTTGCCAAGTCACAAACTTTAATCTGCTTTGTTGCAGAGAATAGAAAAGAATAAATGCTATCTGTCCTTTTTAAAATATTGAAAGGTGAAAGAGAAAATTCTCATTTAAACTGCCACCCCTTATTCCCACTATATGCCAAGAAAAGTGTAACTACTTTTTCTTCATTATTTTTGAGGTCCATTTGAGGTCAAGGGTCCAAAATAATGAAAAAAGAATGGGTTAGTTTTATTATCTTGAATGAAAACTGTTAATCAATCTATTTATTTCAACACTGAATAGGCAGTTCCCTGTCCTTATTTGCTATGCTTCCCATGAATATTGAATTCATATTTTCCAAAATTAGGACCTATATTTGAAGTATATTCAAAATGGTTGAAAAGGGCCAATTAATTATTCTGAGAAGTCCATTGGACGCCATCCAATGAGATAGAATAGCCAGACTTCTCTTTTATATGCTAGCCAAATATGTGGTTAATTTGACCAAGGATAGTTCATTGTAACCCAGCAGTATATTCTTTAAATTTGTGGTGCGTGTTGCCCAAACATACTTAATTTCTTTGCCATCAGGTTAACTTGATCAAATCTTGCTTTTTCAAGTCAGTCTCTTTGGATTGATCTGGGCTTCCACCCAAATAAAATGTGTGCAGGTTGGAATTCATCCTAGAATAAAAAGTCTAGCTATAGTTTTCTGAAAGTTATCCAGATAATTTTTGTTCCTTGTAAGCAAACTGAAACAGGTACTGTGTTTCTGTGTTTGATTCAGTCAAAAATAGTTGCTCTTAATTTCCATTGTAAATGGATGGACTTTAATCAGAATAAAGCTAGGTTTTGTCCCATTATGTTCAAAAGTACCTATACTGAGTATCTAATTCAAATCAAACCCATCCCAGATCTTGAAGAAGTGAAAGAAGTCTTCTAAGTCATAACAAGAAAAAAAAAAACAAGAGAAAAATCAGTGCAATTTGGAGAAGAAGTTATAATGTGGTACAGGTTTCTAATGGATGTGACATAAATGCCCTTGGGTGCCTTAAGTCTCTGTAGATTTTGAGACATTCATATAAATGAATGTCTTAAACCTGCCTCAATTCTCTAGCAAAAAGTATTTCAGCTTCACCCAACTGGCAGTTCTGGAGAATGCAAAAAAAAAAAAAAAAAGTTCTAGGAGAACACTTGTGATCCAAGAACCACAGGTTACTTATCCCTGCTTGCTCTCAACTGTCTTATATTTCAAGGATCACTTCACAACTGTACTTGAAGTGAATGGAGATGATATTGTTGTCTGGAACTTAAATTTGCTATTAATGTTAAATAGATCATAAGTATTGTGGATCTTATAATTTATGCATCAAATCTAAGGGAGTTATGAATGCAGTGGGAATGGAATGAGATAAAGGATCAAGAGTAGATTATTGCTGAACGAATGAAGAATTCACTGAATTCTAATTCACTGAATTCAAAATGACAAGTAAAAAGAGTTTACAATTATTTGTATAAGCAGAGAATAAACGAGAGTGAAGTTATGGAACAAATACATGGAGATAGAATATATAAGTAAAGATGAAAGAGAATAACAAGAAAGGCATTCCTGGGTAAAATTAATGAAAATCTTAAAAGGTTTAAATTTAAAGGACAAAAGCCAATATGTAAAATCATGTATTGATGCAATGGTAGCAATACAGTTTTACTTTATTTTATTGATTATTGATTAGTCAGTTGACCATATCAGTATCAGCTACGGTAATGTACAGTACAAACAGATAAGGTATAATGCAGTAAAATTATATAAAATATTACAATGAGATAAAATAGAATAAGATATAATATATACATATAAATCTAGAACAAAACTATGGATAAAATAAGATAATTATATCTCAATATCACCCCTACAATCTACCTGAATCATCTCATGTATGCTGATCTCAACTGGATCATTTCACCCCAGGTACTGTGTCGTGTTCATTGTTATTTTCAAACTCTGGCTGCACATAAGGTAAGTTGTTTTGTATGGGGTTCCCAATGGGTCATTCATTTAGTACATAGACCAAGGTCTCTCACCCTCTTATACAAATAATAACCAAACAGGATATGAGCCAGGTCCTCTTCCTCTGCCGCCCGAAGTTTCCAAAAATAAAATGTTGTTGTGAGGTGTTGTGAATGGTAATGGTATAAACTAGTTCTAGCTAACATTTATTTTTCTTATTCATTTTGGGGGGCTTATGAGTTCATAAACATTTTCTGACCTCTCCATAATGTTGCTTATTCTGGGAGACAATAGCTTAATAGGTATATATATGTGTGTCTGGTGAGTTTGATACCAAATCTTGAAGTTTCCACAGGCAGAATATAATTTTTACCATTGAACTACAGTGATAAAACTGATATTTGATGGTCTTCAATTTTACACCCAGGGCAACCATAGAAAAATATATTGGAGCTTTCCTTCATAAGTCTCTAGTTTAATCTATCTTCTTTTCCTGTTCTTCTAAACTCACAAGAAATACATTTCAAATATTTGCAATGCTATTAATAAAGTAATTTTAAAAAGTAGCAGAGAAGATTACATTATTTTTCAGAAGGAAAATTCTGACAGATATGACCTTTCTAACACCTAAATGAGTTGCCAGGGTGATTTAGCATAGCCTGAAACAATAAATAACAAAGAATTCTAATTGCATACTAAAATATTCACATGCAACATCAAGGAATAGTCATGACTCCCTATGCACAAAAGTCCTTAACAAGTGCATATTCTTCAGACCAAAACATTTTTCAAAGCTCCTTCACAATGATTGCTTAAGGAGATTTTCAAGATGCTGGTTTTTAGAAAGTTCTGTGAAGCACGAAAATGTTGAAAACACTGAAAAAATTAATAGTATCCTTATAGTTGGATGGTGAGTTTTTAGATTAAACCCTGAACTACTTGCCCACTACATATAAGCATGTAATAAGCACTAAAGAGGTGCATTATAAAATTTACCTTATTTAATCAATCATATAGAAGAGAAAGCAGAACTATATGAATTTGTCCTTGTATTGTTGAATGGTGGAGTTTAAACCCCAAGCCGCTTGCCCATTGCCCATATAAATATGTTGTAAGTACTAGAGAGATGCATTGTAAAGTTTGCAATGTTTACATGTGGAAGAGAAACAGAACTGTATAAAATGACAGATAGCACCTTTTTAAAGTCTAGTCTGCAGGACATAGCCCAGATATTTTGCTACCTGTCACAAAAACCAATAGGAGACCTTCCTATTCTACAAACAGAAGTAGACATTCCCTTAACATTGGAGGGAATATTTTATATAAATTTATACAAATGCTATACTGTACATGTTTGGCCTGCAATAGCAGAGAAGTAGGAACAGAAACAGACACCCTAATTTTCCAATGGTTGCTCCATGATGCAAATGTATAAGAGTAGAACGAGCCTTATGAAAGCAATTGCAAATTTAATTTATATAAGGTAAACAGAGAACATATAACCATACTACCTTGTCTTCTTCTTTCTCAGGAACCCACCCTTCGTCAAACTGGAATGAGACTGAGGGTTCTACTGATTTTTGAAGTAGTGATACACCTTTATTGGAAAAAGGTAAGGTACATTTACACTACTTTTTATAATTCTTATTTTTAACTTTATCTCACTTTGCTAAATCTTACCTTATTTCATATCCTCATATTTTATAGTAGCTAATATCCACTGTCTCGGCATGGTCAATTTGACTAATCAATAAAGTTTATTCTCCATCATTCTTTAAATAAATTATGTCCAGATGTCAAGATTTTGTTACCAAGATTTTGTCTGGTTAATCCTTGCATCAGAGCTCTGAAAAATGTTCTTGCTATTGAGCTAGTCATTTGCTCAAAGGGAAAGAGAGAAGAAACAAAACCTTCTCACAGGGATTTTTGGCATTCAATGCAACAAGCACAAAAAGTGACTATCAGCATACATTCCTGGCTAGCAAAAGACCCAAGCAATCTGGGTAGGTGCATGCTGATGCATCTGGTGCCCTTCTCAGGACACAGTATAGCCAATTCAGAGCTCTGCATTGCAGCAGAACAATTAATCCAGATCCACTTTGGATGATTAGGTACAGGTAGGGTATATCGTTTTTTGGTATCCCTTTTACCTGGAAATAGATTCCCCAATTGAATATTTTTGTGAAGGGGATTAGATGCCTGAATTTCTCCTATGTTTCTCAGGAGTTCCCATTCAGGTTGGATACTATTGTTTGGATTGTTGATCTGGAATTCTTCCCTTTCCATCTGTGGACTTGTATAGAACAAGTTATAGTTAAGGTCATCAGGAGGTCAAGCTATTACTAAATTGCAGCTTCCAGCTTGACTGGGTGGCTCAGTTTCTATGTGATCACAAAGCTGGTTTGAGGTGAAGCTACAGTGCATGATTAGGCTGTTATTACATACCTGATTAGGGAAATCAGGCTGTGGCTTTTTTTTTTTTTTTAAGTTTTCTCTCCATCATCAACTTGCATCTGCCATCATCCTCTTCCTTCCCCCATTCTATCCTTCCTCCTTTACCATTGCAGCCTTTAAGCCCAACAAGAATCACAAAATCCTCAATCCCCTCAGAAAACGCTTATTCTCAAGGACCCTAATATTCCCCCTTCACCAGAAAGAGATTGGCATAGTACAAAAAAAAAACAATGATGGGTTGATAATGATGATTAACATTATTAAATCAAAGTAACGTGGCTGTGGGGGAACCTGTTCTCCTGCTTTCTTCAGTCACACAAGTGTTCTAAAATAATTGCCTGGATTCTTTCCAAATTCTGCCAAGTTAAAAAATACTTGCAGGCTCAGGTATTATGTATCTTCAGATGAAGGGTAAGGTCATAGGTTTCCTGGAATGTTTGTTGTGCTACACCCAGAGTTGGTGAAGTGGTAGCCATATAAATATGATTGATGAGAGAGAAATGTAGGAGGGAGGGAAGGAGGGGGAGAGAGGGGGAGAGGGAGGGAGGGAGGGAGGAAGAAAAAAAGAGAGGGGGAGGGAGAGAGAGAGAGAGATCCTAGATGCCATTCAACTCGCACAAGCTAATCTAATGAGGAGTGGTAGCATGGTGCAAACTGAAAAACACATTTCAGTTTGTCCTGCTTAGACTTCTTTTTCAGATTTACTGATTAAATAAGAAGTAAGAGAAACTTGTGTCTTATTTTGCATGGTGAATTTTATTCTCTACAAACAAGGCATTGGTTCCATTTTTTTTAAAGGTACAGACTAGTTCAGCAGGATCCTCCAACAGTGTAGGTGGGTGTTTTCAGCCAAATCTATAATTAAAATGCACAAAGACGTAGAGAGTACTTACCACAGATGTTTATAGCACAATACATAGAAATTATGGGATAAATTATGCTTTACCAGAAATTACACATGACTTGCTCTTGTCTTACCTCTAACAGTTGTACTAAAGACAGAATTTTCATAGATCACTTTTCATTTTCTTACTGTAATCACAGAGTTACAGGAACACTTGCCTAACTTTCCTAGCTACAGCAATTAACTCTGCAACAATCCAGTGGGAGGGAGCACAGACGCACACCCTGACCAGATTAATTCATATTGCCAGTTAACAATCTCTTTGAATGAGAACTACACCAGGGGTGGAATTCTACCAGTTTGCACCTATTCGCTAGAACCGGCTGTTAACATTTTAAGCAGTTCAGAGAACCGGATGTTAGAAGAAATTACTGACCTAATCCTGTAAGGAAGGCAGGAAGGAAACATTCTGGTGTTCCTTACAGAAACTGCCTCAGTTAACCCTTATTACGTTCTTGGCGGGACTAGACTTCCTGTCTCTGGAACGTCTCTGGAGTTTTTTTCCCCTCCTTTGTTGGCACTTTGCTTGTGTGGAGTGACTATTCAAAATTACAATGGCACTGAAAAACTGAGATGCGTGTCTCGATGTGACTGATATTGAGTTGGCCACACCCAGCCAATAACATGACCACCAAGCCATGTCCACCCAGTCACATGACCACCAAGCCACACCCATCACCTAAACTACACCTACAGAACTGATTGTTAAAAAATTTGAATCCCACCCTTGAACCACACCACTCATACTACAAAAACTTATTACTAGCAACCTACCCTACTTTGCATACTCCAAACTGTACATGAAAATAGTAAGGCCTAAAATGAATTTAAACATATTTTCTTAGGGGAAAAAAATATCCTCCCTCAAAAACCAGAATAAAAAGGAGAAAAAAATCTTGCATTAATCAGGCACATAGCACCATTCAGTTCTCTGTCATTACTGCTCAAGCTATTGTGGAATGTCAATCATAAAGAATTTAGATCTCCATATATTAATTATGCTAATAAATTTGCTTACTTGAATATAATTGCCATCATTATCACTGGCTATAAACTATAAACTATCACTATAGTCTAAAACAGGGATATTAAACTCAATTTCATTGAGTGGACATGGCCTTGGTAGATATGGCCAGCTTGAAATCACTTGTGTCAGGGGCACCTATTGGGGCCCAACTCTCTGCCAGTGAAAATGTTCTCCTGAGCTCTGTTGTCAGCTGGGATGGCCTCCTGTAAACTTCCTCCAGTGAAAACGGAGCTCAGGAGGGCTGTGCATGGCCCTCATGAGCTCTGATTTTGGCTGGGATGGCCTCCTGAAACCTTCTGTCAGTGAAAACGGAGCTCTGTTTTCACTAGCAGAGGCACCACGGGCCAGTCCTTCAGTTTCCAGGGCCAGGGGGCCAGATCTGGCCCACGGGCCTTAAGTATGACATGCCTGGTCTAATATAGCTAGAATCCACATAATTGAGTTTTGCTACTAAAGGTAGAAGACAAGAACATTCCCTTCTCCTTCCCATGTATTTGTTGTTCAGCTGCAAAGTCATGTCCAACTCTTTGTGATTTCATGAACCATAGCACTTCAGACTCTCCTGTTCTATACTGTCTCCCAGAGTTTGCCCAAATTCATGTTCATTGTATCATTGACACTATCTAACCTCTATCTAAAGCCCATGTCACACTGCACCAACAGATGCAAAGAGGATGTAAAACGGACAAAAAAGCTTGCCATCCATTGGAAAATGCGATGCATCTGTTGTGTACTCACTGCGTACGTCTTTCATACGCTCTATCCGTCAAACATCTGTCTGCTGCTATTTCATCCGCTCAAAAAGTTTTGAGCTGCACAAAACTTTTTGAGCGGATGAACTTTCCGCTGCGTACAATCTACATCCGCGACACATAGGGACAACAAACATTCTATGTCCGTTGTCATCCGTTACACGTCCGATGTATCCTCTCGGCATCCTCTAGCCATCCATGCAACTCAAATCCACTCCAGCGGAAAGCAGAAAGAGGGAGGAAGCGAAAGGTACATGGAATGTCCACACAGCATTAGTAGCACGGACATAGAAAGGATGAAAGCGGATGCAACTCGGATATAAAGCATTAAAATGGACAAAACGTTCATATATGGGACATGTCTCGGATATTTAGGATGTCTGGAGGATGTCTAGAGTATGTGGAAGGACACCTAGTGGAAAACCGACATTTCCTATAAAAAGGGGAAGGAAATCACCTGGATCTCACTATCAGTCCAGCAGCCCTGGTGTGCAGACCTCTTCAGCCTTGCTGTTGCTCTTCCACATCATCCATTGATGTCCACCATAGATCATCGCACACTCCTTTTGGTAGCCGCCATCATTCAACACCAGAACCAAGCCCTCTTCAGACTGTTTCACCTTTTCTACGCAAGGAGAAGGAGACGTCCAAGAGCTGTGTGGGTCCGAAGATGGATCGGGAGAAGAGTGGAGTTTAGACTGCATGGCAAGCTGATAGTGGCGCTGAGGAATGAAGACCCTCGTGCATTCCAGGACTTCATGAGGATGCCACCATCCATGTTTGATGAAATTGTGGAGCATCTGAGACCAAGCCAAGCACCAACTTGGTCACCAGGTGACCAAGCCAAGCACCAACTTCCGTCCCAGCCTGGACCCTGGGCTGAAGGTGGCACTGACTCTGTGCCACCTGGCCTCTGGAACCACATACAGAAACATACAGTACGCCTGGAGGGTGCCACACAACACTATCAGCATTGTGGTCAGACAAGTGGTGCAAGCCATCATCGAAGAATATGTGGAGGAGCTCATCCAGTGTCCCACCACTGAAGAAGGCTGGAGGAAAGTTGCAGAGCAGTGGTATCAGAGGGGGAATTTTCCCCATACCTTTGGAGCCATAGATGGGAAGCACGTGGCCTGCAAAGATCCACCCAACTCAGAGTCCTCTTATCACAACTACAAGGACTTCTTCAGCATCATCCTCTTTGCCATGGTTGATGCTGACTACAAGTTCATTTACATCGATGCTTCAGGCAACGGGTCAGCTTCAATTGCCCAGATATACAACGCCAGTGATCTCAAGGGTGGGCTGGAATGCAGGTTCATCATGGGTTTCCCAGATCCAGACCCCCTACACAATGCCACACAAGATGTGCCTGACTTCATCGTGGATGATGACGCCTTCTCCCTCAGAACTTACCCCATGAAGCCCTACACATAAAGATACCTCACCCATGAAGAGAGGATCTTCAACAACAGGCTGTCCAAGGCAAGACGGGTGGTGGAGAACTCCTTTGGCATCCTGGCCAACAGGTTCCAGGTACTTCTCACCACCATGCAGCATCGCCCACAAACTGTGAGGAGCATTGTGGAAGCTTGCATCCTGCATCCTGCATCCTGCATAATCTCATGCGCACCCTCTACCCGGTGTTGCAGAAGAGGCTTGTGGACCGTCAACAAGGGAATGGGGACATGGAGCATGGTGAATGGAAGCAAGGACAAAACCTGATAGACACTGTGGATGTGCAAGGCCCCAACAGAGCTTCACGTGAAGGGAAGAAGCAGCGCAACCTCCTGAAACACTGGTGCAACTCCCCAGCTGGAGCAGTGGAGTGACAAGACAGGATGGTAGGTGCTTAATGGATACTTCCTTCAGCCTGTCTCATCACACTGATGAGACAGGCCATGTATGTTGCGGCCCTACAATGAACAGGGCATTAATAAAGAGTTTTGTTTATGTTGAAATGTGTGATCAATGATTAAATTGTTATTGATAATAAAGGGCCATATGTGTGGCAGCTGGGAGGGTGGAACATACAGTCCCACTATGCTTGCACTGGAGGTCTATCTATCCCACAGCTATCCTTACCCATCCCACAACTATCCTTACCCATCCCACAGCTATCCTTACCAATCCCATAGCTATCCATCCCACAGCTATCCTTATCCATCCCACAGCTATCCATCCCATAGCTATCCTTACCAATCCCACAAGCATGCAAAGGCTTAACCCTTTTTTCAAAGTTTTCACCAACACTTTATTAAGTAAATAAAATGAACCAAGTGTGTGAAGCAAAGATAACCTTTATTAATAACAAACTGTATGACTTTATTAAAAAGCAAAATGACCCAAGTAAAGTGTCTTAAGCAAAGATAAAGTGAACAGGTAACAACTCAGTCTCTGGCACTCTTCTCAGTCACTCTGAGGCGTGCCCATGGTCTCAGATGTAAACGGGCCAGGGAATGTGGAGGTGGCTGTTGCTGGAGTGCTGGTCTGAGGCGCCATTGGGGTGCCTGGCCCCGAGAGTACAACAGGGGATGGTGTGTGCAGTAAGCTCTCAGAGAGCTGACTCAGTCCCGTGAGATTGAGAGGCCCTTCATCAAGGACCTGGGATGTGAGGCCCAGCACTGATGACAGATGTTTTGATGAAGGGCTTGGCTGTGGGGTGGAGGAAGGAGGAGTGTAGTGGGACTGTCTGGTCTGCAGCTGGGTCAGGTGAGGCGTCTGTGGCATCTGAGGAACCTGGGTCTGGACTGGGAAGGGCTGCCTCTGTTGTGGGAAGTCCTGGTAGTGGTAGGCTTGGTAGGCGAGGGGCTGTTGAAATCCGTGGAAGGGCTGTGACATTGCCTGGGGTTGAGGAATAGACCTGGAGTGGGTAGGAGCAGGTTCAGCTGGGCCTGGAGGATGGTGCAGAAGAGCTGTGATCCTCTCCTTCATCGCCTGGTACTGGGCCTCGGGCCTGTCCATGAGGGTCTGGCTCACATACATGATGAAGGGCTTGCGGTTAGAGGATGGTATGTTGAAGTGGACCAGCTGGGAGAGGAGATCTGTGCTGGCTTTTATTGTGTCCCTGATCTCCAAGAGGACAGTGTGGATCTATCCCTCCGGTCTGCCTCTCTGCCTGCTTTCTGTGGAAGTGGAGCTAGGGTGGGTGTGGTTTGGTCTCTGGTGGCTGCTTCTTCCTCCTCCATCTGAGACAGGGGATCCTCCACATCCTCTGGCATGGGGAGTGCAGCTATCGGGGGGGTCTCTGTCGTGGGGCCCTCCAAAGACACCTGCCTGGACATGGTAGCTGTCTCCTGGCTGGAAGAGGAGTGGCTCTCTGTGGGCTGTCTGTGGGAGAGGGTTGACAGAGGGGCTGCTCCTCGGTGGCGGATCTCACCCTCCAGGAAGCTGCACCTGGCCATGATGTACATCTCCCGGTCAGTGAGCTTGATAGCAGCCTGGCCAGATTTCTTCAGGTGCAGCTTGCCATACCAGGTGTACATGTGCTTCCACCATCCCAGGAGTATGTCTGAAGTGTAGCCCAGGCTTTCTGCCTTGTCTCTCCATGCTGCCTGCTTCCTCTTGGTGTCGCGATAGAGCCTGTGGCCCTTTCTCCACAGGTACTCGTTCTCCCTCAGCCATTCCAGCACCTCCTCCTCATGGTCTTCGGAAATGGAGTACTGTTTCCTCTCTCCCTTCTCCTTGCTTGCCTCTTCCTCCCTCTGGCAGGGGCTTCAGGGCCTTCAGCAGCAGGGTTTTGAGGGCCTTGGGGCTGGTCCATCACAGCAGCAGCAGCAGCAGCAGCAGCACCAGCAGGAGAAGCACCAGCAGCAGCAACACCAGGAGCACCACCACCAGCAGCAGCTTCAGCATCAGCGCCAGGGGGTGGGATGGTGGTTCTGTCCTTCTTGCCAGGGCTGGCAGGAGTAGGCACAGGCTTCCTCTTCTTCCCCATGGTGTTCTCTCAAGATGTCTCTGGCAGCAGGTCTTTCCTCTGAATGCTGACTGCTTGCGAGCTGCATCCTTTCATATCCGTGGAGCTTACGCAATTTATCCTCCCCGCATGCGCACCGAACACTTTGCTATGCATCTGCTATGCATCCTATAGGCGTCCGTGATGCATCCACGGCATCCTCTACGCATCTGCTACGCATCCGCTCCTTCCGCTAAGCGTCAGCTTCGCTGTTCTCCCACAGATGCCCTGCGGATGTGTCATCCGCTTCCATCCGCTTCCCTCCGCTAGGCTTCCTACGAACATCCACTTTACATCCCCGCTACATCCTCCCCACGTCCGTTCCTTTCCGTTGTTGTCCGCTCTGTTTATGCAAATTTGGGGCACTTTTGAGAGCGGATAACAACGGATGGAAAATTTGCTCGTCTGCTATGTCCTTTTTGCATACGTTTTGCATCCGTCGGCCAGTGTGACCTTGCCTTCACATCTCATCCTCTGCCATCCCCTTCTTCTTTTGCCTTCAGTCTTTCTCAGATTCAAGATCTTTTCCATCTTATTTGGTGACTAAAGTATTTGAGCTTCAGCTTTAGGATCTTCCCATGTATAGCAACCAGAAATTGAATCTGCCTTCAACATTGGCAAGGCAGCCTAGGTATTAGTCAAAGTATAACAGCATTCTTTATTAATTTTCTATCACTCTGCAACCACCATTCAATTTCTTCTGGCAAGCTGCATTATTTTGTCCAAATAATGAGTAAAGTATGACTCTGAAAGGATAACATGGTCCATTTGTGAATTTGCAATGTAACAATGCACTCAATGTTAATTGTTTAGTTATTTTTGATGTATTCAAATGTGGCTAACTTAAACAATATGAAACTAAATAATGGAGCAGACATTGCAAAAAGAAATATTATATTAATGCTCCATTTATCAGTTGATACAGCTATATTGCTTGTGAATCCCTGTGCATTTGTTTTATGATGTCTTTCTATCTCAAAAAGTCAATACTATAGCTTCCACCATCATTCATGCCCAATGAGGCTTAAGCTCTTCCCAGGTGTTCATTGAGAGAATGACAATTCTTCTATTGTACCTGGCTTTTTCCAGAAATACTTGCTGCCTGGGTTCAGGCTGTTCTCTTCTCCACAGAAGAGAACAGCCTGAATGCTTTGAATGTTGTCCATACAAATTTCAGACACAGAGCCAAGTTCTTGAGTCAGTTGTCAGATCTTTCCGTCTATGTTTTCTCAGGTTACAGTAGAAGAATGTTTTTGATCTGAGAACACAACAGGTTGCATGCTGAACTATAAGACTTTGGAGAATTCAACCATGTACAGTAATATATTCTTATTCTAGTGCACCATTAAAAAACCAAGTAACCAGCAAGTAAAGGAAAACATTAAAATAACGTTGATGCCCTAACTGACCCTCATGTAATTTAAAGTGCAATTTATGTTAATAAGTTATAAAAACACAACAGAAGTTGCAACTGAATTTTAAAATTTTTGCATGAAAGAATTGCATCAATATTTGGCCATTTCATTACTAAGAACCTACTTAACTTTAAGGACAATTTAATTTGTATTATGGTCTGGTACAGATTCATTTCACGCAGGGAGAGGGAGACATCTGCCTTGTTATGAAAAGGCAGCAAATTAATCATTCATTTATACTTCATATATCTTACATTACAGTGATAGAATAAAAAAGAGGTTTGTGGGTTGTTTTCACTTAAGTTACATAATTATTTGAGAGGCTTGATAGAGCCATACCCTTTGTGGTTCTATATTAGTCAATTATAAATCTACCTGCCCATTTTCTTTCTTTAAATCCCATTTTACTACCTTTAAAAAGGTTTAACATTAGGTCTGAATTGTTTGGTACAGTGTAAGTAGTTCTAAGACCAATTTAGAGGATTCTAGATAAATAGTATTAATACAAATTTAGAGGGTTTCTAAAGAAAAACTTTCACAGATTTTCACAAAAGGAACTTATGCCAGCCATCCACAGTCCTGCACTCAAGTGATTTAAAATTCAGTGCAACATAGCTGGAGACTCCAGTCTGGAAGAGGCTGGTTAATATTAGGTGCACTCACCACCTTGAATTATTTATAAAAATAATCTTGGTATTTTTTTTAATCTAAAACATTGAATGGTAAATAAATGTTACAGACATTAAATGAGTTTCAGACTAGATTTATTAAAAAAGGAACATCCAGGAAACATATTTTTCAGACTAGACTTTGACAAAGTATGCTCACAGGATGTTCCTTCTTTAATTTCTTATATTAGTTCTCTTCATATCAGTTCTTACGCAATGTATGATGCTGTTTAGCACCATGAGCTTACACAGCATGTTTTTGCAGGCACTTTACCAACATTTTCTGGCAAGGAGATCCAGCTGCAACATGAAGGAAAATACCTCTTATGACAAACTCCCAATGTATTTACTATTCAGCAGAAATGAACAATTTCTTCATTCTGTGACCCAATCATTTTATATCCTAATTGTCAATAGTAATGCTCCTTAGCAACTAAACGATCTTTTAGTTCTGTCATTCAATCCAGTTGTAGATACCAGGACTTGTAGCATGCTTATCTTCCAGAGGCATCATAACAATACAATCATAATCTTGATGAAACTGCCATTTACTATGGGAAGGGATTGTCAAACTGAAAGTGTCCAATAAATCTATTAAACTTAAGGGGGGAAAGTTGTACATATCCCAGCATTTTAGCTGAAATCTCTTAATGGTGAAGAATGCTGAGAATTGTTGGGACCATTGAATCACATGAACAGATGCTAAGAAAGATACAAAGAAAAACATGAGGGAACAAAAGGAGGAAAACCCCAATCATAATGTACCTTTCTTTGCATTCTACCCTTCTTTGCATTGGGGTGTACAGTATATTCTGCCACCTCCTCTCTTAAGGCTAGGTCACACTGGCCGACGGATGCAAAACGTATGCAAAAAGGACACAGAGGATGAGCAAAATTTCGGGGGTGGCTCCATCCGTTGTTATCCGCTCTCAAAAGTGGCAAAAATTTGCATAAACAGAACGGAAAACAACGGAAAGGAACGGACGGGGGTAGTACGTAGTGAGGATGATAAGTGGATGTTCGTAGAAAGCCTAGCGGATGGAAGCGGATGGAAGCAGATGACACATCCGCAGGGCTTCCGGGGGAGAATAGCGAAGTGGACACATAGCGGAAGGAGCGGATGCGTAGCGGATGATGCAGATGCATCACGGACGCCTATAGGATGCGTAGTGCATGCGTAGCGGATGCAAAGCGGATGCAAAGCGGTCACTGTGCATGCGGGGAGGATGAATTGCATCAGCTCCGTGGATATAAAAGGATGCAGCTCGCAAGCAGTCAGCATTCAGAGGAAAGACCTGCTGCCAGAGACATCTTGAAAGAACACCATGGTGAGACAGTCAGGGAAGAAGAGAAAGCCTGTGCCTACTCCTGACAGCCCTGGCAAGGACAGAATCACCATACCACCCCCTGGCGCTGACTTTGAAGCTGCTGGTGCTTCTGCTGCTGCTGCTGGTGGTGCTCCTGGTGTTGCTGCTGCTGGTGCTTCTCCTGCTGGTGCTTCTCCTGCTGCTGCTGCTGCTGCTGGTGGTGGTGCTTCTCCTGCTGCTGCTGCTTCTCCTGCTGCTGCTGCTGTGATGGATCAGCCCCAAGGCCCTCAAAGCCCTGCTGCTGAAGGCCCTGAAGCCCCTGCCAGAGGGAGGAAGAGGCAAGGCAAGGAGAAGGGAGAGAGGAAACAGTACTCCATTTCCGAGGACCATGAGGAGGAGGTGCTGGAATGACTGAGGGAGAACGAGTACCTGTGGAGAAAGGGCCACAGGCTCTATTGCGACACCAAGAGGAAGCAGGCAGCGTGGAGAGACAAGGCAGAGAGCCTGAGCTACACTTCAGACATACTCCTGGGATGGTGGAAGCACATGTACACCTGGTATGGCAAGCTGCACCTGAAGAAATCTGGCCAGGCTGCTATCAAGCTCACTGACCGGGAGATGTACGTCATGGCCAAGTGCAGCTTCCTGGAGGGTGAGATCCGCCACCGAGGAGCAGCCCCTCTGTCAACCCTCTCCCTCAGACAGCCCACAGAGAGCCACTCCTCTTCCAGCCAGGAGACAGCTACCGTGTCCAGGCAAGTGTCTTTGGAGGGCCCCACAGCAGAGACCCCCCCGAGAGCTGCACTCCCCATGCCAGAGGACGTGGAGGATCCCCTGTCTCAAATGGAGCAAGAAGAAGCAGCAACCAGAGATCAACCCACACTCATCCCCAGCTCCACCTCCACAGAAAGCAGGCAGAGAGGCAGACTGGAGGGCCAGAGCCACACAGTCCTGCTGAAGATCAGGGACACCATCAAGACCAGCATAGATCTTCTCTCTCAGCTGGTCCACAGTGATATGCCATCCTCTAATTGTAAACCCTTCATCACGTATGCAAGCCAGACCCTCATGGACCTGCCCAAGGCCCAGTACCAGGTGATGAAGGAGAAAATCACAGCACTGCTGCACCACCCTCCAGGCCAAGCTGAACCTGCTCCGACACACTCCAGGTCTGCTCCTCCACCCCAGGCGATGTCACAGCCATTCTACGGCTTTCAACATCCCCTCACCTCCCAAGGCTACGAGTTCCAGGACTTTCCAAACCAGAGGCATCCCTTCCAAGTCCAGGCCCAGGTACATGGCACGTGACAGACGCCTCACCTCACCCAGCTGCAGACCAGACAGCCCCACTACACTCCTCCTTCCTCCACCCCACAGCAAAGCCCCTCAACAGAAAATCTGTCTTCAGTCCTGTGCCTGACATCCCAGGTCCTTGAGGAAGGGCCTCTCAATCTCACGGGACTGAGTCAGCTCTATGAGAGCTTCCTGAACACACCATCCCCTGTTGTACTCTCGGGGCCAGGCACCCCAATGGCGCCTCAGACCAGCACTCCAGCAACAGCCACCTCCACAGTCCCTGGCCGCTCGACAGCTGAGACCATGGACATGCTTCAGAGTGACTGAGAAGAGTGCCAGAGACTGAGTTGTTACCTGTTCACCTTATCTTTGCTTAAAGACACTTTACTTGGGTCATTTTGCTTTTTTAATAAAGTCATACAGTTTACTTAAGACAGTTGTTAATAAAGGTTATCTTTGCTTCACACACTTGGTTCATTTTATTTACTTAATAAAGTGTTGGTGAAAACTTTGAAAAAAGGGTTAAGCCTTTGCATGCTTGTGGGATTGGTAAGGATAGTTGTGGGATGGATAAGGATAGCTGTGGGATGGGTAAGGATAGTTATGGGATGGGTAAGGATAGTTGTGGGATAGATAAACCTCCAGCGCAAGCATAGTGGGACTGTATGTTCCACCCTCCCAGCTGCCACACATATGGCCCTTTATTATCAATAACAATTTAATCATTGATCAACACATTTTAAAATAAACAAAACTCTTTATTAATGCCCTATTCATTGTAAGGCCACTCAACATACATGGCACAATCTCATCAGTGTGATGAGACAGGCTCAAGGAAGCATCCATTAAGCATCTACCATCCTGTCTTGCCACTCCACTGCTCCAGCTGGGGAGTTGCACCAGTGTTTCAGGAGGTTGCGCTGCTTCTTCCCTTCACGTGAAGCTCTGTTGGGGCCTTGCACATCCACAGTGTCTATCAGGTTTTGTCCTTGCTTTCATTCACCAGGCTCCATGTCCCCATTACCTTGTTGGTAGTCCACGAGCCTGTTCTGCAACACTGGGTAGTGGGTGCGCATGAGATTATGCAGGATGCAGCAAGCCTTCCATGATGCTCCTCATAGTCCCTGGGCGATGCTGCATGGTGGTGAGAAGTACCTGGAACCTGTTGGCCAGGATGCCAAAGAAGTTCTCCACCACCCGCCTTGCCCTGGACAGCCTGTTGTTGAAGATCCTTTCTCACAGGTGAGGTATCTGGAACTGTAGGGCTTCATGAGGTAGGTTCTGAGGGAGAAGGCGTCATCACCCACAATGAAGTCAGGCACATCTTGTGTGGCATTGGGTAGGGGGTCTGGATCTGGGAAACCCATGATGAGGTTGCATTCCAGCCCACCCTTGAGGTCACTGGCATTGTATACCTGGATATCTGAAGCTGACCCGTTGCTTGAAGCATCGATGTACATGAATTTGTAGTCAGCATCAATCATGGCAAAGAGGATGATACTGAAGAAGCCCTTGTAGTTGTGATAAGAGGACTCTGAGTTGGGTGGATCTTTGCAGGCCACGTGCTTCCCATCTATGGCTCCAACGGAGTGGGGAAAGTTCCACCTCTGATACCACTCTTCTGCAAGTTTCCTCCAGCCTTCTTCAGTGGTGGGACACTGGAGGAGCTCCTCCACGTATTCTTCGATGATGGCTTGCACCACTTGTCTGACCACAATGCTGATAGTGTTGTGTGGCACCCTCCAGGCATACTGCATGTTTCTGTATGTGGTTCCAGAGGACAGGTGGCGCAGAGTCAGTGCCACCTTCAGTCCTGGGTCCAGGCTGGGACGGAAGTTGGTGCTTGGCTTGGTCACCTGGGTCTCAGATGCTCCACAATTTCATCAAACATGGATGGTGGCATCCTCATGAAGTGCTGGAATGCACGAGGGTCTTCATTCCTCAGTGCCACCATCAGCTTGCCATACAGTCCAAACTCCACTCTTCTCCCGATCCATCTTTGGACCCACACAGCTCTTGGACATCTTCTCCTCCTTGCGTAGAAAAGGTGAAACAGTCTGAAGAGGGCTTGGTTCTGGTGTTGAATGATGGCAGCTACCAAAAGGAGTGTGCGATGATCCATGGTGTGCGATGATCCATGGAAATCAATGGATGATGTTGAAGAGCAAGAGCAAGGCTGAAAAGGTCTGTACACCACGGCTGCTGGACTGATAGTGTGATCCAGGTGATTTCCTCCCCCTTTTTATAGGAAATGTCGGTTTTCCGCTAGGTGTCCTTCCACATACACTAGGCATACGCCAGACATCCTAAATATCCGAGATACGTCCCATATATGAATGTTTTGTCCGTTTTAATGCTTTATATACGAGATGCAGCCGCTTACATCCTTTCTATTTCTGTGCTACTAATGCTGTGTGGACGTTCCATGTACCTTTCGCTTCCTCCCTCTTTCCGCTTTCAGCTGCAGTGGGTGTGAGTTGCGGGGATGCCCAGAGGATGCCGAGAGGATACAGCGGACGTGTAATGGATGACAATGGACATAGAATGTTTGTTGCCCATATGTGTCACGGATGTAGATCGTATGCGGCGGAAAGTTCATCCGCTCAAAAAGTTTTGTGCAGCTCAAAACTTTTTGAGTGGATGAAATAGCCGTAGACTATTTACGGATAGATAGAGTGTATGAAAGACGTACGCAGTGAGTACACAATGGATGCATCACGTTTTCCAACGGATGGCAAGCTTTTTTGTCCGTTTTACATCCTCTTTGCATCTGTTGGTGCAGTGGGACATGGGCTTTAGGTACATTCTTTATGCTTATTGCTTAATCCATGTTTCAAAATCTCAAAGAATCTCTTGTGATTCACTGTGCAGATGACAGGCCTGGATTAACATTTGATTCTTTTAAACTCTAACCAGTTTAACAACTCTGGAAATGCAAAGGAAAGTATTCAACTTTTCACTTGATCACTTATATATATATTAATGGTTTAAGTGATTTGAATTTGCAGCTCTCTCAATAGTTTGTTATGATTTAGGCAACATTAAGTGCATCTTTTTTTCAGCTCATGTTTCATATGCCTGAAGAAGCAGTTTCAGTATTCTCTTGATAAAAGGCAGAGATAAAAGGAATAGAATAATGATGCAGTCATAGGGGAGAAATTATCATCGCTAACAATGCATTTTATCTGTTCTGTTAAAGTTTGCAATGTGGAGTCATTTTGCTAGAAGCAAAAGATTGGATTTCTTTAAAAATACAAATTAAAATGATAATTTGCTGCATTGCAACCCTGGTCTTTGGATTCTTACCTCCTGTGCCCCATAATACGAAAACTTTTATAACTCATGGCATGCTAATTTTATTTTAGAGTTCTATCTATCTCCCCAGATGTAGTAGTACTGGAAAAGAAACAAAGCTAGAGTATAAATAAAAAGAAAACCAGGAGGGGATGTAATTCTAAGCTTATTTTCTGAACAAAAGGAATAACAATGTAATTTACATTGTTGTTACAAGACGGTCAAAAAAAATGAGAAGGCACACCAGAGATTGAAGTTTTCTATGTGAACATTATGAGAGCAAGAATCTGACTTGAGCAAGGATTGGTAAAATAGGCCTTAAAACAGAAAAAACAATGAACTACATTGTACAGTGGGCAAAGCTTGAAGAAAGATGATCAAGGATTCAAAGTATATGTGTTCTACAGGTAGGATAGAATAGAATGGAATGGAATAAAATAGAATTCTTTATTGGCCATGTGAGATTGGAATTTGTCTTAGTGCAAATGATCTCGTGTACAAAAAAGGAAAGATACATTCTTCAAGAGTCAAGAATCATAAGGTGCAACACTTCATAATAGTCACAGGGTACAATAAGCAATCAAGTCATACTAGGAATATACAGGATATTCCTAATATCCTTGTAAGGATACAAGTGATAAAATCACAGTCATACAGTCACAAATGGAAGGAGATGGGTGATAAGGAGTGATGAGAAGATTAATAGTAATAGTAGTGCAGACTTTGTAAATAGTTGGACAGTGTTGAGGGAATTATTTGTTTAGCAGAGAGATAGTGTTTGTATGTGCTTGGGGAGAAAGATTTTAGGAATTGACCCCAGATTAACAGTCCCTTGTGCAAAGAACAGGCAGTGTCAGACAAAAAAGAAGATGAGAATAATTCTGCATATGAACCCTATCTATCACCCCTTCCAGGAATGAGGCCATGACAGTGACATATTGATGTCATCAGCCTCTAAATTTGCACCTCCCAAAGGACAGTCATAGCAGTTGTCCAAAGATGCCTCTTCTAAGTCTTCTTCCTGAGTCTGTCTCTCTCCTGAAAGAGAGGTTTAAGTGCAGTATTGTGTTGCATGGGCTGCTCTGCCTTGCATTTCTTAAATGGATCTCAGTTGCTCTCAGGTGTGAACAGCACACACTCTTCCAGAGATGAAGTAAGATATAGCTTCCAGTTCTCAGCTGGCAACCCATTCATCTGCAGCAGATGGATGAAAAAGAGAGAGAAGCGTCTTGGGCTTTGCCTTAGGCAGCAAAATGTTTCATCTGGCTCTTTTGCTTAGACTGCAATCCTACCAACTGCTACTGGCTTAAAAATCCCACTTGGAAGTTTGGTTTGAAAGGCACTTCTAAATAAATTAATAACTGGCCTGGTTGGTAAGCATTGATATGACAATATTTAAAAAAAACCCTGGCACTAACCAAATGTGAAACAGCCAATATTTTGGGGAGAGAAAGTTTACAAAATCTGAAATAAAGCTTAATTATAAGCCCAGCCCAACCCTTTTTTTTTTAAAGAAACAGAGTGACAAAACACAAGCAACCATCATTGTCCTCCCTATTTAGAAAAAAATAGACCAGCACACTATTCTCTGTTGACCATAAAAGCACTGGGCTCTGTGCAAAAGTCCTTTTAAGCTTTGACAGAAAGTTGCTATCAATAAGGTAATAAATTAATTGATCATTTATGAAGGCAGAGGGAGGACAGACAATTATGGTGAATTATGGAATGTGTAACTTTTCTGATTTACCCATCTCTGATTTAATTAGTCAAATTAAATGAAATTAATTCTTCTGCCTGTACAAATGTGACACTGAATCTAAATAAATGAAACATTTTTTTAAAAAAAAGAAGTCTACTTTGAGGGTTTTTGTGTGGCATAATATTATGCACCCCTTAAAATAAGATAAAATCAAACAGAAGTCCAATAGGCTTTTGAATACATTTGCAAGCACATGATAAACTTTCACACAAAATTCCTTGTGTGGATTATGGCAAAATAACTATTTATGAGAAAGAAGCATTTAGGTCTCCAAAATACTGTGTTAAGCTTACTTGCTGTTTTGTCTGTCACTCCTCTAGACCAAGAGTATCAAACTTGTGGCCCAAGGGCCAGATGCATCACGTGCTGGTCATGTCCAACCCTATTTTAGCAAAGGGTGGAAAAGTCACAATATGTCACATGATAACAATGTAACAATGTGAGTTTGACACCTCTGCTCTGGACAAAGAATTTTATCTTCTGCATAGACCTCTGGAGACCACATGAGGTCCAAAGACATTCTTGGAAGTAAACATTAGACATTAGATCCCAGACCTAAATATTCAACATTGCAGCCAACTTAAAAGAACATTTTTTTAAAAAAGGTAAGAGATAGCAAGAGCCATGGAAGTGATAAAGGAAGTGATCATAAACATATAAATGCCCCCAAATATCTTTTGAGGTATATCAGTAGATAGATATCTATTTATCTATTCTTCAAGCTTTATGTCAGTCTGTCTCTGTCTCTATTTCTGTCAGTCTATTATCTCTGTATAGTTAATATACTTATCTTCTCTGCTTTCTATCCATAATATACTTATATTCTCTGCTTTCTATCTGTAACATATTCTAAGTTATAAAGTGTAGTTGGGAATTCTGTAACATACTGATAGAAACTATATATGAAATATAATTCCAAATTATAATCAAATTACAATTCAACAACAATAATTCCAGATTAACACTGTCTCCTTGAAGAAACAAAGTGAAATTCTAATTTTCATAACTATTAAATCACTTGGGAAGTCCATTATGTCAAAGACACCTAATTTTAAATGGGAACATCTTTTCTGGTCCAAATGACCCACATTTATAATACAAGTTTAACAAGCTGCCCTAAACATGGCAGCTAGACACCCTCAAAGTTGACACTAGCTATAGCATAAAACTGAAAGTAGCCCTTACATGATCAGAAAAGTGGAGGGAACTGGTCTATAGAATTGCTTGAATAAAAGGATAGCATCACAAAATAAGTCCCAATTGCTTCCAGATCCTAAATACTGCCTATATCCTAAAGGCTATTTCCCTGTCTACTGAATTCCCACCACGGCCACAATAAAACGCAATACACAATCGTTTTTTGTTTCACATAATTATTCCATACAAATGGATTCTTCTAAACCCATGCAGTTACAAATAAAACTGTACTGCCATCTAGTGACAAATATGACCCAAAGCAGATCAAAATCTACAATTCCAGGCAGTTGTACCAGTTACTGGTACTGCTGAACTGAATAATAATTATCCCATATTATCATCTATCCTGGAAGACTACAGGTTGCAGAAGGCTGTCCTATACATTTACATTAAAATGTTCTCATCGAGAGAAATACGATTGCTTTATTTAGACAAAATTAATATTTTAAGAGGATAAAAACCTAATCCATCCGAGACCCATTTTATTCCAATATTCCAATAAAATAAAAATTTTATTATGGTCATATACCAGCATAAGAAGGGTAAAATACAGTTAGCAATTTTAAAAGCTAAAAAGAATATAAAAAACAAATATGTTTATGTGTGTGTGTGTGTGTGTGTGTGTGTGTGTGTGTGCTGTTTAGCTTCCCTCAGGTATTATCCCACGTTATTGTAGTGTCAGCAGAATCTCATCTGCCATCATCAGGCTTCTGTATGGATGTGTGTCTCACAGCTTTTGGTTTCAAATTCGAGGCTGGTCCATTCTGATTGGCTAGGAGCCTGGGTCTGTGTTCACTGGACTTGGAGTTTGATTGATTGGTGTTTCTGGTTTCTTCTGTCTGTTTTATGCCTTGGTTTTCCAGGTCAATTTTGTCTTTGGGGTTTTTCAGGATGGCTGCTATTTTTTTGTCTGTTTTGAAGGCAGTCTTGATGTGATGCCTATGTAGTATCTTACTGATTTTGTCTGTAGTACCTCTTATGTAGGGCAGGACAGCTGTTCCATAGGTCTGTTGATCTTCTAGGTCTCTGTTATATCTTGGTGTATTTTTGTGGATCAAGCTGGTGATTTTGTTTTTGTGGAAGCCGTTGGCTGTCAATACTTTAGTCAGGATGCATAGTTCAGTCTTTATATGTGTCTTGTCTGCCAGGCGTTTGGTTCTGGTAATTAGTGTTTTACCCATGGAATTTATCTGTACTGGGTGGTGGTGGGATTGGGCGTTGAGGTAGCGGTTGGTGTGTGTTTTCTTCTGGTATATGGTGTGTCCCAGTGTGCCATCTGTTCTTTTGTAGATTACTACATCTAGGAATGGTAGTTGTTTGTTTATTTCCGTTTCCATGGTGAACTTGATTTTGGGGTGTGTGTTGTTTAGGTGTGTTAGGAAATTGTTTAGGTTTTCTTTTCCATGGGGCCAAATCACAAATGTGTCATCGATGTATCTTAGCCATAGTTTGGGTTTGTGGGTGGCATTAGCCAAGGCTCTGGATTCGAATTCTTCCATGAACAGGTTTGCAATGACGGGTGACAGTGGTGATCCCATAGGGGCTCCTTCAATTTGCTTGTATCTTTGTCCTTTGTATATGAAATATGTCTTGATTAGGCAGTGTTCTGTTAGTTCCATGAGGTGTTTAGCTGGTTGGTATTTATTTTTGATGATTTCAAGAGTTTCTTTTATCGGGACTTGAGTGAATAGTGAAACCACGTCGAAACTTACAAGCAGATTTTCTTGTTCCACATGTAGATCTTTGATCATTTCTAAGAAGTGGTATGAGTTTGGTACATATGAAGCTGCGGTTTCAGCATGGGGCTGTAGTTGTTTTGCTAAGTGTTTAGCTAGGTTTTGTAATGGTGCTCCTATGGAGCTGACTATGGGTCTGAGAGGTATGCCTTCTTTGTGTATTTTTGGGAGGCCATATAATTTGGGGCATCTAGAAGATTTTTCTCTTGGGATGATCGTCTGTTGGATTTCTTTGCTTATGTGGCTGGTTATAATTTTCTTCTTGGTTAATTTTTCCAGATATGTGGTTGGGTCTGTGTTTATAGCTTTGTATGTGGAGTCTTGGAGTAGGTCTGTCAATTTTGTTTCAAAGTCTTTTCTGTCCATTACTACTGTGGCATTCCCTTTGTCTGCTGGGAGTATTATTATGCTGTTATCATTTTTCAGGGTTTGTAACGCTCTGAATTCATCTTTTTGCAAGTTATTTTTGGGTGGTTTGGCTGTACATAAGATGTTAGTAACCTGGTGTCTTATTCTGTCAGCTTCATCTGTATTTAATTTGGTTAGGCTGCATTCTACTGCACATATGATGGATTCTGTAGGGATTTTTTTGGGTGCTATGGCATAATTGAATCCTTTGGTTAGGACATCTGTTTCTGTTTTGGTGAGTTCTCTGTTGGAAACGTTATATACTAATTGTTTCAGGTGTTGCTGTGAGTTGTTGGGGGTTTTCTTGTCATTTTCTACATGTTCTACATATATATATATGTAGTTTTTATAGTTTTGTACTCTATGACTATTGTACCCTATGACTATTATTAAGTGTTATACCTTATGATTCTTGACTCTTGACAAATTTATCTTTTCTTTTATGTACACAAGAGAATATGCACCAATTCTTTGTGTGTCCAATCACAATTGGCCAATAAAGAATTATATTCTATTCTACTTTTTTTTTTTTTTTTTTTTGAAAAATTAACCTAACTGTGCTGATGGTGACTCATCAAACCTGGCCAGGATAAAGGCTTCTCTATCTTTTGGGCTTGGGAAGTTGGTGAAATAATTTTTTATAGGTAGTCCTTGGATTCTGAAGGCAGTTGGGACTGGAATTTCCATTGTTAAGTATGCAATGCTAAAAAATGCAATCTCACAATCTCACCTAATGCATTGCTTAATAATGCAAGTCGCTCCTATAGTCACTTCTATTCCTGCTGTGTTTTTGTTTATATATCAATACCCCATAGCATCCAACTATGGCACCTGCCCATGTACACATTCCTGGTCTATACTATAGCATGTAGCATCCACATGCCTACACTCCAGCATGTAACATATAGAATAACAAAATCTTGCATTTCTGAATTCCTCCCATAACGAATGAACTTCAAATTTTTTGAACTTCAAATTTTTGATCCTGAACTTCAAATTTTTGATCCCTTTATTAATTCTTAAATTAAAAAATCAGTAGGTTCTTGTTACATGTCAAAGAGCATTTGGTGGGAAGGAAATCAAGGGAACTGGTTCAACGCTTTTGTTCTTTAGATAGGTTGTTTTCATATTCCCTTGCTTGTGATTGCTACTGTTATCATGTGTGACTTTGAGTGGAATTCTTACATTTATAAAATAACTTCTTTCCTCTATAATTCTTCCTCTATAACTTCATTTCATCTCTAGCCTTTACAATACACCAAAGGGCATCTATTTGCTTTATGCTTCTGTATCTTTCCCCATTCAAAGAAAAAGAAGCTTAGTGAAATAAAGGATAGGGGAATAAATAACAAGCTTAGATTCTAAAAAATATATTACCCAAGCACCAGTAAAAATCTTAATTGTATATAAAACATAAGTCATTATTCAAAATATGAATCACAATGGGGATATCAACCTCCCTAAAGCAAAATCTATATCCTGCTTTGTAGCAATGCATATGAACTATGAAGATAGCAATGTTTGTTAATAAAGTCAGAGCAATGGGTGTTTTATATCAAATTTCAAGCATACCTGTAACAACAGCAAAACCAACCATATATTTTATCCACTTGAAATTCCCAAGATACCAGAAAGCTTTTTCCCAAGATACCAGAAAGGTCCAATTAGATATTAACCCGAAATTATCTAACATGTATGAATTTAACTTTCCTCAAATAATTATGTGAGTAAAAATCCAAGTTTTAGGTTTTAACTGATTTAATTCCAGTCAATATTATGGTCAGCACATGCGAAATTCACTCAGGTATATAATCTAATGGGTACTTGACAGACTTTTTTTTTTTTTTTTTGTTTCTAGCAATAAGTTAACGTGAACAATTCTGCTTTGTAGGAATAATTTCAGATATGTCTGGTTTGGAAAAGGTCAATGCAATGATTCCACTTACTTCAGATATGCCCAGCAAGAAAGAAATTGTGTGCATTTTTGGAACGGGTGATTTTGGAAGGTCTCTGGGCTATAAGCTGATGCAGTGTGGCTATTCTGTTGTTTATGGGAGCCGAAGCACTCAAAACTCTGGATTGATTCCTCAAGGAGCCACAATCCTATCTCATGCAGAAGCTGCTGAAACATCTGACATTATCATTGTAGCAATCCACAGAGCACATTACAGCTTTCTTGAAAGCCTACGAGAGATCCTTGATGGAAAAGTGTTGGTGGATGTGAGCAACAACCTGAAAATAAACCAGTATGCAGAATCAAATGCTGAATATCTTGCCCAGCTGCTTCCTGGCAGTAAAGTGGTCAAAGCATTTAATACAGTGTCAGCATGGGCCCTGCAGTCAGGTGGCTTGGATGCAAGCAGACAGGTAAGAGCATCTCAGATACCAAAGGCTGCTGGAGGTAGAGGCTGTTGTGTGTTTGCATGGGCTGAGATAAGGATCTGGCCTGAACAAGAACAAGATTTTGCAGCTATCACCAGAAGGAAATTTATTTACAAAATTGCATTATGCAGACTACATTTAGCTCTGAACTGGAACATACACATGAAATTAAATGCAGATTCGTGACCAGAACAGCAGGCCTTTCCTCTTTACCCCTCCCAAATGAACAGTTCTGAGAAACCCAGAGCTTGCACACCATTTTGTGATTCTAAATTGGCTTAGTAGTTTTTAACATTTTATTTAATTTTCTAATCTGACTGGAGAATTTAATGAGTAGATTAGCAGCTGCAGTATAAAATAAAACAAATTGTCTTTTTTTTTTATTATAATCTAACTAGCTGCTTTTTATGTCTGCTGTTATTACCAAGATAAAGGGTGAGACACTTAATACTTTAGCAAACTAAGATGTACAAGTAGTGGAAGAAGCTACAGCTCCTTGGAAGGAATCATGCCTGTATCATGCTCTACAGTCTACAAACATGCAAAGCCTATCTAACTGCACCCCTTCAGCAGGTGTAGAATCTGAGGCCACATGCTATATGCAAGTGTACCTGAAAAGGAAGACAGTAGGTGACCTCAGATGTACCTCTCAGGCAAGAAATACAAAATAAACATTTAACTGTCTCTCTACGCCATTTACTTCACTTTGTGGTCATTAGGTCAAGAGGTTTTGAACAATCAGTGCCATTGGATTCATAGCTCCAACAAAGAAAATCACATTTAAATCTTCACTTTGTTTAACCAGCTAATTATTATTTTTCTTTCATTTATGTAATATATGGCAAGTAGATGTAGAAGCTTATAAACCTTGGATCTACTTTGCAAGGGGGGAAGTTATTATTTTTTGCAACAGATTTGACAATGTTAAACTGGGGGGTTGTTTTATTCTTTCTAACTCACATTTTTAATGTTCTTTTATAGTTTTGTTTTAGCTCTTTTTTAAAAAAATAAAAAAATTGAAGTTAAAAAGTATACTTAATAAAAGAGAAATAAAACATTTCTCCACTCTGGCTAATTTCAGTTTCAGTCAAAATTGTGGCCAACTTTCTCAAAAGCTAACTAACAAGCTGAGAGACATCAAGAAGATTGACTCACTAGGTTAATTTATTTTTATTGAAGCTATGGGACTTTATTTTACTTTGCTTTTGCAGGTATTCATCTGTGGGGATGATAGAAAAGCAAAAGAAAAGGTGATAGAGATTGTTCGGAGCCTGGGCCTTACTCCTTTGGATAAAGGTTCTCTATTATCATCAAAAGAAATTGAGAATTACCCTTTACAACTTTTTCCAATGTGGAGATTTCCCATCTACCTCTCCTTTGCTCTCAGTGCATTTATCTTTTTATACAGTGTTGTCCGTGATGTCATCTACAATTATGTTGAGAAAAGCAAAGATTATTCTTTTTTTATTGTTGTTACAATTGCAAACCGTATCTGCCCCGTTGTAGCACTTGTTCTTCTTGCTTTGGTCTATTTACCTGGAATCTTTGCAGCTATTCTACAGTTATATAGAGGTACAAAGTATAGTCGCTTTCCTGATTGGCTGGATAAATGGATGCTTTGCCGGAAACAACTGGGATTGGTTGCCTTGGCTTATGCTTTCTTACATGTTATATATACATTGATCATCCCCATTCGTTATTATGTAAGATGGAGACACAATTCTTATGTCCTTGAACAGGTAAGCCAGTTTCATGCACTTTCCCTCCCTACCATTTCAATATCTTATACAATATTGGAAGGAAAGCAGAAACCATGTTTTCCCTTGCTGCTCCCACTCTAATGCAAATGTTTAAGGAGGAAATGGGGTGAAGGCTCTAATCGTTTCAGGAATCATTTTTGTATTTTCCGCCCATTTCACATACTCTATCATGAAATGAGGAAATTGCAAAGTTCCCATAGACCTAGCAAAGAAATGCTAAGTCATTTCAGATCCAGTTCAAAACTGTCACATCATTAGAACAGTAGATACTCCTTTGTTGCCTCTGCATTATTCATGATCTTTTGGCCTTCATACCCAGTTGAAACCTCTTGATCTGAAACCATCTCAATTCTGACAAAATGTAATGCTTTTAGAAATTTGGACAATCTAGCATCTTTCCATTTGAGTGAGGTGTGCAATTTGTATGTCATTCTGTATTCATATATCCTGCTCAAAAAGCAGGTGGTAGTTGTGACTAGGAAGTCTTCTCCAAGTGTGCCAGATATACCCATTCCTTGATCTAGGGGCCTTTCAGACACGACTTGTTCACCTCAATACTAGATAACTACAATATACTTTATATGGCATGGTCTTGGAGACCATTTGGAAGATGTAGCTGATCCAGAATATACCTAGATGTGCCCATGTGTCTTCACTGCTCTGTGAGCTGCAGGAGTTGCCAGTTGACCTCTAGATGCAACTCATGGTGCTCACTATCATCTAGAAAACCTTCCATTCCATAGATCCTAGTTATTTGAGGAACCATCTACCTCCCATAGACTCTGCCTACCCAGCAAGACTGGACAACTTGGGAACATTTTAGGTCCCTTCAATTAAGCTCACCTGTTGGGACCTAGGAAGTACACTTTCTCTGCCATAGTACTTGATCTCTGGTACAGAATTCCCCCTCAAAGATCGATAAGAGTTTTCACTCTGCAGACTCCTGAAAACTTGCCTGAGCCTGTCAGTTTTCAGAGAGGTGAGTATGCATGTATCTGGATGTTCAGCCTCAATGGCTCTTCTAGATCTTTGAAAAGACTAGAGTGTGATGTGAGCCAAATAAATTTTTCATGCGGAAAAAATAATTTTGTGTGTGTATGCGTACACACACACACACACACACACACACACACACACACACAAAGGGTGAACAATGCCCATATGAGATATTTAACAAATATTTTTCTTCTGTCATAAAGAACCATCCAACTTTGAAAATTATGCTAAATTAACTATGTCCAATTGAAGGGAACCAGTCCTTAATGTCTTCATCTCTTCTTTATCATTACTGATGTGTGTGGTAGTTTAATGTCCATTTCTTTTTTAAAAAAGACCTTACTAATTTACTAAAAAGAATTTACATGTCATAATATTTTTAATTTATTTTTTTTAAAAATTCTGATTGCTGCAATGATTCTAATATTGTATGGCTAGTTTGACTTCAATTTACAAAAACTGTCACAATCATCTTGAATAAGTATATAACGCAAGGGAGCTTATGATGTGCAATATTTACTACATTTGAACTCCCCTTGTGACATTTCGGGGAGCAATATGTTGCAGATCTGTTTTGAAATTATTATATTCATGCATATATTTCTGTTTTCTATTAAGGCATTAAAAAACAAAACAGATCCATTTTGGACCGGCATGGCCTGGCACAGTGATTCTTACCTTACTTTGGGAATCTTAGGTTTTTTCCTGTTTGTTCTCCTTGGGATAACATCCTTGCCTTCTGTCAGCAATAGTGTTAACTGGAGAGAGTTTCGGTTTGTGCAGGTAAGATTCTGTTTGGCTACTAAATTCACCTTGTTCTCATCCTTCTTTGCCTATCAGGTGTAATTCTCTAGGATTTATCTTAACCTTTGGAGAAGGATTGTTTCCTCTCCAAACTTCACCTATTTTTACCAGGCATTAAAATAATATGGGCAGGAATGAGCAAGGAATTTTACTAACATGCTCACCAAAGAGACATTATTCAGATTCTCTCTTTGGAAGATTAGATGTCATATTCTCAGAACTATGACATCTTTCTCTTATCCCCGTTCCTTCTAAATAGGTAGAACTTCAATTTTCACAACTCCTCTCTGGGAATGTTGAGCATTAAAGTTAAAATACAAGTAGGGTGCCAGGTTCAACATGCAGAACAAAGACTACTCTGTAGTACCCAGCACAGAAAACAGCCTTGAAATTTTCATTCTTCTCCTTATTTTGATATGTTCGTGGGACTACTACAGTCCATATTACTGAAACGTTTATTTTATACAATTTCAGTGTTATGTTGTACACATTTTTGCAATCTTTTCAGACTCGATCAATTAACCATTCTCATAAATACAGTTGTTTTACTCTTTCAGCCCTAATCTAGGATGACTTAATCTAGTTAAATGTACTCTGTTGTCCTGTATTTCTGGAAACTAGCAAATGCTACTTTAGTCCAATTTTGGATAGAAATATTGAATCCTCTAACAGTTTTTATACTAATTTCCTAGAAAATGCATTCAGAGGTTAATATTTGTTTGCTAACCATTGTTTTGTTTCCTTGTTTTCACAGTCCTATCTGGGCTACCTTACACTGGTTTTGTGTACTGCCCATACACTGGGATATGGTGGGAAGAGGTTCTTGTATCCTCAATCGTACCCATGGTTCCTTCCTCCAGTTTATTTGCTCTCTCTCATTATTCCTTGCATTGTATTGTTCATTAAGTTTTTCCTAGTATTTCCATGTATAGATAGACCATTAACTGAAATTCGACAGGGATGGGAGAGAAACCCTCAAAATATGAGCCACTCAAACAGCAATCAGAACACCAAAGAAATATCTTCTGTATAATTCCTTAATTCCTGTTAATCTGTATATTTTGGAAAGGACTGAGTATAGTCAAAGCACTAAACACTGAAAAAAGGATCTTGAGTATTGGCTTTTGTTAGTGATCAGGAAAGAACTTTAAAAACCACATCTGTAACATTTGGAATGAGTTTCTGCAAGTTTTCATGATTACGTTCAGAGAACTGTAAAACAGTTATAGGGGTTGTCAGACCAGCAATAGCTTTCCAGCTGACAAATCCTATGTAAATACACTATAAAATATAATATCCATAGTGCCAAGTGTGCTACTTGCATACAAATCGCATACAATAGTATATGTAATCCATAAATTTCTTTTATCTATAGAAAGTTGTAATTTTATTGTAAGTTTAACAGGAAGGTTGCATAAGAGAACACTCTGTACTCAACAGCCAAAAATGTGAAGAAGAAATGCTAAATCCAGTCTTATTAAAGTACACTTAACAAACATGAAAAAGCAATGAAAAACATTGAAATATTCCCTGATTCTAATATGAAGACCAGCAGGGAGACACAAGAAAAAAGAGTTTTCAAGTGGCTTCTTAAGGTTTTTTTTCAGATCAAGGAAAAATTGGGGACCTAAGAGTCCTTTGAATCCATCCACACTCATCTTGCTACTTGCAGTTTAAAATTTTCTATGGTGAAATTTGTCTCGATTCAGAAAATATCAGCCAAGAAGGCTGGTACAGAAGCAAATTGGGACAGAGATCTAATCTCAGGTTTCACTTTCCAGATTCCACAGCCTGAGTATTCCTCTGTTAGCAAATACTTAACAATGTCAAATATTTTATGTTTCATTATCATGCATGTTTAAATCAAACTCATAAGCTAAATAAATGACAAAGAAGCAATTTAATTCAAATTTCTTACTGTATATTAGCAAAATTATATTTGTATTGTATTCATAAATATACATATATTCTGTTTTCCAAGGTTTGGTTTCAAATCTGTTTATCAGCATTTATACTTGGTATGTTTCAAAAAAAATAAATAAAACCCTTTCAAGGAGAAACATTTCTTTGTCATGCAGATACTTTTTGCTCTTGATCAGTAGAGAATATTTAAGATCAACTATAAAGAGCAAAGCAATATGTTTTGAATAGGAGGACAAGAAAATAATAATGGAAATTTATACCTAAGAGTTCTGCAAACAAGACTTTTAATAAAGTGATGACTTTTCACCAAACAACACAGTTCCAGTTGAGAATACTGTAATACAAATCCCTGAGACAAGTTTCATGAATATAAATTAAATAATACTAAAATTGGCATCACTGACTGAACACAGAAAATATTGGTACAAAACAGGCATGCAACTCAATTAGGCCACAATTTTTTTTCACAGCTCCAGAGAATCTGTAAACTTGGTCAATCTGCCTTCTGACCAATCACTCTAATTTCAACCTGCTTTCTGTCCACTTTGGCTGCTTGGACTTAAGTTTCATCCTGGGATAAACAGAACACAAGAATACTGCCCCATTTTTTTTTTACTAATCCCCAAGTGCTTTATGTTGCACTGCCACACTGTGCAGCCAGCAATGTGAAATATATATACATGAAAGTACAATGCAGTACATGCCTTAATAAACCAATTAAAGAGATGGGTGTCTGGGGAAGACCAAGACTTATTTTGTTAGTGGCAGAACAAAACGAAGCGGCTAACTCCAGTTCTAGCTTTGATGCTTTCTGAGAGCCATGTTGTTCTTCCACTCTGTCCCTTTTCATTTTGCCAGCTGGCCTTTCTAGTTGCATCAGCAGCAAATTAGGAAGAATGTCAGAGGACCAGAGGAAAATAATTGCCCTGTCTTCAAAAAAAGGAGAACAAGAATCCAGCCAAATAAACATAATGCCCTCAAATATTCTGAATAGATTATAAAGAAAGTACCTGGTAAGCTTCTATAAAACAATGACATAATTACCAGATGTCAACATAGATTTATAAAGAGCAAATCTACCATTATGGTTAACCAAACAACTTCCTTAGGAAATAATGGAAATGTTGTAGAGACTTTAATTTTTGAAAAATATTTTATACACTCATGTTTCCTCAAAAATAAAACCCAGTCTTATTTTCTTTTGGGTTTCAAAATAAGCACTAGGGCTTATTTTGGGGAAATGTTTTTCTTCCATGTACTTTAAGAGTACATTGGAGGCCCATTTCTTCTGCTTGCTCACAGTGGGGCAAGAAACCGTGCAGCATGCCAGTGCTGCCACAAAACAGGGGGTGGAGCTACCCCACATGCCCCGCACCAGTTTACCTTAGGGCCCATGCAGCCAGTACTCATGCTCCAATACCAGCCTTGCCGCCGCGTCTCTAGCAGCCCCATTCAGCTGGACCAAATGTGGCTGCCAGGCCACTTCTTTTGCTTGCTCACATGGCAACAGAGCAGGAGGCCAAGCGATGTGCTGGTGCCATGGCCACAAAATGAGGTGGGGGTGGAGCTGTCCCACACACTGCTTACCTCAGGGCCCCCGCAACCAGGCCATCCCCCCACACTTTTCTCACCTTACAACCTCAGCACCAACACGTTGTTCAGCCTCCTGCTTTGTTGCGGCCTCATCAGCAAGCAAAAGTGGTCTGGTGGCAGGGGTCAGGACATGAATGGCCTGGATGCGGAAGCCCTTATATAGGTTTATGCGGGATGCATGCCCAATGCATTGGGCAATGCATTGGGCATTGGGCATTATGGGCAATGCATGCACAAGCAAACAGACAATAAGACCTACAGTAGGGCTTATTTTGGGAGTAAGGCTTATATTGGGTGCACATGCAAAAACACAATAGAGTTTATTTTTAGGATAGGTCTTATTTTCAAGGAAATGTAGTATTACTACATGATATTCTCATTAGCAGACTAGAAAACATGAAATGGGTAGCATATTGACATGGATCAGAGATGCATTACATGTGGAGTGCAACAAGATTCAGGCGGAGGTCCTATCCTCTTCAACAGGAAGTAATGCTTACAAATTTGCAGATGTCACAAAATTAAATGGGATCATATAAAAGAGATATGTTAAAGGAAATGGATTACAAAATAAAGTTTAATGAAGATGAAGGCAAATTCTTTCCTTAGTAAAACTTGTGGGAAATATATACTTTGGTAATTATAACTGGAAGAAAGATCAGCAACTTATTGCAAATTGTGTTTATTTAAAAAAAGATTTAAAAAACAAATGCAGTTTTAGGCTATATCAACAGAACTATAATTTCCAAGTCACAGTATATTAAACTTCCATGTATTTTATACTGGCAGAACCCGACCTTGAATATTTTATCCAGTTTTAGATAACATGTCTAAATCTTTCAGAAAAATTGTAACAGATTCAAAAACGGCAAATTGGATAATGAGTTAGAAATATGCAGAAAAACTGAAGGAGCTGGGCATATTTTTATTTTTTAAGAAAAGAAAATAGGTGATGTGGATGGAATATGATAGCACTCTTCAAATGTTTGAAATGCCGTCAGACATAAAAAGATTAAGACCTATTCCCTATTATGCCAAAATCTAGGAGAGGGGATAAGATATATCACTTTCAGGAAAGCAGTTTCCAAGTGAATGTTAGAAAACAAATTTCCTAACAGTAAGAGAATTCAGCTACTCAGATCGATGCTGCGCTTCCTTGCACCCACGTCCTCAAAAACTAGAGTTTCTCAACTCTGGCAATTTTAAGATGTGTGAACTTCAACTCCCAGAATTGCCAAGACAGAATTATAACCAATCATAACTAAAATATATTAGTCTACATAAAAATTAAATAAAATTTCTATGGTGTTATAAATAAATGGCAATTATAAATATTAAAATTTTTAATAGCATAAAATTCCATTAAAAGTTTATTTCTTTAAATTCATTAAATATTTAGTTTTGTGATTTCAATGTAAAGTAATTTCTCCCTCAAGGGGGATTCCAAAAATTTCTCACTACCCAAACCAGAACAGTAAAAAAAATATTGTGAAAGGTCTATGGATTTATTGAAACATAGATACAAATGCATACTACATGATTTTTTTAAAGGAATTAGCTCTTCCTACTAGCATTTAATGTAAATGTAGATATTGACTAAAATCATAATACAATAATTGTCTCTTTAAATGATAGAGCTATTACCCACCTTATAAACCCAACAATATTATTTGGGTTTATTAAAGATTTATCAAAGGACAATATATGAAAATTTAGAAAGATTTCTTTGAGCAAAAATGTCTAAAATCTATTTTATCTAGTTAACTATTGTTTGTTATTAAAATTCCAAAAATATCTGAAAAAAAACCAAAATAATGCACATGAATAGTTAAGAGTATAAATCAATAAGTACAATGTGATTGGATTCAAAAAGCACAACATGATGTGCCTAGCTAGTAATTAAATGCCCTAACAATTATTTTGACCTTAATTGAGTATGTCACAGTTTCTGCACACAGATCAGAAACAGGTGTGCTCTTAGGTATACTTACTGTAATTCTAGAGAGCGTATTTTGGAAAAATCCCATGTCATAACGATTAGAAATCTTCATTAAATCAAATAGATTCCATTCCTATAAACAAATGTTTAAAGTGTCATCATTCAAACTTAATTTTAAAAAATCCATTAAGATCTCCCTGAAGCAACATATAAACATATAAACAATAACAACCTTGATCTTTAATCTTTTTGAATAATGTCTCACAAATTAATTTATCTTTTCCTTTTTGTCTTTTGAAATTACTTTGCAAATAGGATTGCATTCCTGACATACTTTCCCTAGAAAACATTGAATAAAAAACCTGAAATTTACTTCTAAGTACTGTAAATGTAAGACTAGCAAGGCTGTAACAAACATTGTTCATTGACCAACATTGAACCAATGATTTTGCAAAAAGTGACCTAATTTATTTAATGTAAATCTTAATACATTAATACATTAAAAAAGAAACAAAGATTCAGAAATAGGAAAAGCCTACTTTTAGATAGGGTATTCATTAACCATTAATCTATTTAAAATAAGTATTTTGTAGTCGCACATTCATTTGTTGTATGCAGGAATGTTAGAAATAATATTGTACAATGTTTTTTGAAGATGTTATAATTTTTGTGTGTAAAGATTAAATATTTACATAAATGCTAAACCATGATTTATTAAATATCTTTATTTGGCATTTTCAAATATGACAACCTTACAAAAGCTATCCATAGTCCTACAGGACTTAGCTAAAATTAATAACCAACTTCCTGGGTTTGACTTACAACCACAATTGGGACTAGAACCTACATCTCTAAACAAGACAGTTATTAAATGACTCACAACTTATTTTAAAACCTTTTTTGCCACAATTATTAAGTGAGTCACCAACTGTTAAACCAAATTTGGCTTTCCTCATTAACCTTGGTTGTTAATACCTGTTTGGGAAGGTTATAAATGGCAGTTACATGATCCTGGGACACTAGAGATGATGAATACATGTAAATCACAAAATGTCCAAATTTTGACCATGTGATTGTGGGTACACTGCAACGATCATAAATACAAGGACCAGTCATAAGTCACTTTCTTCAGCATTGTCATAACTTTGAACAGTTGATAAACACATGATTATGAATCAAGGATTACTTTATTTCCCTTAAACGAGGAGTGTCAAACTCACATCACAGTATCATCACAAGATATACCGTGACTTTTACCCCCTTCACTAAATCAGGCATGGGCATGGGTGTGGCCAGTACATGATGCATCCCACCATGGTCCGCAAGTTTGACAGCCATGCCTTTAAACCAAGGGTCTTCAAACTTGAGAAGTTTAAGACTTGTGGACTTCCACTCCCAGAATTCCTGAGCTAACAGGACTGGAGGAGGAATTCTGGGAATTGAAGTCCACAAGTCTTAAAGCTGTCGAGTTTGAAGACCCCTGCTTTAAACCATCTTCATCATTATCAGAATATTGCTACTTTCCCTTTTGGTGTGCATGCAACGTCACCACAGTCATAGAAAAGGTGCAAGGCTGCACTACAGCATCACAATAATTTTTTTATCCCTCTGGCTTCTTCTATGCAGGTGATGAATTTAAGGATGAAATCCTAGATGCTTATTTGGGGCACAAGCTTCTAAATGAGGTGGGATTTGCTGGCGTATAAAGAACATGTCTGAAAGCAACCCTGCGAGATAAACCTGTCCCACCCAGGCACATGAAACCTACTTCTGAGTAACGAGTCGGCTTACGCGCCCAGCAACGCGGTCAACGAGGAAGACCTAAATTTGAAGGATTAAATCCCTCGGATTCCTAAATGGCCAAACTCTGAATCTACGTATGGCTATGTAGCTTATGCTTCCTTTCCGACGTGCCGTACTGTCTTTGGAACGTTCACAAAGCAAACATTCTTAATTATTCCCGCGCGCCCACATTTGTTAATTCCTCGTCCCGAAACTGTTACCTAGATTTTCAATACTTAGTTTCACCATCACAAACATAGTTTCCATAAAGGACATCCGGCTTATACCATTCTCAACAGAAAAGAGGAGGAAGCAACTCATGCTAAGTGCTTCGCCCAATTTTATACAAGACGGGCAAGGATTGGCATAGCCATAGCTAGAAACGGCGCCACCCGCAGCTTCCCCGCGAAGAAACGTTTTCCTTTCCCTTCCTTTCGTGGAAATGGTTTGATCCGGACTTCCTCCGGTTTGAGGTAGCGTCGAGAGGTCACGGGGAGGTTGCCGTTGGTTTCCGAAGAGTAACTAATTGCAGACTATGGCGTATTCTGGTCCCGGAGGAGGCTATTACCAGGGCGGGGTAAGGCAGCTTGAAGCGCAAAAAGAGCCTCCTCGGACATTCCCGGGTGCCGTCTCCTTTTGGCGTCAGCGGAAAACGGTTTGACTTCGCTGGTGGAAAGCGGTTTGCCTGATTACGTTCGCTGCAGGGATGCGGAAGGTGGCACCGCTTAGGGAGGAGAAAAACCTCTCCGGGTGAACCCAGAGCCCCAAAGCCGCTTGGGTGCTTGGGTTCCTCCAGCGGGACCTGACTCGGCGGGGTCTGCTGAAATTAATGGGAACATCTTTGCTTTGCAAAGCGTAGCCACGCGCGATGGGCGCTTAGAAAGTCCCGCTGCCGATTTACAGGAAGAGTCGAAAAAGCCTCCGCCCTCCGTATAATTCCACGAGGCTCTGCCAGTAATTGTAGGCGCAACTGATCGGGTTTATTACACGTTACACTAAGCCATTCTTTTTCTCCTGGTCTTGATTTACCCAGTAAGCTGTTGGTTGTTGGGTAATCAATACCGATCATCCAGAAATTTGATCGGTATACCAAGTTAAAGCTGCTGGGTTTTAAGGGCAAGACCTTAAGGTGGGGACTGTTGTGCAATTTCAAGAGTCTGCTAGCTAAAGAAGCAAGACGTCGACAGTGATCTGAGTATCGATAGCCCAGAACGTGTACTTTACTAAACCGAAACAAAGACAACCCTGAATCTTGACTTTGGTGCAAATCCTGTGTGTTTTAACGAATTAATTTTAATTTCCGGGTGTACCGAATTATAACCTCTCATGAATTAAAATCAGGGGTCCCCAAATTTGGCAACTTCTAAGATTTGGGGACCAACTCTCAGAATTTTCCACCCAACTATAGTGGCTGGAGAATTCTGGGAGTTGAAGTCCACAAATCTTAAAGTTGCCAAATTTGGAGACTTTTGAGTGCACCTTTCTTTGCATTGGAATTTCCAAGCTTCTACTTATGGTGTAATTTGCACAATATTGTAAAGAAGTCGATTATTCTATTTGCATAATAGTACTCTAGAATATGGAGTAAGGTGATTGAGGGTTTAAATTGTATTAACTTAATTTCTGGCTGTATATTTTCAGCTGCACATATTTGAAATAGAACTCATGTAGGCATGTAATGCTAGTCAGATGTCAATCCTCAAGTTAGTCCAGCTCCCACATTCTTATGTAGGGTTGTTTTAAAGAGAAAATCATTATTTAAATAAATAACAATTATTAGATTTTAAATATCTAAGGTATCTCTGCTTGCCCAGTTGAACTTCTGTTTCACACTAGGGTTGCACCAACTTTCCATTGTTATTGTGTAAATATCATTTCCTGAAACAGATCAGAGCAATGAACCATGTCATGCTTTCCTCCCTATATTGATCTTCTAACAATTCTGTAGAAGTTGAACTTGATTTGCAATATTTTTTTAAATATTTTTTTTATTTTTTAACAAACATAAACACACATAAACATAAAACAACAAATAAAACCATATTTCCATTGTACAGTGTGTTGGTTGGTACATATCTTTTGTGCACAATAGCAGCAGTCTTTCCCTTTTACATTTAAGTTATAATTTATATATATCAACGATATGCATATTATATTATATTGTTATTAACACCTTATTAGACTTCAATTATAAATTCACATTCTTTTCAAGCAAATCTCAATTATTACATGATCTAATATATAATATTCATTTCATTAGAAATCAATTATAACTTCATTATTTTATCATTACTAATATTTTATTTCCCTATTGTCTTGTCTAGCCATTGATAAAATAAAACCCAAATTTTATAATATTCTTTGTCATCACTAAGCGAACTATTGTAAGTTAAGGAGTACCTGTACTATGTTAAATCTAGTATTTATAACTATGAATGTTGCACATGACCTATCTTATTATGACTTCATACAGGCATAGCAATTGCTGGCAGAGTGATCTTCCTCCTTCCACAAGTAATCACTGGCATGAATGTTAGGTGCATTTTTAAAAGGTCTTTCATTATGCCAACTGAACTGAATTTGTATATGCCTACTTATTTCCTTTTACCAACTAATGAACTATGAACTTTGTAATATACTTAATAGATTTGCTAAGCAAAGAAGGCGTTTCCTTATACAAAACAAACAGTTCTGCTAAGCTATTTTGTTTCTGGATAATTCTAGCTTATTACAATGAAAAGGAACATGGGCTGCAGCCAACAATCATTTGAATTTTTGTTCTTCCTTACCTATTGCACTGAAATCATACAGTTTTACAAATGGTATGAACTCAGCACCATTTTATGATCTTTCTTGCCAGAGTTGTTAAGTGAAACATTGAAGTTGATAAATTAGTAACCCGGTTATTAAGTGAATCTGGCTTCCCCATTGCCTTTGCTTGTCAGAAAGTCACAAAAGGTCACATGACCTTAGGACACAATGGCCATCATACAATGCCAAGTGCCTGGATTTTGATCACATGATCATGGGGCTGCTTCAAAAGTCATAGGTCACATTTTTTTCAGTGCCATTGAACTGTCATTAAATGAACTGTTGTAAGTTAAGGACTACCAGTATTCAGGAATATTCTAGAGACCTCAGAGCTCTCATTTCCTAAAACCAGTCAAGTATTTTTCTCTTAGATTTGGGTCCTGTTGGTTTTTTCCCTTCCAATGAAAAAGAAAATTGTTCCATGTCAAAGTTCATGTAACTGAAAGGCCTAACATATGTCTTTTAGTTTTCCATTTGCAAAACGTGTGCACTTGTTAACAGAAATGAGAGGCTTTGGGATATACCAGTTTAAGACTATTTTATAAATGAATTATTCTATCTGGGGATAAGTGACTGGATATACTGTACATACGTGCACAGAATTTACTATTATTGTTGGGAATTTCTCTTGAAGAGAAGCAGAATAGTGTCTGCCAGTGGATTGAATCTTCTGCCATTCCCAATATTTCATTAGCTGGTCTTATGACTGTGCTTTGTCCAAATCCTTACGATGGTTCAGGATATACCTCCTAAGTTAAGGGTCTTCAAACTTGGCAAGTTTAAGACTTGTAGAATTCAACTCCCAGAATTCCTGAGCTAACATGACTGGAGGAGGATGTCCACTTCTGGAAGTTGAAGTCTACAAGTCTTAAAGCTGTCAAGTTTGAAGACTCCTGCCCTAAGTAATAATTTTATACTACGTGGCTGAAATATTACCCCTGAAATATTACCCCTTTTACTGGTTTGACCAATCAATTAATCTCCTTCCTTGTCTCATAATTATATAAAGTATGAAAAGAAACAGATTGTTTCTAGAACATGGATTTTTTAGAAATTGAGGGTGCTCCATTACGGAGATTCTAAAGAAGGGATTGGATAGCCATTTATCTGGACTGATTAGGCTTCAACCGTGGGTTGGACTAAAAGACATCCATGATCCTTTCTTGTCATTCTGCATTTTGATGGGTTAAGTTGGCCTTTCTCTAGATAATATAAAATATTTATTAATGCATGCAGTTAGACATAGAAGGCTGTCAGTCTATTAAAACAATATTGGTACAAAATGTTTCTTAAATATTCCTGCCTTTCGGTTATTTGCAATTTGGGTAAGTAAAAAATAATAATAATCGGATTTTATTTCTTTTCTAGTATGGAAGTGCTCCAGGTGGACCAGCATTTCCTGGTCAGGCTCAAGATCCATTATATGGTTATTTTGCTGCAGTAGCTGGGCAGGTATGTTTTTATGCCTTGTTGGTAACAAGATTGGTGATCCAGATATAAGCTGTTAGTTATTTTTTTTAACTGGTTATGTGATGTTTCTTACTTTTTTTTTCAAAATATAAATTGTGTCTTCTGCAAAATATAAAAATGGATTTGGGAATATACAATATAGCTGTTTTTTTGAAGTGTATGTCCTTGATCCCACAATACCTGCTATCTTGTTGGGAAATTTGGGGGGCATAAGAAAATAAAACTGGATTGACATTGTTTGTGTTTTCAAAGGATGGGCAAATAGATGCTGATGAGCTACAAAAATGTCTGACTCAGTCAGGAATTGCTGGTACCTATAAACGTAAGTTTGGCAAATTAAATAACACTTATATGTGTGACTTTCACTGTAGTATAAATTTTCATGGACTAGAATCCTTGACTTGAATGAGAAGTTAAAGATTACTTTAATTCCCATGCACTCCATTCAGTTTGGCAGTGGTTTGGCATGAGTATTATGCCAACTCATTGTCGACTTGACTAGAACTGATTAATACTTTGATCAAAGTACCAGGTTAATAGAATAGACTGGAAAGTTAAAAAAGCATTTCAGAAGAAAGCAACAGGAAACCACTTCCACATGTTGTTGTGAAAATAACATGGGCATGCCTATGTATAGGTAGTCCTCAAGTTATGAATGTAATAGAGCCTGCCAATTATATTCGTAACTTTCATTTCATTAATGCGATCACATTAATTGAACATGATTTACCCAATGCATTCCTTAATCAAATGCTCAGGTCATGAAGTGCACATGAGGTATCTCAGGGTGGGAAACCAGGCCCAGTGCTTCTGACCACCAAGGTCCCCATGGCCTGACCCACTGAAATATTTCATGCTTCCCCCCCTCCATTCTGCCCTACCAGGTCTCCACAGGCAGATCTCGATGATGAACTTGATGATCAAGCAAACTGTGTCCCCTCTAGTCTCTCTGCTGTAGTTTCTTTGCTTGAGTTCCTGCAAGCTCTGGTCATCTTTGCAACAAGCTTTTGGCATGAAGAACAGAGGCTGGTAGGGCCATGCAGGCCGCTCCTGGCCTCCATTCTTTGTGACAAAAGCCTTGAGGAAAGTCAGCCAAGTCCTATAGGAACATGTGATTGCATCCCAAAAAGCCATGGTTGTCTTTGCAAAAAGCTTTTGGCATGAAGAATGGTGGCTGGAAGCACCGCAAACACCCTTTCTGGATTCCGTTCTTCACATCAAAATCTTTTTATAAAGGTGACTGAAGCCTGCCAGGATGCAAGACTTCTCTGGCTTTCTTCAAGCTTTTTGGCATGAAGAATGGAGGCCAGGAGCACCATGTGAGTCTCTCCCAGCTTCCGTTCTTCGCGTCAAAACTGTTGGGAAAGACAACCAGAACCTGCAGGGATGCAGGCAAAGAAACCAGCAGAGAGTCTGGAGAAGACACAGCTCACTAGATCTTTGCAAGGTAAGTGAGTCTCCACAGGCCCAATGCCTATGGATATCCATTGGGAGGGGGGGGGGAAATAAGCAGGGCGAATGTTTCAGTACCTCTAAGGTTGTTTGTAAGGGTGAGCAATTGCTGTCGTGCTGCAACATTAGTAATCTTAGGACTGTGTCATAAATAGTTTGGGGGGGGGGGGGAATTTTGTAATTACAAATGTTCACTAAATGACATAACATGAGGACTATCTGTAGTCATTAGTGATCAAATTTAATTTGATAAAGTCCTTTGATTACCATATTTTCTGGACTATAAGACACTCTGAAGTATAAGACGCACCTAGCTTTTGGGGAGGAAAACAAGAAAATAATAAATCTGCCTCCCAGCAATTTGCTTCCTTGCAGTAAATAGCAAACAGCCTGGTCAGTTTCAGCACAGCCTGATTAGTACAAGGCGGGGATCGTTATGGGCCAAAAAAGGGGCATGTGGAAGCCAAAAATGGGGTGCAGAGAATGGGGTGCAGAGGTTGAAAATGAGACACGTTGAAGCGGCAATTGGCAATGGCAATTTCTGCAGCCTGAAAGAGCTGATTGTCGGGAGGCAGATCCAAACTGACAATCAGCTGCTTATGCTGTTTTCTGTTTTCTGCAAGGAGGCAAATTGCTAGGAGGCAGCGGCCGAAAGATGGAGGCTGGTGGGTGGGCGGGGCTTCAGCAACATTCACTGTGTAAGACGCACAGGCATTTGCACCCACTTTTGAGGGTGGAGTGCGTCTTGTACACTGAAAAATACAATAACTTTTACTGATATTTGAATTGGTGGAAATTTCATAGCACTTTAGGAAATTGTTTGGACTATTTCTGTCTTAAAATTTGTTTTCCTAGTATTGCAGAAACAAATAATACACATTAATTAGTGACACACAAAGATGTCTTTATCTGTTACTTATTTGTCCTGTTTTTTAAAACAGCCTTTAATTTAGAAACTTGCAGACTCATGATCTCCATGCTTGATGTATCCTTCACTTGTCTAGCTCTGATTTCTAATGCATTTGTGGATTGGAAGAAATGCCTTCAGGTAATGGAGAGCACTTTGGCTGCTGAAATCACTTTTAGCTTTTACACAGAATATTCTGAGCTGGTTTCCCCCCAGCCCCAATTTCCTGACAATTAGAACAATTAATCAGTGGAAAGACTTGCCTCTATAAGTTATGAGTGATCCAACACTGGAGGTTTTTAAGAAGAGATTTCATTTGTCCAAAATGATAAAAGGCTTCCTGCCTGCCTGAGCAGAATTAGACGAAAAGACTTCCAAGGTCCCTTCCAACTCTGTTATTTTGACCATTTTGTACATTATGATATGAAATCTGCGCTATGTAAAGTTGTCCATAGCAGAAGAGTACTTTAATAAACATTTCTTTCCATGAATGTTTTTATCTATATCCATGATGGCGAACCTATAGCACGTGTGTCACAAGTGGCATGCAGAGCTATTTGTACTGGCACGCAAGCTGCAGGCAAACCTACCTCACTGCCCATGCCTGCACCTCACTGCCCATGCCTGCACCTCA
>BLBF01000043.1:3450320-3518304 GCA_015471245.1 Laticauda colubrina | reverse complement strand
ATAGTATTACAGAAGGGGACTGACCAAGACAGAGTTGAATAGGAATAGCACTTGCCATTATCCAGAAATCTATTAAACTGGTATAGTTCTAGCAAGAGGAGTATGGCTTGCCTGTTTTATCACAAATCTATATTTCCTCCTCCTAATTGTTATTTTTGGGGGGCTGTACATCCTTCCGTTTCTTTTTAGCATTTAAAAGTTCAATATATATCCACTTGGTTTTCTTGGAGTTTCCTTTTTTTTTTTTTTTTGGGGGGGGGGGGGGGTAAAGATTGTTATCAATTATGCTTCCATTGTCTTATTTTGCAGGACTTCCTGTTGTTCTTAGAATTCTCGAAGCATAATTTGGAATGACACTGATGCTAGAGATTGGTGTTCTGTTTTGCAATAAAGCAACTGTCCACCTGACTTTTTACAGTCATTTTATAGTTGTCCTTACTGAATACACATTATCCAATAAAGAATATTTCTGATCTAGGATATTCGACATATTTCCTTTCTTTTGTGCCTTTTATTTATTTAGGATTTAGATTGAGTCCACAGGCCATCAATGGAATTGTGAAACGATACAGCTGTCGTGGAAAGATCAGTTTTGATGACTATATAGCCTGCTGTGTAAAACTCAGAGCTCTTACTGGTATGATTTACTTCACAACAATTACCGAATTTGATTGGTATTTAATTTCTCCTTTTATCAAGTCAATTTTTTCCCCTGAAATACAAAGCATGATGAAATGGGGTATGTAAGCCATCCAATCTGTTTATCTTAGGAAAACAAATTTAAACCATTTTTAGCAAAAGACTTTTCAACCTTTGGATGAAGACTTTTCTGGATGGCTAGGCCATCATCATTAATATTTTGCTTGCTTGATAATATTTTGTTGAACCTTGCTTGAGGTTCAAAAGAGTTTTAATCTCATAGTAGCTTAAGCCCATCAGATCTAGTCCTAATAATTTTACTCCAAATTTTTTTATCTAGGACACTGAAAATGTTCCAATATTGAAGTATTTTATTCTATTTCTGAATCTTTTTTCAAGGTTTAATCATGGATACAATTTTTTAAGAGCTTCTAAGAAAGAAAAATCTATACATTTTTGACTGATAAGGGATTAGAACTTGTAGTTTTATAAAGTATATTAATAATTTAATTTTTGGGCTTAAATTAATGAGTAGATTAAATTAATGAGTAGACCAGGAGTCGTTATGCAGTATTGCAGGCTAATTCTGTTGACTGTCCTTACCAGCTCAAAGTTGACGCAGCCTTCCATCCTTCCAAGGTTGGTAGAAGGAGGACCCAGATTATTGGGGGCAATAGGCTGATTCTAAACCACTTCGAGAGAGCTGTAAAGTGATATATAAGTCTAAGTGCTGTTGCTATTGTTCAAAAACAATTTATTGTGTTTGTCAAGTTAGTTTTAGTTGATTTTTCTGAAACTGAGTTATAATAAGACTATTTTTTCTTCTAACATGTGATTTGCCATCTAATTCATTTTATTTTGTTTCTTTACAGATAGTTTTCGAAGAAGGGATGCAACCCAGCAAGGGATGGTGAATTTCCAATACGATGATGTAAGAGGTTCTAAATCTTTCCAGCTAGAAATGCAAAACATAGAGATGCATCGTTAAATGCTTTGAACAGTGATTTCGATATCAGTTGTTAAAATTAGTTTTCATATTAGATATCTTCTTCCATTGAACTTTTTTTTACAAAATGTTATATAGCTGTGCCTCTGCCTTCATTAGGAGCAATTCCCAGATAATGCGATGGCCTTTGAGGATTGTAAGTCTTTTTTATATAGCAATGGTGAAAGCCACATGATCAGTGTGACACCTTATTGTCTACACCAGAAGTGGGCAATAACTTTTTCCATGGGGACCACATGCGAAACTGAGACTGTTTGGGAAGATTCTCCTTCCTGCTACTGAAACCTGCCTCCACTGGCTGGATTGGAACAAAGGACCAGAGGGAGCTTATGGCCCTAAAATTCTCAGTCCTACACCAACCTTACCCAGATTGGTACATCTTCCATATGTGTTTTAGTTTCCAGAATTGTGATGGCAATTGGCGAGAATTCTGGAAGTTGAGGTCATTATGAAAGGTCAGAATGAAAGTAACTAGTTTATAGCTAGTGGCAGCAGTCCAATATATTGGTAGCTTTTGAATATTGGATTTTGGGGACTCCTTTCCAGGCTTACTTGGGAGCACTATCAATTGAGCCTAATGTTTTTTTGTATATAAAGATCTATATATCATCAAACTATTCCACTTTAACGTCAGGCATTTTCCAATAGATTGTCTCATGCCACATGCTGGATTGCACTAGTTTCATGCTGGATGCTAATCTCTGAGTCTTAGTTCTTACTGAAGTCCTAACTTGCTCCCTCACTGCCCCAAAATGCCAAATATATTTCCAGTAGTTAGCAAAGTGATTAAAAGATGTATAAGCTGTCGGGCAGTATAGAACAGTATCTTAAAGAACATCAGTCTTTCTTGGCAAGAATTGACAGCCATTAGATAATGATCCTACGGTTTTCAAATCAAGAATTTGCAAGATGGTATTTGAAAGTGTCACTGCATTGACCACACTGTTTAGTGGTAGCCATAATATTCCCCAGTTGGTTTAAAATTATTTACAATATTAAAAATGAATGAGAAGTTGTCCATGTAATTGTAATGATCTATTGTTGGATTCTAATTTAGATGCTAATTTTCAATTCTCATTAAGCATTACACAATTTTAGGAATAATGAGTCCCAACTGCTGAAAGTTCACAGATCCCCTCTATCTGTATTATAGCAATCTTGCAATATAATTGCATAAAAAAGACTGTGATAACAAACTATACCTGATACACAATTTCTTCTTTTGGGCAGTTCATTCAATGTGTCATGAGCATCTAACTCAAGAGTGAAGACAGACTAATGAGCATGGATCTACATTCTACATCACTTTGCTTTGCGCCAAACCAATATGCTATGTAACTAAATTGTGATATTTGCATATTTATAAATATTAGTCAGTATGCTTTTATAATTTTTATAACTAATGAAACAAGGAAATACAATAAATGTTTGAGTGGATCTGCCTTATATATTTATAATTTGCATGAGGAGAAAAGGAAACAAATTATTCATGTTTACATTTAATTTTTCTGTTATGATTTAAAGGTGGTCACATTGGAACTTGTCTTGTTATCAGTACTAGCTAGGAAGTTAAAATAAGAATGTATTGAAATGAATTCATAAAATGTGATAGGCTTATTTCTAGGAAGATTTTTTAAAACTCAGAATAAACTAAAAGTTTGTCACTTTCTAAATAGTAAGCAAAAGATTTGTCTAAGTGTTCAGTTGGCTGTCTTAATATTTTACTCTGGTGTTTATTTCATAGAATCTGCTCAACTGGGAGCTGATTTAGTTCTATTTGCCATTTTAGTTTAGTTTTTTATTTTACCCATTTAGATGGTTTTCCACCTCAGTACCATGACTCACAACTGCTAATCTGCATGCAATGGAATTTTTGGGGTCAGGAAAAGAATAATTGCCCACATTACATTATTGTTTTAAAACACAAGTGCTCCCATCTAGTGGTATTAAAGTTGATGCACAAATTATGAATTTCATGGCAGTTGACAATTTTGGCTATGTAATTTTTTTTCTAGAAATATTTTTTCCCATCCTCAAAATAAACACAACTTTCATGTTGTGTCTCTTGCAAAACATATCCTTTGTTTTAAATAAACAACTGTTTTACCAAATGCTTTCGCTTGACATATTTGGATCTATATGCATTGAATTGTACCATCAGGCATAATATGGACTAAAATGTTACAGTCTATTGATTATAAAGAACATCTTTTATAATGAACGGACTCTAATTGTAGATTATTACAGTAGAAAATGTCTTTAAATTATTCCCTTCCATTTTTCCAATAAGAGAGGGATTGACAGGTGACCAAGTTTAACATGTTTAGGTTACTTACCAAAAACTACATTAAAGCTACAATTTGTACAGGTAGTCCCCGACTTACAACAGTTCATTTAGTGACTGTTCAAAGTTACAATGGCACACAAAAGTTACAATGCTCATGTTTTTCAAACTTATGACCATTGCAGCATCCCCAATGGTCACATGACCAAAATTCAGATGCTTGAGAACTGGTTCATATTTACGGTTGTGGTGTCCTGGGGTCATGTGATCAGCTTTTGCAACCTAAAAGCAAAGTCAATGGGAAATCCTGATTCACTTAATAACCATGTTACTAACTTAAATGCAACGGGGCAAAACTCATTTCACAAATGTTTCACTTAACAACATAAATTTTGAACTCAATTGTAGTTGTAACTGGAGGACTACCTGAACTCATCTATCCCCACCCTGAATATTTATAATCTGCCAGAATTCTAGATGTTTGTGATCAATAACTGGAAAAAGACCACCATATGAATTTCTTTTGAGGATCTACATCTAAATGGAGTGCGCTTTCGGTAAATTTTTTGACAAGCTGCTGAACTTCTGTTTTGTTAAGTACTCTCACATAGTTCATATAGTGAAAGCACTTCCTATTTTCTTATTTGTGGAGCTGGCCATAGGTATGCCTAGCTTCTTTGTTTCTAGGCTGTATGCTAAATTGAAATGATACATGCTTTCCAGACTTATATATGAAATAAGAATTAGTTGAATTAGTTGGTCAGAGCTGCATATTACTTGCTGTAACAGTCTGGATATAGTTTCATTAGTAGTCGTAAATTTACAGCAATTTAAGTGTTACTTGGAGTGGTTTCAATAAGGTGTTGAGTATTAGCATTTGAACTGGAAAAAAAACTATGCAGCATTATGTATCAGTATTAGTAGCAATGGCAGCAATAGTAATTAGCCATAGTTTTTAATAGGAATTTTCAATCTTTTGAGGTTGGTTAATTATAAGACTTATAATAATACTGCCATAAAAGGCAAAGCAAGTCATAGAACATTCATTTGGCAAAAAACAACAGCCTTTAGGCTGTGCCAGAAAGCTTTTACTATGTCATCTGCTATGTTTCTTCTGCACCAAGAGAGTATACTTCTATATCAGGGCTGTCAAACTCACGGCCTGCAGCCCAGATGTGTCACATGCTGGCCACGGCCATACCCTATTTAGTGAAGGGGAGAAATCCCAGTACATCGTGACACTGCCGTGACTTTGACATCCCTGTTCTAAGTCCTTTTAGATTTTTGGAACAATACATAAGAGATTTGCCATTACCTTTAAGATAATCACTAGCCTACAGATTATCACCCATTTAAATTCTTAGCTTTATTATTAGGAAATTATAAGGTAAGCTAAATGGTGCCACCTTGAGCATATTTTGTAAATTAAAATGCTCATTGCTAGAATTTGTGTTTAATAGTTTAATTCTTCCAGACCAATTAGCACACCTATTTCAGATTTACAATACAATTTATAACACATATTTACTTATTTCTGAAAAGTAAGTAGATATATTCATAATTTCAGTCATGATTTTCTTCCAGCTCTCAAAAGCAAAGCAAACCTGGATTTTTAATTTTTTTAAAGAGCTCCATTGTGATCTTTTTTTAGTAGTAATGAATCCATTCTTGATACTAGGAATTGACAAGATTTTCTCAGCCAACAAACCTTAAAAGTAATAGTCTTCGATCAACACCATAATTATTAAACATACAACTGTCATGATTTGAAGATCACTCTTTTATTGACATAATGATACATTACTAACAATGTAATTATTTTGTATTAAATATTTTCATAGTAAGCAACTCTATGCTGATTCAAATATGCAAGATTTTATATCCCCAGGTTATAACTTTATTAAAAAGATTATTTTGTCCCACTACAGGAAAGCTGGCTTTATGAATTTTGATACAACAAAATTATTCAGCACTGCAGTGATAGAAAGGATTTTGCATTGGAACTGACAAAATTTAAAGTTTCAAGAAACACATTATTAGTTGTTATTATAGAAACAAGAAACAATATCCAGTGGTAAATACAGCTTTTTACACATGGGATAATTTTAATTATCTGAATTATATAACCAACACAAAAAGACTACATCAAAAATCCAGTTTCTATATTTTTCACCAACTATGTTGAAGTATTAATGTTGACAATGCTTTAATGACAGATTTACAATATGGTAGTAATTATATTGAAAAAAACCACAACAATTAATAGTTAAAAATTAAAATAAATTGCCAGCACACTTCCATAGAATGTTAGAATAGTGACCAGTATCCAGATAACTCAGTGGTACATTTTTGCTTAAAGATTTATAGTTTAATAAGCACCAGATCATATGCCCCAGCACATATATATTCTCAATATTTAGGCAAGTCAGCATTATCGTATCATAGTAAGATATGTGATACCTTAAGATTTGCAGAATTACAACTGTGATATTTTACAGTTATTATCTAGCACCACTAAGCATCCAAAGGGCAGTAAAGCATATTTACAAGTGATTCTAAATAGTTCGTAAAAAATATATCTTCAAAAATTTGAATATGTAAGGTCATAAGGCCTCTAAGGCTTTAAAAAAATACTTCTATGGCCATTTTTCTAATTTATAAAGACCAGAGGGATATTTTATTATGATTTTCATACTTGTAATTTAAATACGATTTACAAATCTATTTGTTAAATTCCCACTGTGCCATCTTCATCTTGCCTGATTGTCAAAATGCTGTAGGGAAGATTGTCCCATACTAGCTTGTTTATATTGGTTATGTAATGCTTCCCACTTACATTATTAATTTATATCTTTTTTTTACTTTCAAATAGCTATGTTAGATTTCTTTTTGGATTTCAAATTATGTTTTACAAAAGCTATGTTTCATTAGAACTAAAAAAATAAATAAATAAAACCAATTGTTTTATAAGGTTAAGAATAATACACTTAGCAAACCTGGCGAAAAACTCAAAAAAATTACTGAATTACTGTAACTACTATCAGATTTTAAAAAGTCATTTTAAACCAAGTTTACACATCATGTAGAATTGCTGATGCCTTCTAAGCAGCACAAAAATAATTAGTAGCTATTACATATCCAAAATTCACTTTGCAACTAAGACAGTATTTCAGATAAAATGGAAAATTGATCCTGTTTTTGTTTTTAAATAGTAATGAAATCCAATTATAAAGCTCTGAAAGTTTATCTATACTTGGCATTTTTTTACTTGAGATTGATCTATTTTGAGGTTCAGTTGTAATGGACTGATTTCCCAGGTATTAATGGTCATTTTTAAGTATTAGTTTTAATTGACCCTTACAGATTATGCTAATTTCAGTATTGCTATGCTAAGACTGACTAGGAATTATGGAAGTTGAAATTATTTCTTTGTGACTGCTTTAATTGTTCAAGTAAATTGTGTCAAAATATCCTTTAAAACATATCCTGATACCTCCATAATTCAGACTTATTCTCAGATAATCTATTCTGTTGTTTTTTCTTTGATTAAAACCATTCTGTATTGTTGTCTTGCTATAGTACTGCTAACACACGACTATAAATTTGGAAGCAGTTATTGAGACAATATTCTTTTTTTCTTTTATCTACATATTTCCTTGCTTATACAGCAAAACAAAGCTGTAGAGTGCTGGAATACTCATGCCATACCAAAATATTAACTATAAAAAGGTAAAAGGCATTAAATTTTCATGACCAAGAATTTCTTTACAGTGGGTTGTATCCAGAGATTTGAGAGCACAAAGCCTCTTCTGCTTGTATAAAATCCAGCATTTGTTTATAATTTTGTTGTTAAGTGATGTTTGTGGCAGTTATTTTAGGTGCACTTGTGGTACATCATGCCATCATTAGCAGATCAACTACCCTCCATTTTGTTCTCTTGGATTTACACCTTGGATACAACCCATTCTGAGGAAACAACCATTATTGCCCGTTTATGTCAATTGAAAGACAAGTGGAAACTTGAAAGTTGCTATGCTCTTATCATGCACACAAAACATAAAATACATCAGCAACAGAAGTAATTAGAAGAAACATCCCTCCTAGCATTTTATCTGGACAGTAGCTTGGAACTCAAAATCAATTTGCCAACTTTTATTGTCTTGGATTTACTCACACTTTTGCTGACTGGCATCCATCACTTTTTTACATACCAAGACAATTCAAGCTTGTAAGCAGAGAAATCCTGCACTAGACCATAGAAAACACCAGTTTATTAAAATTATGTTTCATTTTACATTAAAATTATTAAGTGTCACAGTATTAACAAATATTAGCCATGATCAAATAATGGTCAATGACATTGTCTACAAATTAACTACAGAGGATGATTATTTTCTCAGTGAACAGTCTACAATCACCTCAGTTCTCACATTACATTCAGTTATGTCTGAAAAGGAAAAGGGAAGGAAAAAAGCTCACTTCCTTTGTTTTAGTAATTTAAATGGAAGACAGCAACAATGTCATTTTCTAACAACATATGGACTTACATCAAACCAAAGATCCAAAAAGGCACATGTTAAGTTTCTAAAAATTAGCAAGAATTAAAAGTGACGGGGAAGATGATCTCTAGCTTTCCTTTAACTTGTGAGGAGAGCCTTTTGACTTTGATTGGAAGGGGAGTGTAGAAGGTTGATTCAAAGTCAATGAAAGAAAAAGACTTATAATGGTAATTTAAACTTCACCAGGCCTCACTTCAGCAGTCATCCTTCAAGTCTCCACCTCACATTATATATTTGAAAAATTAAACATATACTTTTATAATATTTTAGACATTCTCTTATGGGCTTCCTTTATGCACTTTTTGTTCCTATTTAGTACAAATCAAAATACTTACCAAAACCTTATGCCACTTTCTAGAGACTGCTATGACAGCAAAGCCAGTTTTGTATAAATATAACTGGCAAAGTCGTATAAATATAATACCTTTAAAGTTTTACATAATTTACAGTTGAAAACTTTAGAACATTTTCTCCTTGTAGAACTGACATTCTCAAAAAAGTGTAATTTCCTACAGTAAGTCCAGTTACCCAACCGAAGGCCATATATAGCACTTCACGTACAGAAGGAATTATATGAAAGAGGTAGAAGATTCAGAAAAACAAATGACATTCCTATCCAAATATTGTCAAATATTAAATGATACTATATGCCTAAGAATGCTTTTAATGTTAAGATTTTGCAAGAACCATTAGGCAGACCCCTTAGATCCTATCCATGCAATATTGCCAATATTGTCCTTCTGTTATGGCATGATAAGGCAATTATTTTTCCCAAATCTCCATAATAGAATATTAAAGCAGAACACACAGTGCTAAATAATACTCAGATACGACATACATGTTATGAATTCTACTATCCCAAAATTTCATATCTAAATCTTGCTTATGAGTAGCTGGTGAAAAGAACTCTATACCAAAGACAATGTTAATTATTTTAACTTATCATAATTTGGATGTGAACTTAGCAAAAGGGCACTGAAATCCTGGTTAGGATATTCAAAAATCTTTTTCTGTATATATCTTTAACTATTTTTCTCTTTTTATATTGTATGCCTCATATCATCTGAAACTCCTAGGCAGGATAACTCTTCTATGAAAAACTGACAACCTCCACAATGCTTGGTTCCTAGAAGCTTCACAAAAATGTTGCACTCTGATGACTCCTGTTGCACATTATTCTTCCTTATCCTATCCAAATAGAAATTATGAGAATTTTCCAGTCATTCCAGCAGAAAAGCATATTATTATATAACCTGCACACAGATGAGTGGTCTCTGGTCATTCAGTCAAGCATTTGAACATTTCTTATTTGGCCAAAACATGTACAAGCTTACACAGTATTATATGATTACTTGATTAAAACATGAAACTGAACTGGGTGGTTAAGATGAGTAGATTTCAAAAAGTAGGTATTTAATATATACAGCAGATACATTATTTTGACCAACTTTAAATTAATGGCTGATGTTCCAAATAGTTTAAAAGACATGAGTTCTATTTGGATCCAGATTTATTCAATTGATTTTAATGGGAAGAGGAAAAAAAATCTATTCTCAAAATTTTAAGATATTCCAGACCCTTTGTTCTAGTTTTTCTTTGAACAAAGAAAAGGCAAAGTTTAATTCTGAATGGCACTTCGATGAACGAGATAGAAGGGCTGGATAATTTTGATAGGAAATCAGTTTTGAGAGAGAAAAAATGAAAAACGAAGTACTATAATTGCCAACTTTTCCTCCTGCAGTGCTGTTTCTTGAATGCCAGATATCATACATACCTTATATTTAACTAGGCTATTAGTCCATCTATCTCACTATGATCAACAGAGGCTATTAGTGCTTTCCTGGTTTTTCAACAAATTATTTTGTTTCTATTGGCAGATGAAATTGAACCCAAGACCTTTGCATGCAGTTAATTCATGAACCTGCCATGAAGTATCTAACTTGACTCCTAAGTTTTCCAGCACACTCTTCAGGCAAAAACCTAACTACAGTGCTCATATTTCACAACTGTCTACAAATAGTTTTTTTTTACTGAGAAAGTAATTATAACAGGTTAAAAAAAATCAGTTTTCGTGTTGAAGCTGTTGTCAAAATATTTTGTCTTTTTAGAACCCAGCTGTGGAAAAAACATCTTATTCCTGCATGCTAACTCTAGTACAGTAAAATGAGTAACCCCTTACACATGGATAGTGGCAAACAGAGGTTCATGCACACAGCATAAATGATTATGTACCAAATTCTGAATCACTCTCTTTTAGATATTTGGGGACATGTTAGACCAGGAAAAAACACCATTGAGATTTCAAAAGCAGTATCTGAATGTCTATATCTGACATCATGCACGGTATCTTAGCATGTTCAGGTTTATACCAGGTTAATATCTTTATTTGTACTTCACAAAACTTGAATCAGCTGTAGAAAATCAGTGTCTTCCTTCAACGGGAGAACTTGCTTATCCTGTGACTATCTGTATCTTTGCTCCATCAAGTTGTCTGCTGAGCAGATGAATGTTCAGTGATTCAGTGATGCTGAATTTATATAAAATTTGAAGTAAATAGTTCTGGTGACAGCTCAGGTGAAAGCTAAATACTTAAATGGATGTCTCCCATAGCTGTAAAAAAAAAAAGAATGCTTAATTTTAGGACATTAGTTTCTATCTGCTCCTTACACAATAGGAAAGCCTGCACCAGTTTGATGGTGCAAACCCTGCCACTCCCCAGACAAATGGAAATTCACCAAAAACAGTTTCTACAGAAATGGGATTTAATTTTGCTTTCTTGTTTGACAATATCCACGAATGTGCCTGTAAAAGTATGTTACCAATGGTGGGGAGAAATGCAGTGGGTCAGAGCCATCTTCTCTTTTTAATCCCACTCTGCATCAACAGAAATGGGATAATCCTATTTATAGTAGGAATAATTAAGTAACTGATGTTCTAATTTTCTCTAAAGGACTGCAGTCACTGTGGGGCCTTGCCCATTTCTGTTTCTCTATTTTTAAAATTCAGCTGATCTAGGTATCAGCTTCAGCCCAATCACAGACCAAAGCCCTCTTACATGTGCCCAAACAAACAGCTCTTCCACTAAAACCAAAGAAGAGGTCAAGCATACCCTAGCACTAGCTCTGTGGGCCTTCTTCTCCTCATCAGGCAGTGGAGGCATGGGATATGGATACTTTCTGCTGGAAGCAATGGAGCCAGTAGAGGATGATGGGGACTTTGCAGGGGAAAGAGTCCTGGAGGTCAGAGACAGAAAGAAACACAAAATGTCATGGGACAATAGAAATTGCAACTGACTGAAAGCTTTGCTCAGAATCTCAGTTAAATCATTTCATTCTACAAGGAGAATGGCTTCTAAGCCATCATTTAGGGAAGCAGTTTCCAAGCACTGTCTCCAACACATTTCTTGAGGACATTTGGTTGATATTAGTCTCAACTCTGAAAGAGAGAACTCTGACTTTCTCAGCCATGAAGCAACATGAAGCTGATGTAATTTCATACCATTTTTTGCCATCAAATGATAAGGATTATTATGCTGTCATCATTTAAGAAATGAAAGCTAAACAAGCCAATGTTAATTTGTATTGTTGTCAAGAAGAGCAACTATAAATAATTTTGCCTCACACTTTGACTCACATCGGATGGCTTCAAGCACATATTCTTTCACTCAAATGAAGAAAATAATATTTTTCTACCTTACTGGGACAATCAATATGAATTTTCTGAAGATCATATATATATATATATATGTGCTGTTCAGCTTCCTTCAGGTATTATCCCACATCGTTGTAGTGCTTTTAAAGTTGTAGCAATGTTTCAGCAGAATCTCATCTGCCATCATCAGGCTTCTGTATTGAGTTTATTAACTCAATACAGAAGCCTGATGATGGCAGATGAGATTCTGCTGAAATGTTGCTACAACTTTAAAAGCACTACAGTGATGTGGGATAATACCCGAAGGAAGCTGAACAGCACACATGTAAGTACCCGTGAAAACTTAAAAAAACATATATGTATATATATACGACTGGTCTATCATCTAAGCAGCCTTTGGCAACCTGATACTGGAGTTCCCACACTGGCCATGATTGTGGCCAGGGTCTTGTGATTGTGGCCACCATGATTATGATCATTGTCTCCACTAGGAGACACCAGATTGAGGAAACTTGTTTTGAAACCCTAGTAAAAGTTATTGTTCCATGCAATAAAATGATTGGTTTTAGATGTTTTGGAGTTACTTGAGAAAATACAAATGAAAGTACTGAAGAGATCATTGACAATCTTCTAGTGGCTGAGTGCCTCTTTCAACATTTGAGAGGGAGTTAACAGATCCAAAAAAGGTGGAGCCACATTATGCATATGACAAACAAACTTTTAGGTTTTTGTTTTGTTTTAGGACTTCCACAGCAGTATTTTGTTTCCCATTTCAAAAGAACAGGAAACAACGCACTTGGCTTGCATTCAGCCATGGTCAAGGGGTCTCAAAAGCTGCAAAGAGAAGACTTAGGTATTTAGGCTGCAGGTTTTCCACTTGTGATCTACCCCAATGCAATTTATACATTGTGTACAGGTAGTCCTTGATTTACAATCATAATGCAGCCTGCCCATTATGGTCGTAAGTTGTAACAATCATAAAATGTGTTATCATCTGATTGACTTGATTTTAGTTTTTTGCAGTATTTGTTAAGTGAATCCATTGATCACAATGGGCATGGTGTTCCCCAAAAAACAGAAGTGCTGGGTTTTCAAACATAGTCAGGAGACTGCAGAATGCTGTAAACAGCCATAAATATGGCTGTGTTGCCAAACACCCAAAGTGCAGTCATGTAGCTGGGAGGGTAGGGGGTGACTGTCAGAACTTTGGATTTGGATTTTAAGTCCCCTTTTTCAGGTAGACCTTAACTTTTAACAGTCATTAAATGACTGCTCATAAGTCAAAGATTACCTGTGCCTACATCAATGAATCTTAGACTTTTAAAACTAGACAATTTCCATATTTTTTTTAATTAAAACTGCCAGTTTCCCAGGTGATAAACCTCTGACTCAGAATCATGATACACTCAAATTAGGACAGTTCCTGACTAGGGACAGGTGAGAAAGAATTAACTAGCCCAGTTCTTAAGCACCATATTTTAAAAGTCCACCTCTCATTACTCATTTCCAATCTATATGTGCACAGAATTCCAGCTCAAGTTTAGAATCAACAGAGCAGATCCATTTATCATCATGTATATAAAATAAAAACATAGGCAGAGGCATGCACTTTAAAAGTTAGAATAATGCTCAATCAATACACATGCAAGCATAATTTAATATGCTGTGATTCCAGCCAAACTTGGTATCTGAGGACATGGGGTGGGATGGAGGGGAGAGTAGATAAATAGACTGAAAGAGTCATCAGCATTTCTGGACAAGGTGGGTCAGATAAGCAGTAGCAAGTCAACATTTGCGTAACATGTAAGGCATTCTATTTTTTCCAAGTCAATAAAAAGCTTTTCATTTTTAATCACAAGGCCAGGAATGACTGATGTCGGAATCAAAGGAACCAAATCCCTGTGCAAATATTATTTCTGCACCAGTCTTTCACTATAACTATGCTATGGGATCATATTTTTGAATTCCAGGGCTAAAACATCCTACTTCTACTCACTGGATGCAATAATTTATAAAAGAATATTTAATGACATGGGGCTTCTTCCCTGGAGAGAATCCACATGATCAAATATTACCAACTCTAGCTACCATGACCTTATGAAACTCCTAGATATAAATAGCTGCTCTGACATTAGGCCATCTTTACAAACAACTGTATTTCATAGAGGCTATATTGCTGTATTGACATTAGTAGAAATGAGTTGTGAAATGAGAGCCTAATATCAGAGCAGGAACAGGGGCCTTCACATGATAATGGAGACCTTCACATCAGTAATTCAGGAAGGGAACTCCAGAAAATCCTGCATTGTGATTATATGTAAGAAAATTTAAAACCCATATTCTAGTTCTCCTATAATTCTCAACCATTCTCAAACTAATGCCCATCCGATGTGTGAGAGCTAAGACTCCCAAGAATTTCCAGCCCACAGTATATTTAAAATTGCAACCCTTCTACATTCAGAGGCAGTTGGAAAAAAAAGTTATACTTAGCTCATAAAAACAACTATTAAGTTCCAGTACTGTCTTGATACCGTGGTATAATTTCATGGCTGTTTATGCTATTTTTTCCCCCAAAACAAAATAAAATTATTACCATGAGGGAAAATATAAAAGCCAGAAACTCAGCTAATCTCAGATATTGTGTCACTTGGATGAAATATCAAATGTATTCTAATTCTTCCTCAAATACAGAATGGCTACAGACAGGTGGACCTCAGATAAGGACTTTTGTTTTATTATTAATTCATACAGTTGTGCTATCCATTTGTTGGGATCTCTTGCAAACATCTCAGAACCTATTTAGGCACAGGTCTCTCTACAAGCCCAAAGAACATTCTTCAATGGCTGCTTCAATAGTGAAACAATAAAAGAAAAATCAAAGTTAGTGACTATTTCACTGGGACCATTTATTTTTCATGAAGTTAGATAGAATACTTCTGTAAACATGCAATTAGTTTAATTCAAAGATCAACAATCTGATGTGTACAGGTAGACTTGAAGTTGCAGCTAAGCCTGCTAAAGTGTTTAAAACAAGGAATTATGAGAGCTACAGTTCAAAATAACTACCAGTATAAAGCTCACTATCCCTGATTTAGGCATTGTGAATCCTGCAATCACATAACTGCTTTCCTTTAAAAATATTTTTACTTATTTATAGAATTATATTACAATATATATTGTTCTGGAACACTGATTGACTAATATTAACTGAATGTACCATATCTGAAGGAAAAAGACATTGTTTAAGGTGTAACAAGATTAATTGGGAATGCTAGATTTTCTAGTTTGGTTATGCTTCATTAGAGTTAGATTAGATGAGAGAAATCAGCATAACTCAGAAAGAAAGGGTAATAAGTAAAGAGCTCAATTAATAAATTTGCCATTTGAAGTGCCCACAAATATAGTTCATCCATCCAGTCTAGTTCCTTCCTCAAACAATTACCCTTCAAATGCTTTGGATTTCCAGAATTGGCCATTCTAAGATTTGAAGTCAAGCACATCTGAAAAACATTGGGTTGGCAGACTGATCTATGTAATTGTTATTATCCACTATTGCATCATATGTGCCCACATAAAGCATCTTGTGCAAAATGACATTAGACTTGAAATGATGCCATTTTTCAAATTGCTCATGAAGTAATTTTAGACCACTACAGAGATTACAACTGATTATCCCAGTTATAAATATATTTTATAATTATAAAATATAAATATGCTAAGATTTCCAATAACCTACTGTTTAAACTTACTTGTTCAACAATTTATTACAGTTCTTTTTCCTATAAGAGCACACGGTATATCAACCTTCCACTGCATAGCAATTTCCTACCTGAACTCATTGACTCCTTGGATAGGTTTCTGGTCTTGGGGACTTTAATCTGCCTATTCTTGGTGTAGGGTTAGTGGTCGCTTCTGAATTCATGGCCATGATGACAACTTTGTCATCTCCCAAATCATTCAATATCCAATGCACAACAGTTGTATGCCTGTCTGGTTCTTCTATCAATCTGATATCATCTGGATTTGGGTGAATTACTTGGTTTCTCTGTTCTCATGGTCGACGATCATTCCCTAGGTAATCTACAGATCACAGACACTCCATTATATCACAGATACAATGCAGAAGCTGGACCTATTAGATCAATCCACCCCAGATGACTAACAAACCTAATTGGTTTGTTAAAAAAGGGGTCCATGGATCCTTTTTCATTATCTGACCAAAGCCCTAGTAGCTGCTTAGAATTTAGAGAGCAGCCTGCCTCTTGATTGATCAGACCCAGAATTTTCCAATTCATGGAAGAGCGAAGGGATATAAAGTGGGAAAAATGATACCTGCAGCAAATAATGATTAAATCTGATAAAACATGAGATACTATAGGGTGTTTATCTTGTGGCAGTAAGGGAGGAAATTTATCTTTCCACCCCTATTGAATTCATAAATAGCCATCCTAAGACCTTGTTTTGCATGAATACAGCCCTTCTGATAGGAAGTGGCTTTGGGTTCACTGTGAAGAGTATGCCAGACATTTGATAGATAAAATTGATCAGAACCATTCTAAGTCAGATTCTGACCTTGAAGCAAATCCTACAGAGGTGATTAGAACTGGGCCTATTTCTGTTATCTGCAGGGATTTTTATTTTATTGCGTCTGGAAATTTGGAAAGGTTTCTTATGACTGTCAATGGTGCGTTAGATCCATGTTCTTCCAGGTTGATCAAAGCTTGAGAGGGAGACAAGTGGTTAATTTTTTCTTTTAATGACAGGGTGGTCTCACCATCTCTTCTTCAAGGGGCCATGTTGGAACCGGCCATTTTGGACAATTTTCATCCAGTTCCCAATCTTTTTCCTTTTAGGGAAGATAGACCATCTCTATCCTATTGTCCCCAATTATTAGTTCCTATCTCTTACATTGAAACTTTAAATTCTTATTTCTATTGTATTGTAAGCTTTTGACAAATAAATATAAATAAATAAATAGTAGCTGTATTACAATTTCAAGGGATGCTGGTTATCTAGACCTCTTTCACCCAGAGGCTTAACTTTGGCACTGAGATTAAATTGATCACACTCTTTAATGACCTCCTGATGGACCAGGATGAGGATGGTACATTCATCCTCACTCTTTTTGACCTCTTAGTGGCTTTCAATGATTAGGATATCCTTCTGAATCGGGTCCAAGAGTTGAGGATGGGTTATCCAATGTTATGATGGTGCTCCTCCTTCTTCTAGGGTCAGTTACAGATAGAGAGGAGAGTTCCAGCTCTCAGCTTTTACTTTGTAAGGTGCTGCAGGATTTTGTCTTTCTGCCCTTCTGTTTAATATCTATATGGAACCACTAGGTGAGGTTACCAGAGGAACCAACAATTTGGGGAGAGATATACCCTGGGTCATCTGAGTAACACTGTGAAAATATTATTTCAGTGCCCAGTGGCTGTGGAGGCCTCAAAAAAATTCAACTCAATCCAATTGGATGGCTTTGGGTTTTGGAACCACCTGTTCTGAGGATATTCCATCTTTGCTTTTGTCTCAGACAAAACTAATGCATAGTCTGAGAGTACTTTTGGACACATGGCTCTTGCTGAGAGACCATGTGGCAATGATGCCGAAGAAGGCTTTTGTAAGCTTTGTGTTGAGCATCACTGGTCATTATTCAAAGACTAGGGTGTCCTACTCACAGTCTTTTATGCTCTTTAGATTGCCTCTTTGGATTCTTGTAGTGTACGCTATATTGGTCTACCCTTGAAGAGCATTTGGAAGCTTCAGTTAATGTGGAATGAGGTGGCACAGAGTGTTAATGACAGCATAGGGCACCATTGCTATGTTAGCTGCATTGGCTACCAACTCCCCTCCAGGTGCAATTCTTTAGTTTCATATAAAAGTATATGAAAGAACAGAATCTATTCCATGTTTTTTTTTTCTTTGATGAATTCCTTATAGCTGCTTATCCTTCCTGGTCTCAAGGAAGAACACTTATCTCTTGAGGACTAGGATAAGAAAATGATAATTGTGCTGCTGGAGATGGTAGAAATCTCCATTTCTGGTTACTAGCTTCAAACATTTGCATGAGCAAATTTCTAAATAGTAAAGATCACAGTGTTTTCATATTTTCAAAACATAGGAATAGTTAAAACAATTGTCTCATTATTTTCAGAAAAGTCACTTTTCCTGCACTGGGAAATTTGCATTTGGTGAAATCCAAAAAAAAAAAAAAAAGAACTTAGGAGAGTTCACAATATGGATCTTCGTCCTATCAAACTGTAATTTATTGGAGAAAAGAAGAAACAATAATTACAAATTATGTCTAAAGTCAGATATTCAGCCTTTTTATTTATCTAGAAATTTACTGATTAAGAGGGAACTAATGACAAACCCTAACTTTTCTACTATATTTTCTACTAATCTTTCTCAGATTAGAACATCTGTTTTTAAATGAATTCATTTTCATGTTCTGGAATTTTATTTCTTTGAGAATTATCAATCTTTTTCATTTCATAGACTTTTTGTTTTAATAGCGTTTATGCAGATATCCTAGCCATAAAACCAAGATGTGTTAAGCTATTACCTGAAAGTAATCAAGGAGAAATAAAAATAAGATAGATTAAAGCAACAACAAAAAAGTTTATTATGTCATGTATTCTATGTGAAACTATAAGAAAGCCATCAGATGTCAGACAAATAAAGTTTTAGATATTAATTCATAATACTATAGACAGAGAAGTTTAAAGAAATTGTCTCTTTTATGCATCATGATAGTTATCTCTGTATCAATGTGAAAAAGAAAATGTATTGTGCGTTATGGAACATTTTGCATGAATATGAGGTTTATTTAGAAGTATGTATTTCCTTTTACTTCAGACCTCAAGGCATGATTGATAATTGATTGCAGAATGCAACAAGAACAGAATATGAAGGAATAAAACATGCACAATAATAAATGGTATGCTTAACAAATGGTTCAATATTGAACAGGAAATAAAGCAAGAATGTACAATGTTCCCAAGTGGTTTATAATATTTATGCATAACATATAAGGATTGCTTGTGACGACTTTAGATGAATATCAGTTAGGAATACTTTTCTAAATTTATTTTTGTACGCAGATGTTGGACAAGACTCTTGATGATTTGCAGTTAATGTTAACTTGTATGATGAAAAAGATTAAAAATAAATGTATCAAAGATCAAAGTAAACGTATTTCACAGGGATGAATACTTTCACATTATATAAAATATATATAGTGAATAGATGAATTGGTGCATCGAGATAGAACATTTACTAAAGATAAGAAAAGGAATGGTTAGTTTTTAAATGTGCAAATACTGGTATAAAGGTAATCAATAATATGGGTTCTGTTGTGAGAAAACAAAACCTGTCAAAATAAAAGAGATATGCAGAAAAATAAGCTATTCCCCCTTTTTGTTACATGAAGGTTACATGAGGTATCAGGACAACATAAACTTCTCAGGCCTTCCAAAGCATTTGAAGAATGGTGTGCTATTTAAAGAATGGCTCAACTTTTTTGCAATGTTTTGGAAGGCCTTTGAAGGCTTTCAAAAGCATTGCAAGAACAGTGGTAGTGGTCTTGAGGCCTGGTGTGGCTAGCAGTGGCCTCACTTAGGGCATGTCTCAGCAGCAGTAGGAGGAAGATGGTGAAAGTTAGCTGGTGGTGCAGGGCTGCAGACCTGGGGATTTTGTTATGACACTAAGGTGGCTGGCCACAACACAGGGCTTGAAACAGAGGCCTAGAGGGAAGGGTAGCCAACTGAATCTACTGAAGACCAGATCTTTATTTCAGCCTAGTGTGGCTGCTGCCAAAGGGTACCACGATGCAGGGCAGCCAAAAGGGCAGAGATTGAGGTGTGGGGGGGAGATAAGTGGATCGAAGGAGTTGGTACACTCTACAGTGGATAGCCAAATGGTCAAATTTTGATCATATTACTATGAGGGTACTGCAGTATCCATAACTTCAGGAACTGGGTGTTAAGTACCAGTTGTTCAATGCCAGTTGTAACTTCAAATAATCTCTGAGCAAATGGTTGTTAAGAAAGGACTACCTGTGTTTCTATTTAAGCATCAAGATAAAATTCTGTTCACAGCTGCAATTTAGCATATATATTTTTCTTTTCTACAAGCTCTTAGAAGACAATAGCATAACGTTCTAAATGTCTTCTCACATATTTGGTTTGTTTATTGCAAGTGGAATTGATCCCTAAATATAAGGGCATATAATTGCACCTTAAGCACAATGTACAGTGAAGCTATTGGCTCCATTGCACTAATTTTAAACTTCCAATGCTATTTGATTAGTTGAAGACTTTGATCATGTCCTTAAAACATTATTTGGCATTAAAAAAAGAGAAAGCTGCTGAAAGCTAAAGATGGTGATGGGAATGCAAGCACCATGAGCATCATTTTCAAAAGGCTTCATTAAGGCATTCAGAAAAGAATTGTAATTGCACAATGAAGCCCCCAAAGGCAGCTATGAACAAGAGGCCTTGACATCTTAAAAGAAATAACTTGTATTGGAACATACAAGAGTGGGGTCACATAATATCTGGTGTATGCTTAAACCATTCTTAAAGATTAGAGAGAATGAATTCACAAAATACCTAAAGTAGGGTCCTTCAGTGTTTTTATTCACATCTTCTACCCACTTAGCTACATTATATTCTCTTTTGAACCATGGGTTTAAATACCTGCAAAAAGCAATGGAAGGAACAAAGAAAGTAGAAGAATAGAGAAATATCTGAGAACACACAGCACAAGCTCAGAAAGGATGCCTTCATCCCTCAGTAATGAAGGACTATAACTCAGTGCAAATGCAAGACAAAGAGACCCACAGAATATATCAATTCAGAAATTAGCTTAAGTTTACATGTTCCATTTACTTGCAATTAATCTGTCCTTGTGTAAAGGCCATGACAACACAAGGACTATCCAATTTTAAAAACTTGAAAGAAGAACTCATATTAAGCCGATTTTAATGTTAGTGCTCTGAGAGAGTGGAGAAAAATGAAGCACAAGTAGCCAGAATAGGAAGCAGTGCATCACAACAGTACAACATGAAAATTCTATAAATCCTTCCAAGGTGAACATTATTGGTAGCTCTATAAGCATTCTCCTAAACAGGCTAATCATGTTATTTAAAAGCCATATATTTAACCACTATGAGTATAACAAATGATTATTCATTTGGTGTCATAGAAACTTAAGTACAAGCACCTGTATATTTACAAACGAGATTCAGGAAGAAGCCTTGATCTTGTTTTGTTGCCAATATTAGAGAATTACATAAGTATGTTTTGTGTGTGTGTTTATGTGTGTGTGTGTGTCTTTTTCATTGTATTACTTCTAAGAATACAATTATTGTAGGAAGAAAGAGAAAAACTTATTGATTTGCTACATATGGACTCTTTGACAGATCCAATCTTAGAATTCCTTCTTAAGCATCCATTTTTCTTGGATTATATGACAATTGTTCTCAAACAATAGTCTACATAATTACACACTCCAAATATTTTATTTTTTCTATGTCACTGAAGAAAAATATATGAAAAAGTTTAAGAAAATAGCTGATATCTGGTAAACTGCTACAGTCTACTACTAATTGTAGCTAGCCATTGAATTAATACATCATAAATATGGAGTCCATGTTTTAGGCTACTAAGTAAGGGATATCTTAGTATCCCAAAAAGATACTAAATAACAGTAGAATAATTTAGATAGACTACAATCCTATGTTCACTGATTTCTCAAATGAATCCTTCTGTAAGCTGTATGATTATTCATTTCTTCTTCTGTATACAAGCTATCACTACATAAGAGGTAAAACATGGACTCTGTGCTGTATAAGCATAAAAAAGCTATGCAATTTCTCCATAAATTACAGGTAGACAAAATATACTGCTGATCTATGCAACACGTTACAAAGTTAAAACATCCGCTTAGGATCTAATTGCTTTTTCAATGTTCAATGTAAGTAATTTTATGGAAGCATTTCATAATTTAGCATAGAAAAAGACAATTTAATGTTCCTTAAGTACCTTGGATTAGAAATCTCATGGTTACTTGCTCTTTACTGCGATACCTGGAACTCGTGTGAGTTGAAATTTAAAACTGACAAGGGTAAAGTGCTTATCTCAACCCAGATTCATGTCATTCTCACCATTCTCCTATCCTTTTAGATAGTCATATTTAAAAATCCTTGGTAAGAGACCCCTTATTGGAGAGATGGGCGGCATAAAAATTTAATAAATAAAAAATAAATCTGCTGCCATTTTTGTTGAGTTTAGTAGAATTTGCATTTTTAAAATAAATCAAACCCAGACTAGCTTAGTGTATTAAATCCATTGCCCCAATGTTTGTAGGATAATAGCTGTCCAAATGGCAACGTTCCTTCCCATTCCAGTCGCATAAGCACAAACATAGCATCAATTTTCTATCAGCCGTGACTGCATCTAATTAACAATAGCTTTAAAAAAGAAGTGCTTGATGTTTTCCAGATCAGTTGCTAATTAAAAAGTAATAGAAGTATAGCTGCAGGGCAATTTGCTAGGAAAGAAAAGACAAACACAGCAGGACACTCTGTGTTAATTCTTGCCACTCTGGTGGACAAATGCTAAAACAAGCGTCAAACCTTCAATCTACACATTTTATTGGAAAAATTCATTTGATAAACATGAAGCACTCCTTATCTGGATTTTGTAATGCAAAAAGATAAAGTTAGCACGGCAACAAAAACATGCAGCTGTATAACAATAGTTATGAGGCATGTTCTTACATAACCATTTAACTTTTCTAATTCTACTGATCATCCTGCATAATAATTTAATAATATAATTTAATATCATGCCAGTTTGCAGAATTAAAACAGGTTAAAAATTCATCTCTAGGGTAACTGTGCATCAGTCATCATTGATACAGAGCAGTGTTCCTCAACCTCAGCAACCTTAGGATGTGTGGACTTCTGCTCCCAGAATTCCCCAGGAACCATGTAAGCTGAAGAATTCTAGGAGTTAAGCTCCACCCATTTTCACTTTGCTGAGGTTGAGAAACACTGATCTAGAATAATCTGTCTGATCAGATGATAAAACTTTGCGTGAAATGCCTTAAACTAAATCAATGGCTTTCATTGGCTTGAGCACAACATGCAATAATGCAAGGACCCTAGAGTTTACAATAGTGTAGGAGGGAGGGGAAATTATACATCAGGCCAGCAAGGAACAGGGCTTAGCTAGCACTGCCATCAGCAGAAGACTTAAGCAATCAAAATTCTTCATCACAGTAAAATTTTGGAAAAAGAACTTCGGGTAAAAGTGTCTGCCAAACTAGAAAGGCAGTTGAAACTGACCTGTGACTCCGATTCCCTGTTTGGGAGTGGTGAGAATCCCCCTGGCTTATGCCTTGGGGTGGGATTTGATTGGTGTGGGAAAGCCCAGGCTCAGAAGCATGGGATACCCTGCTGCAAAAACACAATATATAATAGAAGAAAATCTAAGCCAAAGTCTACATAGTTTATAACAATGAGGAAGATGCACATCTAATGTAAAGTTAGTTTAAATTAAACAGACAGCCAGTATGAATACTCAGGACATGCTTTAACACATGCTCATATGCCATTATAAATGTTCTAGTTTTCATAGGTGAACAATCCATATGACCATCCATTTATTTTTGCAGGCATTGGAATGAAATACATTTTACTAGGGTCAACATTTAATCAACAAAGGAAAAAAATCACTGCAGAAATTATTTTTCCCAGCCAGAAATGATCTTCCACTCAATATACCAAGAAATGATGTATTTGATGTAAGAAAAATGGTTGCTTTATAACTCTGGTCTTTGTAGTCATCAAGGCAATATATTTCTGTTCCTACAACCACGTCATAAAAGCTAAAGAGAGACTGATGGTATTTTCACTAACTGCAGTCAATCATATTGTAAGGATGCTTCCCCTACTTTTATGCTGCCCTTTTTCTCCACTGCTATAATTCTGAAGAGGAATCTGGAAGCACTCTCATCCATGTCCAATTACCAGCTGTGTATCCTAAGTTGAAAAAAATGTGATTACTCTTAAACTACAGTTTATTCTGATATGGCAGCCGCATACTATAGCTTGTTGAAACTAGAAATGAAAATTATTAAACTCTTACATCTAGAAGAAAATGTTTAAGGCAGGGAAAAGTTCTTCTGCCCAATCTTTGATTTATCATAATATCCAAAGTCATCCACTGCTTTAACAAAGGATGATAAAAACAACCAAAATAGCCAATAGGACTGGGGAACAATTCATCCCATCTCAAAGAATGACCAGAGATTATAGAATTTATTTCTTAGAGGTATGGATGACTTGTTGTACTTTCCAATCCAGTGACAACAGCTTTGATGTTGGCTAATTTAGGGCAGATAAATCATTATATCAAGATTAAATTATTTAAAATAGTGCAATTGAATTCTTACACACAACATATGAATTGCCTAGTTTCATACTGGTATTTATACCTTAGATTTGCCTAGGGCTACCAGATCTGAATTCCAAAAATATGGACAGTAAAAAATTATAATGAATGTTCAATATCTCCTTGCTGTTTCCAGTTGGTTGTCTACATTTTTGCTGTCCACTTATGATAAGTGGAACTCAAAACAGGTGATTTTAAAAAATCTTATAGAGTGAAACATTATCTCCCCTATTATTGCCTTTGAGATGAAACATTTGGATTATTTTTACAGTTAAAAACTTCTCTACACAATCAATAACATTCACTGAAATGGTTGTCTTCTATTAGTCCAAATAGTGTATTAAACTGTATAATTGATGGGAAAAAATGACAGACAGGACAGAAAAGGTTCCGGAAACAAAGTATAAGCAGCTTGCAGATTTCTTAAAATCTTTCAGGAAGCATCACAGAAGAAATTTGCAATACGAAATGGTTCCCAATGTGATCTTAATTGATTACCCTGCCTCAATATACTTTTTTTTTTTCAAAAAAAGGTCACTATAATGTTATCAAATAATTATTTGTAAACATTACGAAGAAATGTTGAACTATGATTCCTGACTAACTTTTTTCCTATTACATGACAGTACTGAATAATCATTTGCACTAAAATCAATCAAGTACCAACTTTGATCACAGAATACTAAAATACTGTTTGCTGCTATTCAGAAATGATGAAGCAACCTAGGTGAATGTGTTTAGGGATTCAGCATTGTAGAAGAAGATTAAATAGGTAATCAATATGGTAAATGTCAATTGATTGACCATCTGTTGTTCCTGGTTGCAGAAAAAATACCCCAAAATAACAATTTGGATTCCTGTAGCCCATTATTTGATATCTATTTACCCGACAATGTCTTGGGAATCCTACAGGATGATTTCTGCACAGAGATCTTCAGGAGCTGCTAAATAATTTTTTTCCACTCTGATTTTCTATTTCTAAAATAAGTTTATTTTCCCCAAAGATGAGGTGAACAAGAAATAAGGGAAATAAGGGGACAAATAACAAGAGTATTTCAAAGGAAAAGTGATAGGGGGAAAGCCTTCTCCCTTAGCTAAAGCTCTGATCTTGTATTTTAAGACACAAAATGCTTGAAGTGGAAAAAGAATAGCAGTATTTGCTATTCTATAGTACTGGTATAGCAAAGAAGCCCATAAAGAGATAACAGATAATTTTCCACCCTATTTAAGGCCCTGTCACACTGGCCGACGGATGCAAAACGTTTGTAAAAAGGATACAGCGGACGAGAAAAATGTTCCATCCGTTGTTATCCGCTCTCAAAAGGGGCAAAAATTTGCATAACCAGAGCGGACAACACGGAAAGGAACGGACGGGGGGGAGGACATAGGGCGGATGGAAAGCGGATGCTCCATGGAAGCGGATGGGATCGGATGACACATCCGCAAGGCTTCCGGGGGGCCGCAGCAAAGCAGACGCGGAACGGATACAGCGGATGCAGAACGGACGCTGAGTAGATGAAGCGGATGAACAGCGGATGCCGAGCGGAAGCCTAGCGGATACCTAGCGTTCACTGCGCATGCGGGGAGGATGCATTGCATCAGCCCCGTGGATATAAAGGGAAGCAGCTCCCAAGCAGGTCACCATTCAGAGGAAAGACCTGCTTCCAGACACAGCTAGCCAGCTAGCCAGCCAGCCAGCCAGCCAGCAACCCCAAAACCATGGGGAAGAAGAGAAAGCCTCAGCCATCTGCTGCCAGCCCTGGCAAGAGGGACAGGACCACCCTCCCACCCCCTGGCCCTCACTCTGCTTCTGCTGGGGCTTCTGCAGCCTGGGCTTGCTCTTCTGGGGCTGGGGCTTCTGCTGATGCTGCTTATGGAGGAGCTGCTGATGCTGCTTATGGTGGTGGTGCTTCTGCTGGTGCTTACTCTGCTGATGCTGCTTCTGGCGGTGGTGCTTCTGCTGGTGCTTACCCTGCTGAGGCGGCTTCTGGCGGTGGTGCTTCTCCTGGTGCTTACTCTGCTGAAGCTGCTTCTGGCGGTGGTGCTTCTGCTGGTGCTTACTCTGCTGGCGCTGCTCCTGGTGCTGGTGCTTCTGCTGGTGCTTATCTGCTGGCGCTGCTCCTCATCCTGCTGGTCCTGCTGGTGCTCCTGGTCCTGCTGGTGCTCCTGGTCCTGCTGGCGCTGCTGGTGCTTACTCTGCTGCTGCGGATCCTGGTCCTGCTGGTGCTGCTGGTGCTGCTGCTGGTCCTGCTGGTCCTGCTTTTGCTGCTACTGTTGCTGGTGGTGGTGGTGGCGGTGGTGTGGAGGAGCAGCCCCTATAACCTGGAAGCCCCTCTGATGAGGGCCCATATGGTCCTGCCAAAGGGAGGAAGAGGCAGACGCGAGAATGGGAGAGGAGGCAATACAACATAGAAGAGGAACATGAGGATGAGGTGCTGGAGTGGCTGAGAGAGAACGAGTATCTATGGCGGAAGGGACACAGGCTCTATAGGGACACCAAAAGGAAGCAGGCTACTTGGAGAGAGAAGGCGGAGAGCCTGGGCTACACTTCGGAGGTGCTCCTCGGCTGGTGGAAGCACATGCACACCTGGTACGGGAAGCTGCACCTCAAGAAATCTGGCCAGGCCACGGTCAAGCTGACGGACAGAGAGACCTACGTCATGGCCAAGTGCAGCTTCCTGGAGGGTGAGATCCGCCACCGAGGAGCAGCCCCTCTCACAACCCTCTAAGGCAGCCTGCTGAGAGCCAGTCCTCTTCCAGCAAAGAGTCAGCTCCTGTCTCCAGGCAGGTATCTGTGGAGCGTGCCACGATGGAGACCCCTCCAACAGCTGTACTACCCGTGGCGGAGCATGTGGAGGACCCCCTGATGCAGTGGGAGAAAGGAGACAGCACTTCCACCACAGCCCAATCCGCATCGACCCCCAGCTCCACTTCCACAGAAAGGCAGAGAGGCAAACCGGAGGGACAGAGACATACTGTCCTGCTGGAGATAAGAGACACCATCAGGAGCAGCGGAGATCTCCTCTCTCAGCTGGTACACACCGACTCCTCATCCTCCAACCGCAAGCCCTTCCTCACCTATGTCAACCAGACCCTCAAGGACATGGCAGAACCCCAGTAACAGGTGGTGAAGGACAGGATCACCGATCTGCTTCACAACCCTCCAGTTCCAGATGAACCTGCTCCCACCCAGTCCAGGTCTGCTCCTCCACCCCAGGTGATGTCTCTCCCATTCCAAGGCTTTCCACAGGCCCTCACCTACCAGGGCTACAGTTACCAGGAGGTCCAGCAGCACAGCTAGCAGCCCTTCCCAGTCCAGGCACAGACTCTTCGGACGCCACTGTTGCCACCGGTTCCACTGATGCCACCAATGCCACCCACGACAATGATGCCACCAATGCCACCCACGCCAGTCCTCACCCAGCTGCAGACCAGACAGCCCCACTACACTCCTCCTTCCTCCACCCCACAGCCAAGTCCGGCCTCAGTACATCTGTCATCGGTACTGGGGCTAACACCCCATGTCATGGAGGAAGGGGCTCTCAACATCATGGGGCTGAGCTTCTGAGAGCTTCCTCAACACACTGTCCCCTGTTGCCCTCTCGGGGCCAGGCACCCCAGTGGTGCTTCAGACCAGCACCAGCCACCTCCACAGCACCTGGACCCTTCACCCCTGAGACTAGGCACACCTCCGAGTGACCAAGAAGAGTGCCAGAGACTGGGTGGCTACCTGTTGACTTTATTTTTGCTTTGGACACTTGACCTGGGTCATTTTTCTTTTACAGCTTGTTATTAATAAAGATTATCTTTGCTTCACACATTTGCTTCATTTATTTTATTAAATAAAGTCTTGGTGGAAACTTTTAGAAATGGTTTAAGCCTTTTTATGCTTGTGGGATGGGTAGCAGTGGGATGGGCAGGGATACCTTTGGGATGGGTAATAGCTGTGGGATGGGCAGGGATACCTGTGGGATGGGCAGGGATACCTGTGGGATGGGCAGGGATACCTGTGGGATGGGTAATAGCTGTGGGATAGATAAACCTCCAGTGCAAGCATAGTGGGACTGTATGGTCCACCCTCCCAGATGCCATACCTATGGCCCTTTATTATCAATAACAATGTAAGCATTGATCCACACATTTGAACATAAACAGAACTCTTTATTAAATGCCCTGTTCATTGTAGGCCCACCCAACATACATGGCCCAATCTCATCTGTGTGATGAGACAGGCTGAAGGAAGCATCCATTAATCATCTATCATCCTCTCTTGCCACTCCACTGCTCCAGCTGGGGAGTTGCACCAGTGCCTCAGGAGGTTGCACTGCTTCTTCCCTTCACGTGAGGCTCTGTTGGGGCCTTGCACATCCTCAGTGTCTATCAGGTTTCGCCCTTGCTTCCATTCCCCAGGCTCCATGTCCCCATTGCCTTGTTGGAGGTCCACGAGCCTGTTCTGCAACACTGGATAGTGGGTGCGCATGAGATTGTGCAGGATGCAGCAAGCTTCCACAATCCTCCTCACGGTCTCTGGGCGATGCTGCATGGTGATGAGAAATACCTGAAACTTGTTGGCCAGGATGCCAAAGGCGTTCTCCACCACTCGCCTTGCCCTGGACAGCCTGTAGTTGAAGATCCTCTCTTCACGGGTGAGGAATCTGGAGGTGTAAGGCTTCATGAGGTAGGTTCTGAGGGAGAAGGCGTCATCCCCCACGATGAAGTAGGGCACATCTTGCGTGTCGTTGGTCAGGGGGTCTGGATCTGGGAGGCCCATGATGAGATTGCATTCCAGCCCCTCCTTGAGGTCACTGGCTTTGTATACCTGGGCATCTGAAGCTGACCCGTTGCCTGAAGCATCGATGTACATGAACTTGTAGTCAGCATCGACCATGGCGAAGAGGATGAAGAAGCCCTTGTAGTTGAAATCAGTGGACCCCAACTTGGCTGGAACTTTGCAGGCCACGTGCTTGCCATCTATAGCTCCAACGCTGTGGAGTTCCACTTCTGATACCACTGCTCTGCAACTTTCTTCCAGCCTTCTTCAGTGGAGGGGCACTGGAGGAGCTCCTCCAGGTATTCTTCGATGATGGCCTGCACCACTTCTCTGACCACAATGCTGATGTTGTTGTGTAGCATCCTCCAGCCATACTGCATGCTCCTGTAAGTGGTCCCTGAGGCCAGGTGACGCAGAGCCAGTGCCACCTTGAGCCCAGGTTCCAGGCTGGGCTGGAAGTTGGTGCTCTGCTTGGTCAACCTGGGTGTCAGCCGCTCCACAACTTCGTCAAACATGGCTGGAGGCATCCTCATGAAGTTCTGGAATGCACGAGGGTCTTCGTTCCTCAGCTCCACCATCAGCTTGTTGTACAGTCTGTACTCTGCTCTTCTCCCGATCCATCTTCGGACCCAGACGCTTCTTGGCCGCCTCCCTTTCTTCCCGTAGAACAGTTGAAAGAGCCTGTAGATGGCTTCGCACTGTTGCAGAACGATGGTGGCTACCAAAAGAAGTGTGTTGCGATCCATGGTGGACATCAATGGATGCTGTGGAAGAGCAAGAGCCAGATGAAGGCTGCAGAGGTCTGCACAGCAGGGCTGCTGGACTGAAAGTGAGATCCAAGTGAGTTCCTCCCCCTTTTTATAGACAATATAGATTTTACACTAGATGTCCTTTTGCATCCTCTAGGCATCCTCTAGACATCCTTAATATCCGAGATAGGTCCCCTCTGCGAACGTTTTTTCTGTTTTAAATGCTTTGTATGAGAGCTGTGTCCGCTTTCATCCTTTCTGCATCCGTGCTACTAACGCTGCACGTCCGTTCCGCGTCCGTTTCGCTTCCTCCCTATGTCCGCTTTCCATTGGAGCGGATTTGAGTTGCGCGGATGCGCAGCGGATGCCTAGCGGATGTAGCGTACGCGTAACGGATGACGACTGATTCAGAACGGATGTTCACCATATGCGTTGCGGATGCAGAACAGACGCGTTGGATACATTTTCCGCTCAAAAAGTTTTGAGCAGCTCAAAAATTTTTGAGTTGATGGAACCTCAGTCGACAGATGCTGGACTGATAGAGAGGAAGAAAAATGGACGCAGTGAGTACAGAACGGATGAATCGCGTTAACCAACGGATGGCAAGTGTTTCTCTCCATTTTACATCCTCTTTCCATCTGTTGGTACAGTGTGACATGGGCTTTACCAGCAGGTACTCTTATTCAAAACATAAGTAACTATTAAGGATTCATATCAAATATTTAAAAGAAGAAATTGAAACAAAATGTAGCTTGAGAACTTTTCTGTTTTCCTTTTTCAACTAAAAGGCCAAACTTACTCAGTTGAATTAGACCGTGGCCTAAATCTTTTGCCTTTGACTTTCTTTCTGTTGCCTCCTATATTACCTGAAAGAGATCAAAACATAATAGTAAAAAAGATTATAGTAAATTATAATTATTGAATCCAGGCATTCAGCAGCCCTAAAGATACATACACAATGTATTTAAGTTCAGGACATAGCCATTTAAATCAAAGTATGTTTTGTCTTAGGTTAAGTTTAGAATCTATTCAAATCCTTGATAAAAGAGAAAAAAGGGAGGTAGAGCTGACATTAAATTTTTAAAATTTAAAGCGCTTAGGCACCTAAGAAACAATCCAATTTTTTAGATAATTGTGAGTCATTGAAATCTGTCATGCTAAGCAAGAGTGTTTCCCACCTTGCCATGAATTACTCCTTGGTCTCCCATTTTGACAGATGTCTGAAAGATTCTTTGCATCTTGAATTCTTTCACTCCATGAATGAGATAAGCCGTTTGACCTAGGATGAAGAGCAAGATCCATATGCAATGGTTGGCTTTCGCATGTTGGTATTTCAATAATCCAATTATTACCTTACATATTAGGCTGAGGAAACATAAAGCTTTCCTGAATCCTCAAATGTGTACTAAAATCAATTAGCAATGTAAATTTCACATGTCCTGTACTTTTTCTTTCATATCAAGCACACCAAACAGGATGGCATCAGAGCATCAAAAACTATTCTAAGCTTTGTTTATTCTGCAGAATATAAAATTAAGATAGATATCTTCTGGATAGTATTTGTACAGAATAATATGTTGAGGGCCAAAGTAAGCACTAAGAAAACTCAGAGAGCAAAGCAAATTGGGGGCATCTGTTCCTTTTTAGACACTTTGCTTCTTCATTTTGTGTAACACAGAAATCTATAGGCAATGGTTAGAGAATTCTTATCAGAAAGACAAAATGGATTCTTACATATGACTTTTGCTGTTCTATAAACACTGGTTGCTCACATGCCAAAATGTAAGATATAGGAGAACTGCATACCAAGTATTGTTATCAGAAACAACAATCAATCCAGCCTTCTTTAGCCAGATAGTCCCAAGATCTATCGCAATTACCATTCCTAGAATTTTTAGCCAGCACAACCAGCAGGTGGAAACTCTAGAGAAGGAATAACTAGAGAAGGCTGAAACTAACTCATTATAAAACTCTTGAAAAGTATTAATATTCTGATTACTAAGTAAAAGCTCTGCTATTCTATGTTTCAGAAGATGCAGACTTTTAAAAAAACTGTAATGTTCTTAAGAACTAACAACTGAAGAAGGAATTACTGGAAATAAGTAGTAGAGGACACATAATAAATATGTAATATTTAAGCAATGCTCGTTTTAAGTCAGTCAACAATTCATAGAAAGAACAAAACGTTGGTATCCTGAAAAAAAAATCTTAGTACTCCAAAGATACTCCAAAGATTTCTTCTATTTATTTTCTGGAGACATTCAGGAATGGAACATTCCACATTGTTCAAATATGGTTCTCAAAAATATTTAACATCAGTCAATATTGTCAAACAATTCAGGTCTGATTTAGAGTAATTTTTCAAATAGACATCCATCAGAAAGATCTTACTGAAGTTTTAAAAAAGTAAAACATCTTAATTACATGGTTACTTTAACATTATAATGTGTTCTTTACTACAGCTTTCCACCCATTTGTGCTCGACACTGCATAATCTGAATCAGTTATGTCTCTCTTTTTAATAAAGTTACATTAATATATTGTAATTAATGTCTGTTTATTATTATACTACTCTAATGGTGGTCATTTATAAAGCATTAAAAACACTTTGATCATTGTCGCTACTAAAAATGATGAAGAAGGAACATATCAAAATGACTATTATTAAATAAGAGATGAATTTATTATCTGAAATAATGAATTTTTTTTTCAATAAATGGAGCAATATCCAGTCCAATGCTTCTATTTAAGTATAACACTCCGGATTTAGAATAAAATTTGAAGTTTTTGCCCTTAGTCTCCCTTTCACAGAAGAAGCCAATGCAATTTTGATCATTCACTGCTTAAATATTGCAAGAGGAGATAATCGACTGAATATTAAATTTATTTTAGCAGAATCAAAGATTTATGAATATATCTGTGATCTGATCTGTAACAGAACAATCTTTTTACAGGACAGCTAGTTATAAGTAGCATTCTACTTCAGGCAACATTGGTGTGCATATATCTTATAAGCCAACCAAATGATTTGTTCTAAACATACATGATTGGTAAAGATGTGAAATATAAACTGGAAATGCCAGGTAAGAAAAGAACAAAAAACAGCAAAATGGTGATAAACATACAACATGTATATTCTTACATTTTGTTCATCTATTACAATTGTTAAAAGTATGAGTAAAAAATCCTCCAACTTTGATTACTTGAACAAGCTATAAAATAAAGTCAATTTTAGTGTTTTGTTGGCTTTAATTTTTTCATGGTATCACAGAACTGGAAACTTGTTAGTTAGAAAATTCACTTACTCATTGAGGATCTACAGTGCAGAATACAAGTATTACAAGTTCCATCCTGTCTTTTCAAGTATTGTTTGATAACAGGATAATTACCACTGAATACCTGTTAGCAACTGAAAATAAGCTACTTCCAAACAGACAATAAAGACAGCATAAGTATTAGACATCTCTAATTCATATTAGATTTGTCTGTGTCATCAATGGAACACATATTCAGCCTTGAAAGACATACATTTTAGAGCTTGAAAAAAAATCAGGCTGAGTATTCCTGTGGCTTTTGTTTTGTTTTTAAGTAGGATCGAAAATAATCTTATAGCCTAAAATTTCCTTGAAGTTTAGTTTCATCAATATTTGTGATGTGTCAATAATCAGAGATGGAGGAATTTCAATACAGTCCACAAAAGGAAGGAAGGAAAGTAGGAATCAAACCTGCTGCAAAACAATGAAAGGTTCTGACTAATGGAATAATGTGTGATGGAACAGGTAGAAATCTGAAAATGTGACAGAAAAGCAGACCTCTTCTTAGAACTAGATGCAGAGTTTGTGCTGACTCCAGGTGGCATGTCGCTATAAAAGGAGTCGGCCTCACCAGGCTTTTTAACATAATCTCCCTGAGGAATTTGTCTAAAGCATAATAAACATTTTGAAGTCAGTAACAACAGAATACATGTATAGGCTGAAAATACATTGACTTACTCACTATCTCTCTCTCCAGTCAAGAAAAAAGAGTTAGCAAGCGGTTAAATTGTTTTATCTCACAGTCACACGAATAAGACGGGTGATAGAGAAAATAGGCATATATTCTATAGTACAAAAATGTATTTTCTAAAATACATGATTGTTTAACTTGTAGTTTCTAAAATGTTTACGTGTAATATCCACCAGTGAAATGGGTTAAGCTTCTTTATATTTAAAGGAAACAATTTTATGAAATTAAATTAGATTTCCCTAGAAATGGAGTCATGAATCCTGCTGAAACATGTATTTTTCTGCTTCTATCCCATTTAATGACTGCAGACATATTTGTTCCCCCCCCCCGCCCCCAGTTTCCTGGATAATTGATACAAACTGTTAAAAAAAGTTTTGCTATTCCTTAATCTTGTATGGATGTTACCTATAAGTACCTGGCTATGGCAGAGAGCTTTCTATGCTTCCTCTCCTCAAAACCAAAGAAATCACTGCCCTCCCTTTTAAAAAAAAATGCAACAAAGAATACTCTTCCCATCACCTTAGCAACATAACCATTACATTTTTTTGTTTGCAAAAATTTATAGCTATATAAATAAAATATATTCCAGACTTCTGTCCACAACATTCATTTGAACACTAAGGAATTTTTTTTTAAAAAAATTTGAACCTACACTGCAGAAATTGCAATGAAATCTGAGTTTTCCTTGAAGCCAAAGAATAGTTAAATGATATTTCACAAAAAGATGATGCAGCATTTTAAATTATGCAATAAATAGTAATAGTAATTTGAGATAGCTTCATGAGGGAAACTCAGTTGAATGCTAAAATAAAAATTAGTTTCGAACTTTATTGGACTGAAAACAGGTTGAAATGCTGCAATTTTCGTAACAAAAGTTTGACAAACTCATTGGGTTTTTTTGCCTCTATGTTTTTGCAATCTTATTAGTTATAGTGATCACAAAATTAGTTTTCACTCAGTGCCATATTTTAAATTATATTCATTTTTAAAATACATTTTTTCTCTCTATAAAAGCTTTCTTTTGTACACAACATTCCAGAGTAAATGGATGAATGCCTTCAAGATGCAACTTCAAAAGTTTCATTGAACAGAGACATGAAATTAGACCAGACTCAAGATTGTATACCTGATCCTTATTCTACATGTCTCTGATTTTTTTTAAAAAAACCATGATTTTTTTAAAAAACAAACATAATGGGTACCAGCTGGAAATGAAATCACACATAAATATCTGAATTGGCTCCATCTAAAAAATTATAAAAACTACTAATTTAACATTGTAAAAGGCAAATTTATATATTCAACAGGAAACACTTTATAACCCTAATAATCTGAAGTGTTGGAGAAGTCATTAACTATCAGATAATTGGCTCTGTTTTTGAAAGGAAATTGTCTTTCTTAATCTGCTGTAGCTAGAATGTCTGGTAGCACCTTAACAACAAGTTTAGGATATTACATTTTTATGGATGGCTGTCTAGGGATAAATGTTCATCATTTTGATTGCTAAGGAACAAAAATTATAATAGAAAATATAAACCCAAGGAAAGGAAATATTAAAAATTTAAAAAGAGACTAATTAAATTAGATTATTTGTTGGTGACAAGTCCACAAATAAACAGGACTTTTAGTGGAACATAAAGGTGATATGTGGTACTTTGATCCACACAAATGTATGTAAGTATCCATACCCACAATACATAAGAAATTGGGCTTTTATTTCAAGCATTCTGAGTCAATGTGGTCATACTTTATTTGCACATACCTCTGTCTTCGATAGTTTCTTACAAGAGAAAGGAAGAGAGACAAAAAATGAGTTATCGCATGGCATTTGCTTTCATTTTATTTCATGTTTTAAAGAAATGTTTGGATTCCATAAACTGTGAGAAGGAGGCAATCTTACACTTTCTTTCATAAGATAGTATCTTATACCATAATCCACCCGCTCCCTCCCCTCATGAGCACATCAAAAATATTGCTTTAGAAATTTATGAGAACTTCAGGAACAAGACAAGAATTTATGTAGAAAGTTATTGTTTGAGATCAGATCTCACTTTGGTAAGCCATTGTAAGGAACCAAGCTCAAACATTCACAATATATAAAAGAAAATGCTAGTACATATTTTTTTTTTTTTATTTTATTTCTGAATCTAATTTTATTATATTTAAAAACAATACTGCTGCCATGAAAAACTAGGAGACATATTTTTTCTGTATGACAAGTTCATGCAAAGGAGTTTCAGTTTTATATTCAACAACAATTTTGAGTGAAAATTTCCAAATATTAAGAATATGAACTCATATAATTTCATTATTCCTAAATTTAAAGAAATCATAGTTCTGGTACCTATCAAGAGAGGTTTAGCATGAAAAGTAGAATTCAGCAGTCTTGAATGCAAGAAACCTGTTTATTGAAACCAAAGATTTATGCACCAGGACTGTTGTCAATAAAATTATTCTCTTTCTCTCATCTTCACCTCTATGATCCACTGCAGCAAATTCTCTATTAGTTACACTTTATATAAAAGGGGTTTTGTGCCCTTTTTGAAACTATTGTAAATCAGCTTCAGTGGGTAACATCAAGAAAGGAGGTTTATTCTTAACATTTTCTGCATTATTTTTAAAATTGTATCGTGTTTTAATATTATATACAGAATTTAAAATTTTAAATGCAAATGCAATGAACTGTGTCTCTGCATCCAATGAGACAGATTTGTATACTTTTAAAATTAAGAGCACATCAGTTCTTTAATCCTCCACTAATATTGCTTTCACTGGATCTATTTAAAAATAGATATATACTTGAAAATGAAGATTTTTTTTTCATTTATCACAAACTAGAACTTTAAATCTAATTAAGAAATAAATTATTACATTTCCTGCTTTCTTATTGTTTTTCTAACTGGTGAAATAAATGGGTTTTTAAAATTATTCTTTGTTAACACACTACCAACCAATAGTTTATTAATTAGCTTACATATTTTCCTCTATATATAAATTACTTACCTGTAACCCCATGCTGTTATTCCCATAATGAGAGCCAACACTAAAATTGTACCAGCAATAGCACCAATAATAATGTTTGTGCTAGTGACACCTAGATTAAAACAAGAATTTAAAGAATTACTATTAGAGAAACCCACTTAAAATTACACAATCATTTTCTTTTAATGAATGTTTTTTTGGGGGAGGGGGGAATTCTGGGACACTTAAGTGAACAGAGAACTACACAGGATTCAAGTTGGTGAAGATCAAAAATAGTTTTGGGTTGTTATTCTTTCTAATTCTATAACTAACAATGTAAGTGAGACTACATTTCATTAGGATCAAAATTTGATGGAGGACTTTTTCATTAAAATGCTAAATGAAGAATTAGTACCCTTATTTCTTTACAGATCATGTTCAAGGCATTTCACATGAAAAATAACATTGCCACAATATACTGTATATACATATAATAAAACTCACCTGAATTGTGCAAGCTTCCATCAATAATTGGTTTCATGAGACGTTTGCTGCAATCTACACCTGTCCATAACTGCTCACAGATACATTGCATTTCATTGCTACAAACCTACAAAAGATGTAATTCAAATTTAAAACAGAAAAATCCTAATATATGTTTCCTGGGAATCTAAGAAACTAGTCAATTTTAAATAACATATTATAATCTCCCATATTTAATTAGTTGACCATGGATGGATAAGTTACAATTCATTTTGCTTATTTACATCCCACTTTTATTATTTTTATTAATGATTCCAGGAGGCAAACATACCTAATACTTAAATGTCTCTGGAGATTCTGTTATCCAGGTCATGGTTGTTTCCAAAGATGCTTTTTCAAGAGGCAACTGGACTTTCTGTTTTTTCTTTGAAGATGTTTCACTTCTCTTCCAAGAAGCTTTCTGAGATACCTAATACTTCTTCCTCCTATCTTCCCCACAGCATCCTGTGAGGAAATTGACTAGCCCAAAGTCACCTAGCTACGTAGTTCTCATGCCTAAAACAGGATTAGAACTCATGGTCTCCCAGTTCTAGTTTGATGCCTTAACCATTACACCAAATTGATTCATGGTCCTCATGCAGCTCATTCCCAATAAGGGAATCTATAGAGCTTCTTCAGCATTCTCCAATATATTTTCATGGCAAGTTTGCAAGAGTTTGCTTTCGTCTTTAATATAAAGTTTTCTTTATATTATAAATCCAAAACATCTATTTTTTTAGCTTCCACTCTCAGAAAGATAGTTTTTAAAAAATTAGGAAAAATTATATGCTTACGACCATATAATGGTTCCTATAGCTGTCAGATGTTGAAAATGATAAGTATTTTGAAAGTCAAAATACCCAACCAAAAACACTATCCTCTAAACTGTTCATCTTATTATTTTAACAAGCAAACTATTTTTTTAAAGAGAAGGGGAGAGAAGGGAATATAATCTATTGGGACTGAACAACATATTTAAAGATATTGGGAGAAAAGTGTTTATGGAGCAAAATTATTCTGTTCTATGTAATTCAAAAATTAACATGCTGAAATTTCCACACCCTATAAGAGACACTCTTGATCAGTCAGAAACATACTTTCTCAAAGGAACATGCATGCATGTTTTCACATCTTCATTTGAAAGTTCCCCTCTCAGTTTTAGAACTGCTGCCTGAAACCGAATTGTTAATAGATGTTTCCCAGGTTTGCACCATTTATTTTGCAATATCTTTAAAGGCATTTCTTGTCTACAAGGGACAGAAAAATTCATTTGTGCTAAAGATTTACTGCAGCATTGAAGAAAATCATTGGGTAGTAAAAAAAAGCAGAAGAAGCTCATAGAAAAAGGCCATAACAACTGCTTCTATACAGCGCAAAGAAAACTATAGATTGGGTATCAGAAGTGAGCTCAGCTTAAAGACACTTTTATCATTATTCTTTATCCATGTACTGCTGCATTACTGGACTACTTTAAATATCCAAAAATAATAAATAAGTCATATTTTTCAACATTCCAACTCCCCCATCTCAAGACAAAAAGACTAAACTTACTCCATGTCCTGAGCAAATAAAGTGATCTGTACTTCCAGGACAGGAACTGAAGTTAAATGTATCAATTGAGAGACATCTGTGATCCCAGCATATTTTATTAGGGCCACAGGGTGTCCCATCTTCCACATAACCTAGATCTGCGTCTTCCTCCAACTTCACATGACCACCACTACAAATAGAGTAAGAAGATTTAGTTAATGAAAACATGTAATCAAATGCAAATCATTTTGAACAAAAGCTCAATCAAATTATTCTATGTTAAGATATCATATCCTTCTATATCTATGCAAGTCTTAATAGGTCACTGTATCTAGCTGGCCTTCTCTGGCCATGGAAGTTAAGATGGATCAGTCCACGGAATATCAGGGTTGTAAGGATAACTTCAAAGATTGTTAGCTTGTTGTGATGAAAAACAACACATTACAATAAGGCTGTGAGCAATACTATGGGAATATATATTTAACAGATTGAACAGATAATCAAAGTTGGAAGTGACCTTGTAGGTCATCTAGTCCAAACTCCCTGCCCAAGCAGGATCCTACACCATTTCTAACAAATGGCAGTCCAATTTCTTCTTGAAAGTCTCAACTGATGGCACTCGCACAACTTCTGAGGGAAAGCTGTTCCATTGGTTGACTGGTTCTCACTGTCAGAAAATTTCTCCTTATTTTCAAATTAAATCTCTCCTTGTTCAGTTTCCATCCATTATTCTTTGTCCGGCCTTCAGATGCCTTTGAAAATAGCTTGACCCCTTCCTCTCTGTGGCAGCCCCTCAAATATTGTAAGACTGCTATCATGCCTCCCCTGTCCTTTTCTTTCGTAGACTAGCCAATCCCAGTTCCTGCAACTGTTCATTGTATGTTTTAGCCTCCAGTCCCCTAATCATCCTGGTTGCTCTTCTCTGTAATTTTTCTAGAGTCTCAACATCTTTACAGAAGATCACCTGGATGGCAACTTAGGCTGAGTATGATTCTGGAACATCAAGTTAAACAGACTCTAGAAAATATTGCCAACAAAGCTGCAGGAATTGATGAAACACCAGCCTAATTGATTTTAAAATGTCCAAAATGATGCAATTAAAGTTCTACTTGTAGTCAACTATGGAAAAGATAATTTAAATTCTAATACCAAAATTAACAGTGCAATGAATATTCAAACTGTTGAACAACTGAATCACACATATTATATAGATAATGTGATTTGCAATCCAGGCTTCAACAAAATACAGAATGAGAATTCCCAGATGCCAAATAGAGAAGAGGCAGAGACACCTGAGATCACATCACTTACAATGGATATACTAAAAAGGCAGAGAAGTTCCAAAAACATATTTATTTTTTTTCTTTGTTGATAAAGATCTTTGACTAAGAGCACCACAAATTGTGGGTAGTTCTTAAAAATATGAGTATACTGTACCAAGCCATTTCTCCATCCTATTGATAAACTTGTAGTGTAACCAGAAAGCAATAATTAGAGCTACTAAATAGTCCCAAATTGAAAAAGAAGCATGCCTAGATTATTATTATCTTAATTTACATGCAGAATATATTGCTAATAATATTTTATAATATATAATACAAATCCTGGAATAAAAAATAGAAACAGAAGGTAGAACTTAAATTGTTAGGAGAAACATTACCTCAGATATACTAGTTCTTTATGAATTAGATGGTTGGAAATATAGTGAATTTAACTAACTTTAGTTAAAAGAAGACCAATGAACACAGCTGATCTACTGTATTTTAGCTAAGGGAAGGAATAAGGTTAGGCAAACCCCAATGTAAAAAGTTAGAGAAGGTGAGGAAGTAACTAATTTTATCTTTTTTTTAATCTGAGATTTAAAAATACATAGAAATTGTAGCCATGAAATAAAGAGATATCTATTGCCAAGAATTACCTGCAATTGAAAGTTTTTCCCAAATTTTGGAGAGATATAGATGTGATTTCGCCATCAAGCTCTCCAAGTCTTGGAATATTAGAGACAATGTTAGAACACAGTAGATATCCACAAAGAACATCTCTGGAAAGAAACATTAAGCAAGTTTTTATTTTAAAAGCAGCCTAAAAGAAACATTTCTAACTATAATTTCCTACTCCAAGAAATACTCAATTTTTTTTAATGGTTGCAAAGGAATCTAACAGTGGCAATACTGCTTGTTACTCACTCTGGTGAAGTCCTCATTATAATTCTCTAATTTGCATAATTATCTTCAATGAACAATGTTGATTCAGATTATGGCTGAGATCTACACAAATCAGTGTACTACGTGGTACAGGATATCATTGGAAAGATATCTCCTCCCCCTCTCACACACACACATTTTGTTGTTCCTCTTCCTTTCCCCTGTCTCCCCCATTAAAAATTTGGTGCATCTTCTGGCCATTTACAAAAGTGTGGATCTTTTTGTTCATTATTAACTTGATGAGAGTTCTACAAAGTAATTATCTGATCACCTATCCCATAATAATGCAAACTAGATCTATGCTACTCTGAAGGTCTGAAGAAGAAAAAAGAGATTAAGCAGAACTGAATCTTGAAGCTTCATTTCCTGGAAGCCTAATTTTTTCTGGTTAAAAAAAAATAAAAGATGTGAATAGGTGTATGGGTAACATTCTAGGCTATAGGACTCAAGAGCTGCGTTCAGAAGTACAATCTTAATGCTATTCCTAGTAACTATACACAACCTGCCATTAATGAAGTATCAAGATGCGCTTTAAACAAAGTCACAAGATTCTCGTCATCCAATTTAATAATTATTCATTTTGGGTGATAGAGAAGAAGCACTAGGGGAACAAAGATGCTACAAGAAATGCAGTGAGAATAAGAATCACCATTACATAGATAAGCATGAAGGTTTAAAAGTGAAAAGGAACATTGGTAAAGAAGCTTATGAACTATGATAGAACATAAATACAAATACTATATAATGTAAGCAGAGTGGGCTTAACTTACTCATTCTTGCACTGAATCCAAGTATCTTTGTCTCTGCCACAGCTACCTTTCTCTGTTCCTTCTATATTTAATCTTTCATAGCAATATTTATCAGCAGATGTCACTTCTGCACACAAAATATATTTAAAAAGATAATGATGTGTGGTTGGAGTTAGAAATTCAACATTGTAAATGTAAATATTTGTGTAAAAGCCATATATTATATACTCTCAATTATTTTTCTTACAGACATATAAAAATAAAATATAAGAAACCGCTGGAGCACAAAAAATACATAAGAATTTGCATCTAAAAAGATGCCATCTAACCTAGCCTTTGCCACCCTGATATCTTTATTTGCATTCAACTTAATGTTCCATTATGCCACAGTCAGCATGCCAGAAATACTGAAAGGAAAAGAAAATGAAAGAGAAAATGCTTCATCTAGTTCTATTGAATTTATTTTTGATTTTATTTTTAAAGTGTTTTATAGATTTACCTGATGGCTGAAAGTCCTCTGGCTCCATATATATGAATTTTAATAAACTCAGAACTCATAAATAGATTCTCAGTTAGGGGAAATTAATGGGAAAAAGAATGAAGAGGGGGGAATTTCTAAAATGGAGACCTAAAACACAATTGTCAACAATTCCAATTAGGCTAAAAAGAATGGAAGACAGAAAAAGCCAACACGCTTAATGAAGGCTTGAAAATACCTAACAGTATAAAAAGGAACAAGTCATAATGAAAGTTATTCTGGAACCAAAGGATGGCATCAGGAAAAGGAAAGAATTTGCTGAGATAGCCAAATGATGCTAAGAACAGCAAGGGCTTCTTTAGACAAGATAAATTTCTTAAATTTTCTTTAGAGAAGACAAGAAGAGGCAGAGAAAAATTCATCAGTTGTTCAGAGAAAATGGTAAAATGTGATCAATAAGGATGTTCAAAATTCATCAATTCAGAACAGAAATGGAACATATTGGAGAACTCCAGATTATTCCATTCCTCCCTCTGGATCATTCTATTCTTGGATGAATAGGCAGTTCCTAAAAATAAATTCTCCTACCCATAGTGGTTTGAAGTATCATAAACAGGGATGAAACGGGTTTGTTCTGGGTCTCAACCATCTTCAGACCATTTCAATTCACTGCCTTTTAAGAGAACCTATTTCCAGAAACTGCCAAACCACCTCTTGAACAATATTGTCCTGATTGAAATCTGGCCAAGTTCTGAAATGGTACCAAATTTTGGGATGAGGAAAATATAAAATATGTGTCTATTGTATACCTGTGAATATATTCAATACCTAATCAACGAGTTTTCAAAAAAAGAGAAAACACAATTTCAAGATATTACTCACTCTCTCCCCATATGTATTTACACTGTCTGTCTCTTGTTTTGCATCTTCCTCCAAAACAAATGCCCTAAAGAAAAATGTTAGAAAGTAATCACCATGTTTTGTAAATATTTGTTCAGTAAACAACCGTTGCTTATCTATTTTTCAACCCATGAAGTAAATACAGTATATTCAGGCATGTGCTGCCAAAGTCAGTTTGACTGTGTTTAATGAGATTCAGGATTGCAGACTTAACATAAAATTTATTTAAGTTTATAAATTGTTAATTTCAAATGCTTAAAGATTCAAAAGAAAAGGCCACTAGATCCAAAAAAATGATGTATTTAATTAATTTTTTGTCCCTAGTCTCACAACTCTGAGTGGCACACAACATGATAAGAAAACAATTCCCTGTTTCTACTTTTTGTTATAGAGGAACACATAGGTATTTCTGTGCCTTGTATTTTGTCTCAACATACTCAAAAATTATGGCTCCAAGTTTTCATTTTCTTCAAAAAATAGTGGAACTGAGAACAAATTATTGTAAATTCACATAACAAGAATTGTAAATGCACCAAGGGCTTTAATTGCTGTTTCTGATTGCATGTAGAATTGAGTGCTCTTGCTTACTAATTTAATGTTGGGCAGTTTCCCAGAAACCAATATCTAGCACAACATATCTGATTGTAACCTTTTTTCCTGCCAGTAAACTCATTTAGTTTTGAATGGATTTTTTTTAAATTAATTGCTACCTTCTAAACATATCATACAATTTAGAATCCTATCATATTTTCAAGAGATATTCAATTACCCTATTTATATTTAGCTGTTTTTTGTTCAATAGATTTAAAGCAATTAAACAACATAGAAATCCATAAAGCTTATTTTACTCCATCTTCTCATGATTTTGCTCTAACAAATCCTGTTCATAGTATTTTTGCAATCTGTCTGAAATCCCATACTTGTCCCAAAGTCCAAACTTTGGTGTTTTGAAACTCTCTTTTATCCCAACTAACTAGATTCTCAATATGGCACCTAAAAGCAACAACATGCCTGTCAATATATTCTTCAAAGTTTGTGTGAAGTGAATGCAATACTTTATTTATTATTATTTTTAATTAACAATAACAAATATGTGCTCATATGCTACAAAACATCAGTGCCAAACAACTATCGCTGGGCCAGGTTGCACTGTTTCTGTTTCATAGATCAGAAAACGAAATGAATTGCTCCATCTTGTGATCGTTGGTTAGTAGGTCCTATGCTGAATATTAAACCTTTGGACAAGATCAAGAAAATATGAACTGCAGAGATTCCATGTTTTTTAATGCTAGTTTATATAACTTTTTACATTATATGAGGAGTCCCTTTGAATCATTAGAAAAAATTATTTCCAATTCTTGCAACCTGGGCTGGATTGTCTTTATGAGATAAGCTATGAGTGGACTTGTCTTCTATGTCTTGATTATTTATGTCTATTCTTTCTTCAATTTTCATAATCTTCACTAGGCTTCTAAAGAATTCAGTTCAAACACATTGTAATCTTCAGAGGTCCAGTGATCTCCATTCACTAAAGTCTCATTCCTTGTGGCTGAGTCAGCCTGTTATTGATTGTGTATTCCCTAGATGTGTTCCACTGTGAGGGATGGTGTGTTTTCTTCTACATAATATAGAGCAGGGATGTCAAACTCAATTATATTGAGGGCTGCATCAGGGTTGTGTTTGATTTCAGGGAGCCAGAGTGGGCATGACCAGCTTATTCGTGATAGGGGAGCCTGTGGTGGCCCGAGTGCTTTGCCAGTGAAAATGAGCTCCCAAGCTCAGTTTTCAGCTGTGATGGCCTCTTGCAACCTTTGCCAGTGAAAACAGAGCTCGTGAGGGCCACCCTCCTGAACTCCGTTTTCGCTGGCAGAGGCACTGTAGGCCAGTCCTTTGCTTTTTCCAGGGAGCCCTGCAAACCAGATCTAAGCACTCTGTGGGCCAGATCTGGGCCAAGGACCTTGAGCTTGACACCCTGATATAGAGGATTAGCCACCCTCTTCATCACTGATCTGCTATCTCCTACTTCCTGATGTAAACTTTGGTGGTCACGTGGTCTGTCAGAGGAGGATGTGCAGCCTTTTAGGGGGAACTTGCCCAAAGGAAGTCATGCTGCTTATAGTTCCATGACATTTATGGTCCTTTAGGCTTTCTTATTTCCAGATTTTCCCGGGCTATTTAACATAGATAGTATATTCCAGTGGTGGGATTCAAAAATTGTTACTACTGGTTCTATGGGTGTGGCAGGAAAAGGATACTGTAAAATCTCCAGTCAGAGGTGGTGTTTGCCGGTTCTCTGAACTACTCAAAATTTCCACTACTGGTTCTCCAGAACTGGTGAGAACCTGCTGAATACCACCTCTGGTATATTCCCACCCCAAAGATTGCTTCTAGGGTGAATTGGGTCTAGAGCAGGGGTCCCCAACCACCAGGCCCCAGATCGGTATCGGTCCGTGGATCATTTTGTACTGGGCCACAGAGAATGAATAATTGTGATTTAAATATATATTTTATATTAGCTAAAGCTAAGAAGTCCTTTACTATTGGGGAGGAATTGATTTTTCCAGTCCTTGAAAAGGTGTAAAGTGTTTCTGTGTGAAACTGGTCCCTGGTACAAAAAAGGTTGGGAACCACTGGTCTAGAGCAAGGGTCATATATCTCTATTGTCCATGAGAGATATCATTGCCTTTGTTGGGATTGCTAAACATCTTAAAGTTCTCTGAGGTTTTAGATCCTGAAAGGAGATGAGCATCCACAGGGAGAATGGAAGAGAAATGTCATCCATGATATTGAGTTTATGCCGATGATAAGCTGCAGGATGATCGTCTTTCTATCATTTGGCAGAATGAGCAGGCTTTTGTGTTATTGTGGGTTCATAATAATGGTGAGGTATTATAAGCTCCTTTGCCAATTCTATGATCAGAGTACTGTTAGAACAATACTGATAGAGATGTCCTTCTTTTATACTGAAAGAGAAATGGTTATGAATTATAATATCCCATTTAGATCAAACTGCTGATTACTAAGGCCTGAGAAGAAATTTATATTTGATCAAAAAAGCACACAGGTTATGTGCTCAAAGCCAGAAGCAATTTGCCATCTGGTGGTCATCACTGAAATACATTTTATCTTTCCATTCTAAGCAGAACCAGTTATAAATTTCAACGGGTCCAACTTGTTCAGCTTTTTTATTTTTCTTCATATAGGGAATTTTTTTAAAAAATTAATCATTAAAAATCATTAATGCATCAATTTTGTAAAGCCAACATGCATAATGAGTTCTACATATTTAAGACTGCCTCTGTTAGCTTAATGTCCCTTAGCAAATGAAGGGGTATTGTTTTTTCTTGGTTACAAACTTTGCAGATATATTTTGTGTTCTAGTTCAAGTGAGAGAAAGACAAGCAACAATAAACATACGGAACTGTTCAAACAATGAACAAACAATAAAGTAGGGATCCTGAATAATGAGAAGTACAAACTATATGCAGTTAACTGAAATTTTGACTTCAGCAATAGGAAATCAACTGGGGAAGGACATGACAGCCCTCACCCAATATTTAAACTCGAATCACATGTAACAGTCTACTATTAAAAGCTCAGAATGCATCAGTCTCCTATTAAAGTATCAGTCTACTATTAAAGGCTTCCATTGTACCAAATCAATAGGTAAGACTTTTTGGTGAAAACTATGAATGCAATAACCTTTCAGAATCGCAGCTTGGTCTTAAGATAAAGTCTGCCTTATCTTCTGATAATAAAAATTGAATACATTGTACATACCTGTTCATTATCACATGAATATCCATCTATTTTGTAGAGATTTGGAGAGCACTAAAGATAAAGCAGAATGAATTAAATAATCAACTGGTGAGATAACTGCAATATCTAAAATTAATTTGTTAAAAAGTTTCCTAAATCTTACTTTTCATTAAATACAGATAGTCCTTAACTTACAATAGTTTGTTGAGTGATCATTCAAAGTTACAGTGGCATTGAAAAAAGTGACTTATGATTATTTTTCACATTTACAACGACTGCAGCATTTCCATTGGCATATGATCAAAATTCAGACATTTGGCAACTGACTTACATTTATGACTGTTGCAGGGTGCCAGGATCATGTTATCACTTTTTGCGACCTTCTGACAAAGTCAATGGGAAAGTCAGATTCATTTAACAACCATGTTGCTAACTTAACAACTGCAGAGATTTGGTGATAAGGAAGGTGGGGCAAAATTCACTCAACAAATGTTGCTTTGCAACAGAAACTTTGAGCTCAGTTGAGGTCATAGGTTGAGGACTATCTGTAAAACTTCTCCAAAAATTATATTATTCCCTTTTTTATTAACTTTACCTGACTAGAGTCCCCTCTGCATGTCTCTGGAATGTCACAATCATTAACAGCTTCTCTGCAAATCACACCTTTGAGTTCAAACTGAAAAATAAAAAATAATATATAGGGGCATCGATATATTTGCAATTGGTTTCATATAGATATCATAAATAATATTTTACTTCTAGTTTATCGGAGATTCTTAATACTACTTAATTACAGATATGATCTTTAATCTTTAAAGATCTTTAATCACATAATTAAAGATATGACTCTCAAATGTTCAGTTTAAGATTTTCAGTCTTTAAAAAAATATGTCTATTCATTGATAATCTGTAACAAGTTCAGCACATGATACTGACATTGTTATTTGTACTAACAATCATATGTTTAGAATATCTTTGTGGTTCCAGAGTTCAGTTATTGTATAATTAAATTGTTTAATCATAACTAAACATATTTGTCTGAAGCTAACTTTATCTACTCTTGACAAGCTAAACTAGATCAGATGTAACAACAAACCATTTCAATTTGCTGGGGGGAGGATTTTACACAAAATGAAAAGGAGTTTTGGGGGTTATGAGGCTCTTTCACAGCCTTAAAAAGTATCCATCCAATTTTTATGAATTAATTTACCCTTTTATTACATTTCTTCTATAAATCTGATAAAATGTATTACATTTTATCAGTAACTTCCTTAATCTGATGCTTTTATATTTATGAGAGTTATATTAATGTAATTTCTATTGTTGATAAAATATTTTCTACATACTGTGTTTCACACATAATAAGGCCGGGCCTTATTTTTTTTTTGATCCCCGAAAAAAACGGCTAGGCCATCTTTTCAGGGGTGACTTAATTCCCCCCCCCCTTGCATCCTTGTGTGGGTGGGCAGCAACAGCTTGGATGTTTACCTCGGAGTTGGTGGGGCACTTTGTATCGGGAGACCTTCCTCCACCATTGCTTTCTCTTCTCCCTTGCTGCTGCGGCGTTTGGCGCAGCCATGCATAGCGAGCCAGGGCTCCTCCCTGCAACTGGAGCCCGGTGGAGACACTTGGCTTCAGGTGCTCCTGTCGCTGCTTTCCCTTTGTTTTCGAAGGTAAAGCCAATTATTTTAAAAACAACACCCTACTACAATATAGCCTCCCCTGCCCGAGAGGGCAGCCCAACCACACATGGGGAAGCAAATCTCCCGGGGCCGCACTGCAGGGTTGCCCCCCTGGGAGAAGTATCCAGCCGCCATCCCTGCCTGGCGCCGGACAGATCACGAAGAGCTTCGCCTGGGGCGCCCAGCACAGCTGACAGGCGGGCCTTCCTTGCCGGCGGCAGAGGTCTTGCCAAGGCAGCAAGCACCTCCCTGCTGGACCCTCTACTCATCCCTCCAGGGCTGTGCCAGAGCCATGCAGGCTGGGCAGAGCCAGGAAAGCAAGCCATGGGTACATGCCCGCCTGCCATGCAAAAGAGCCGGGCTAACCTGAGTTTCGCTTCCTTCCCAAGTCCTTCCAGTGCGAACTTGAAGGGGCCACTGGGAGAGGCTGCCTGAGGCAGTGATAGCGCCCACCCATCCATGGACAGGGAGGCGAGGTGATGGCAGTGCTGCTTCCCTGGCTGGCGGAGAGAGCCCAAAGCCACCTGTCCTTTCCACCCCTCGCCCATCCCATTCCCGTGAATCTCCAAATGCGCCGGCAGCTCCAAATGCTACAGCAGAACGGGCATCAGGCAGAGGCACTGACTTGGCAGGGCTCAGCTCAGAGGAAGATGAGTCGACTTGCCTCCCTGTCCATGGATGGGTGGGCGCTATCACTGCCTTGGGCAGCCTCTCCCGGTCACCTCTCTCAGGCAGGGGAGGCTATGTTGTAGTAGGGCGTCGCTTTTAAAATAATTGGCTTTACCTTCGAAAGCAAAGGGAAAGCGGCGACAGGAGTGCCTGAAGCCGAGTGTCCCCACCGGGCTCTGGTTGCAGGGAGGAGTCCTGGCTGGCTGTGCATGGCTGCACCAAACACTGCGGCGTTGCTCTAAACACTGCAGCAGCAAGGGAGAAGAGAAAGCAATGGTGGAGGAAGGTCTCACGATACGAAGTGCCCCACTAATGCCAAAGTCAACGCAGGCAGCACCATATCCGGGTATGCAACAAAAGGACTTTCTAATGGCAACCCCCCCCCCCCGCCATTCCCCCCCATTTCACATGTTTAATATAGGCCTTAATTTGGGGGGAGGGGCTTGATTTGATTTTATGCCCATAAAACATGCTGGGTCTTCCTATTGGGGGAGGACATATTGTTGGAGAAACATGGTAGTTTACAAGGTCAATAAATTTCAGTTAACACAAAGTCCAAAATCATAAAAATAGCCAGTGCTGTTTTTATAGTGTAGTGATTAAGGTATTAGACTTGTGTAACACTAAAGCTTGCTGGATGACTTTCAGCCAGAATACTTCTTTGTGAGAAAAGTTAGGAGGAAACCCTGTTGGATATATATCTAACACACATAAAAATAAAAAGTAAAAAAAAATTCCTTGATTGCCCTTTGACATTTTATATGGTAGAGTTTATATACTCTGGCATTGTACTGAATGAAATTATTTTTCAATCACTTCATCATCTCACTTTTTCGTTTTTGTTGCCATGAATTTTGAGAGCCAGGAAAGTCTACAGACAGCAGTTGCTAGTTCATTTAGTTCACACTGTTGTGCTAACCGTGGTGCTGTACCATGAGGAGATGACTAGTTTCATACCGCAGCTGGAAGATCCAAATCCAGGAAGCTCCTATTGGCACTTGCACAACACCTGCCAAACAACTTTAACATTGATTCCCAGTGGGAAGCCAAACATACACTGCATACCCAGACATAGGAAGATATATAAATGACTTCACACACAAAAAATGCCAATGAACAATCCTGAATAGGATCCACACTTTACATGGGGTCTACCATGCATCTCTATGTGACAGTGGGGTCCCATGTCAAACTGTAGATCACATAGTGATCAGCTAAGCTGAGGGCTGGTCCAATATCTGATTAATTATAATAAAAAAAAACTGTAATTGTATTATTAAAATCACATAATTTGTTAAATGTAAATATGATGAATACTATTTTACTTGCATCAAATGTGACTAGAAAAGGGATTTTTAAAAAATTAATGGTGCCATGATTAAACATTAAAAAGGGGACAAACTATGGGAAATTACAATTTAATATAAATTTGTGAATTATCAGAATTGTACCATTTGTTAAACACTGCAAATATGACTATTAATATATAATTAGTAATAAGAATTATGTTAAGAATATAGAGATTGACATAGATTTAACATACTGTAACACTGAATAATCATGACTGATAATTTAAAATATATATATTATTAATATCAAATTTTAAAAGATTGTCAGTGTTATTAAATATGAAGAATATTGTCATATTTGTATTCAAATGTAAAGCTCTCTGGAACCACAGTATTCACACAATATGTTTGTTGAAATAAAAAATAAATTAACAACTGTGGCAATATCTGATTTCTTTTTCATATAAACAATGTTGCGCTTCAATGGCTAGATGGCCTAGACATTGGTATTTGTATATACAGTGGATCATATCAACATTTATATTGTATTGTGTTTAATAAATCTAGATAAAATGTTAATATATATTGCTAGTCCATCTATGATATGCCATATGCTAAATATATAATCTCATAATTCCTTAAAATAAGAATGGTTTTCACCCCAAGTCATTTCACTTCAATACATACCTGACATTTTCTACAACAAAGTCCATTACTGCATTGAGAGTTAGCAGTTAGAGTGCAGGAACTGCAGCAATCTTCACCTTCAACATGACATTCCTACAAAGTGGAACCAATTGTGAAACAGCAGTTTGACAGAAACATGCTTCAGCTTGACCAGAAAACTACTGAGATGCTTGCTACTCAAATTTCACTTGCCTCCTTACTCTGGGCATAATCACATTTCAGATTACAAAACAAACAACAATGGCAGTATTTTCATAGCATGAGGGAGGAATGCCAGAATAGAACATAGAACCTAGAATAATAGGGTTGGAAGGGACCTTGGAGGGTTCTTTAGTCCAACTCCCTGCCCATGGCAGGAGATCCTGTACTATTTCAGATTTCTTTAGGCTTGATGGGATGAATACATGTGATCGCAGAAAAAAATAACAGAATAGGAGAACAGAATAATAGAGCTGGAAGGGACCCCAGATGTCCAACACCCCATCCAAGCAAGAGATTCTATACTATTTTGGACAAATGGTTGTCCAATACCTTCTTAGAAACCTCCGGTGATGGAGCATCCACAACTTCAGGAGACAAGCCATTCCATTGGCTAATTGTTTCATTATTAGGAATTTTCTCCTTAATTACAGGTTGTTTCTCTCCTTGATTAGTATCCATCCATTGCTTTTTGTCCTGCCTTCAGGTGTTTTGAAGAATAGGTTGTGGTATTAACATTTCACATGATCTTGATTCCCTCTGTAAATGCAGCCTCATACTACATTTGCTTTGTGTTTGTGTGTGTGTGTTGCTTCAGCACACTATTGGCTCATAATTAACTGGTTGTCCACTAGGAGGTTCACTAGGTTGTCCACTAGTGGACTAGGTTGTCCACTATCCTTCTCATAGTTACTACTATTGAGTCAGGTTTCATCTATTCTGTACCTTTCATTTGGTTGTTCTTGCCTAAATGTAAAACATTACTTTTTGCTCCAGTTAATTTCATTTTGTTAGGTAGGACTCAATGTTCAGGTCTGTCAAGATCCTTCTGGACCTTGAGCCTATCTTCTGAAGTATTGGCTATTCTTGTTAGCATGGTATTATCTGCAAATTACAAGTTCCTCTTCTATCCCTTCAGCTAAATCAGGATGTCAAATTTGCAGTCCGCAGACTGGATGCATCATGTGCTGGTCCTGCCCCGCCTGGTTTAACAAATGGGGGGAAAGTCCCCATATGTCACATGATGCCATGACAATGCGAGTTTGACACCCCTGAGCTAAATCATTTATGAAGATGTAAATGAGTACTGGGCCTAAGACAGAACCTTAAGGACTACATGTTGAGTGCAGTCATTTATTTACAAATCCATCTGGTGATGCTGTCTATCCCACATTTTTCTAACTTACCAAGAAATATGTGGTCTACACTGTGGTCTACAATGTGGTCTACATTGTCTTACCAAAATCTAAGTATACTATGTCCACAGCATTTTATTAGTCTTTTAATTTAGTCACTTTGTTAAAGAATGAAATAAGGTTTGTTTAGAATGGTTTGTTTTTGACAAACCCATGTTGGCCTCTGGTTACAACTTTGCTTGCTTTTAGGTGTTCGCAAATGTGTTGCTTAATTATGTTTTCCAGAATCTTTCCAGTTACTGATGTCAGGCTGATTAATCTGTAATTTCTATTTTTACCCTTATTTGAAGAAGTAAAAAAGCAAGGAAGGAGCACATTGGAGTTCAAGATGGCATTAATTCAATTCTCATTTGTCTGGTACAATTGAATAAAAAGTAATACCCTCACCTCCATAACTATTATAACTATTATAACTTTATCATAACTATTATAGAAAAATAATGCTTTGAGTTTTTTATTACCTTTGTTTATTTCTCCACATAAGCACATTCATTACACTTCACATTGTTACATTTCTTACACACTTCTGCAAATGATGGACAACTTTCTTAAAGTTGTCACAAAGGTCTCTGGATTGTCTCTTTAGCCAGGACTTGACCATCCTTTCTAATTTTTCATCAGTTTCAGTCAAACAAATGCCCATGAAGAGAAAATTTTGTGAAATGAATAGCACCAAAACTGTACAATACACCGAGTAAGACACTGAGCTCCAGCTTTGTAATTGCTTATTGGATAACTCATGAGGCATGGGATCGTATATTGTTATATTGCAGCAAAATTTTCTTCTTGCACTTCTGCTTAAAAGTTCTCTCAAAATCTTGAGTGTTGAAATGCAGCACTCTTAGTTGATCATAGTACTAGGCTCAAAAAAAATCAAAGAATAGCTCTAGCACCTCAAAAATGACAACCATTTTCCTGCTGAATCCTTTGTTTTGAATTTTTGTTTCCATCATTACTTGTGATAATATTTCACATCCTGGTACTTTGCTCCTGGATCATAATGATGAATCTATGTTTCATTCACTGTCACAGTACTGTGAAGAAAATCCTCATTGTGGTTTTTGAAGAATAATTGCTTGCAAATTGCAACTCTGGAAATTTTCCTCTCTACCATTAGGGTGCAAAGAACTCATTTTGAACAAATTATTCAATATTGAAAAACATATCTAAACTTGTTAGAAAGAACTTCTTAACTAAAATGGAAGAGCTGCCCCTAATTAGCTATGTAACAATGAATTTACCGATTGAGTGCCACAATCGCATTCTTCCCCAGTTTCAACAAAACCATTACCACATTCTGGGGGATCCAGGAGCTACAATACAAAAAGGAGAAAGCATTAAAAATGTGGCATATTAGCATCTTGCCATGCATGATGACAGATGGTAAAAGATCCTTATTTCAATGGACATAAAAGACGTAGATGTAATTATAGAAATGGGTACTATACACCTCCTAGTGTACAAGTCCTGATTTTCACATTTTCATTTAATGAGGAAAAATGTTCCAGGACCACAATAAGCCATTGTCCCTGCTGTAATGCTGAAACACAAAAAATGTTTTTTTAAATCAGGCTTAGCGGATAGGATGCAAGTCAATGATATTCAAAAAATATTGCCCAAATTTGAAAAAAACATTTAAGAAAGAATCAGTGACTGCCAAGTATAATATCCAAGCCATATTTATAGTGAAATCAAGCTTTTTTATATGTACATGTGGTATAAAAACATGCTATTTCTGAGTTGAAGATTTTGCTTTGTTAGTCTCAATTTAGGGTATTTGCTTCTGATATTTTTAATATTAGTCCTCACATATTAGCAGTGGATTCTTAGTAAGAAAATAACTATTTTTGGACAGCTACATCATTCAGAAATAAAATGCCATTCTTGATCAAAAGAATTTGGGCATCCTGAAAAATCACTCATAATAGTAATCTGGCTGACTATGAAACCAATCATAATAAGCATTATTATAACAACTTCCATATGCTTACTATCAAACACTTCAATCAGGCATTTCAACACAACTGTCATGAGACTGTTAAATTAAGAACTGAAAAAGAAAAATTTGCAAACAACATTATTTCTGTTTTTACCTTGGAAGGCTTGTTGAAAAGGCAGGCTCCCCCACCATTATTTAAAAAATCATGGTATTCCTCAATATCACATTTGGAAAACTTGGTTGGAAGATAATAACTGTGATGAAAAAAAAAACCAACCCTCAGTTCATTTCTACAGAATTAAAAAGGAATTTCATTCTACAGCTGGGCCACAAAGTCTCATTTCATGATCAAATTAAAAAAAATAGAACTATTCATAACTCTGAATTTTCTGGAACACCAAGCTAGATAATTTTATTAAGTTATTATTTTCTCTACTTTCATATCTGCAAATTACATGATACATTAAAAACATGTTTAATTAAGTTGATGCAGTATATACTTGCAATCTTCAGCTTGGGCTTTGTTAATGCACAATTCTCTAAGTTTTATACAAAAATATTCAAAGCTATACAACAAATATGATGTAGGCTTTCACCAGCCACTAAGATATATGAAATGGGTGTTATGAATACAAGTGTCCAGTCAAATATCCTTGTTATTTTCATAATATAGAATGGCAATTTGAACTTGCACTGTGTTTTGCTCTGGGAGAACTATTACTACTAACAACATTGAGAGCATTTTGGGAAATACTTGTTTCTAGACTTGCATTTTCCATGTCTGACATAGCATTTTATAGCATTTTATAAGTCAAAAACTTTGTGAAAATATTTTCATATATTGGGACCAGTATTCAGGGAATTTGTCAGGCTGGTATATTATCTTCTGAAAATCTGTGATACTATTCACTAGTCAGAGAGATTTTTTAATCCAGAGACCTTCACATGTCTTCCAGATTCAGATCTATATTGGTTCTGGTGTACCCTGAATCTGGAGGTTTCAATCAGTTATTGTAGTTAACATCTGTTGAGAAGCCTATGCACCATAAATTTGTCTAAATGGTTTTCTAATTATCTATCAGGTCCCAAAGTGGAAATCTCTCCAAATGATGAGGAATTAATGTACATATTTATTTAGGTACATTCATATTTATGTACCAAAATTCTTAGGAGTAAAGATGTCAGGAGTTATGCCTGGAGTAACATAGATGAATATCTTCTTTTCTTAATGTAACTAATAATCAATCACTGGGATTCATAATCATTGGTACAAATATGATACTAAAACTGTATATGTAAAATATTTATGTGTGTTTTCAAATCTCTCTTGGCTTCTGGAGAATCCACACAGTTTTTATAGCAAGATTGTTATTGAAATGGTTTTTCACTGATTTCTTCTTCTTTCACTGAAAGAAAATGACCAGGTTAAAATCACCCAATGGGTTTAACCCCTAAGGCAGAACTATAATTCACTGTTGCCCAAATTCTAGCCTGATGGTTTAACCACTACACCAAACTGGCTCACAAAGCAAATTAACTATGCATTAATTGATTAATTCATACATCGATGTCAACTGAATAATATACATATCATTTTTCTGTTAACAGGTTTTCATCCAATAACTATCTGCTAATTTACATTTCTACTGCATAGAAATATCTGGAAGAAAATCTCTTACCCTGTATCTCCCATTATACATCCAGACCAGGTATCTTCACATTTACATTCACCTAAAATAAATAAAATAGGCAAATTACATTACAATATATAGGAAAGTGAGCAATCACATATCAGATATCTTAAATAAATGTAATTAATAAATAAATAGCATCATACAAGCTTGCAACATTCTTAATAGTCTGTTTTAATAGAATATGAAACATTGTAGCCATGCAATTATGTTATCAGAAATTTGTTATTATTTAAATTTGGTGCAAGTCACTATTTTGTCATAGAGTTCCACCTTTTGGGAACTTGAAAACTTGACTTTTTTGTCATGGCACCTGTCCTCTGAGAATGAGATCTCTTAAAATATTTGATGTTCCCACCCTATTGGCATTCTATAAGTAATGAACAGAGGACTGGTTGTTCTCCCAATCTTTGGGTTAAAATGGTTGAAACCCAGGTTGGATGTGTGTATATTTTTGTACAGACTGCATGGATATCCTCTTGTTTTGTTTTGCATTCTGTTTTTTGCAGTTTGTTATATAGGTAGTCCTCAACTTACAACAATCATTTACTGACTGTTCAAAGTTACAAGAGCACAAAAAATGACTTATGACCAGTTTTCACATTATGACTGTTCTAGAATCCCCATGGTCACATGAGCAAAATTCAGCCGCTTGACAACTGATTCATATTTATAACGGTTGCAGGGTCCTTGGATCATGTGATCATCTTTTGCAAATTTCTGACAAGCAAAGTCAATGGGGAAGCCAGATTCACTTAACTACTATGTTATAAACTTAACAACTGCAGTAATTCACTGAACAACTGTGGCAGGAAAAGTTGTAAAATAGGACAATATTCACTTAACAGATGTTTTGCTTAGCAATGGAAATTTTGAAATCATTTATGGTCAAGTCAAGGACTATTTGTAACACAACATATACCATTGTTCATGATTTATTTTAAATCTTTGTTCCAAAAAATATGAATATGAATTTTACGTATTCATAAATACATGTATCTATTTACATAATAAATACATAAATACATACATTCATTATATCACAGTGCAATATAAGTGTATCACAATAGCTACATCTCATGTCTTGTACAATCAGAATACAAAAGATAAAGTATCCAAAAAATACATTGTTGTTATTTTTGTTACAATCTGATAAATTGATTAGGATATCAACATACCTTTATCCATACAGTCCTTTAAGAAGTTCATGAGGAATGTAAGTCACTTAACAGTTGGGTTGGAAAATATATAAACCAGGATAGACATTTTAATACTGTCTCTTTAAGGGAATGCTAAAATTGAAATTGGGTGTAGTTCCTCAAACTGCCATAAGATGGAGCGAGAAACCTGGGATGTCCTGTTCTGGAGAGTGTTGCCATTCCTGCATTTCCCTATTGACTGTTACTGATCATCATTATTCTTGGATTTGATGTAAGTCTGTTACTGAACTATTTTTGATACTGGACTTTGTTATTGGATTGTCCCTGGACTGAAAACTGACTGCTTTAACCATGAATGACTTGGACTGTTTATTGAACTTTGCTTAAATGTTTATTGGAAGTAAAAACCCTCAACACTGGTTATGGACCCAGACCATACCAGGCTCAGATAACTGAGAGTTGGTGTGAATACACAGTACTGTATACAGACAGCTGTTTACTGTTTTATTGTGGGTTACTGTCCTGGTAAAGATGGCATAAGACACTTTAACAAGTCTATCACTGATAACCTAGTTGGATGGAACAAACTATGTTTCCTGGTCTATGAAGTGCAGTCTACTTCTGCATAGAGAAGGATTATGGACTGTAGTTCAAGATCCACCAGATATAAATGCTTGGGATCCAGATGATGAGAATGATGCCAAAAAGTTAGTTGACTTTAAATGAAACAACGAACGAGCTCTTTGTATAATTGGACTAACACTGAGTGACCAGCAGCTTGTCCATATTCATGAAAAAGAGTCTGCTGCTAAGTGTTGGGAGAATTTGAAGAGGATTTATATTCGTGAAAGTGTAGGTGCACACATACTTCTGACACGTAAACTGTTCAGAGCACGCCTTCTGAAAGATGGAGATATGTTAACTCATTTGAACTTCATGAAAAGAACTTTTCAAGAGTTACATGAAAAGGAACTGATATTTTCAGAGCTGCCTCAAGTTTACATCATTCTTTCCTCATTGGATGAAAGTTATGATGATTACATATCTTCACTGGAAGTCCTGCCCAGAAATAAACTGATATTGACTGACATAAGTGGAAGGTTGTTAGAAGAGGCAGGAAGACGATTGGATAGGGACCAACTGAGGAAGGAACAACCAAAAAGCCCATGTCACACTGCCCAATGGATACAAAAAGGACACAGCGGACAAGCAAAATGTTCCATCCGTTGTATTTCGCTGTCAAAAGGGGCAAAAATTTGCATAACTGGAGCGGATAACACGGACACGGGGAGGCCGCAGGGCGGATGCAAAGCGGATGCGGAATGGAAGCCCAGCGGATGGAAGCAGATGAGAGCAGATGGCGTGTCTGCTAGGTTTCCGGGGGACCTCAGCAAAGCAGACGCGGAACGGATACAGCGGATGCACAGCGGACGCCGAAAGGATAAAGCGGATGCACACCGGATGCACACCGGATGCACAGCAGAGGCCTAATGGATGCCTGGCGTTAATTATGCATACGGGGAGGATGAAGCTCGGAAGCAGGTCGCCATTCAGAGGAAAGACCTGCTTCCAGACACATCGACTGCCTTGCCTGCCCTGCCTGCATGTCTGCCTGCAAGCCTCGCTGCCAGCCTCCCTGCCAGCCTGTCTGCAAGCCTTGCTGCCAGCCAGTCTGCCTGCCAGCCTTGCTGCCTGCCAGCCTTGCTCCCTGCCTTGGTGCCTGCCTTGGTGCCAGCCTTCCTGCCAGCCTTGGTGCCTGCCTGCCTGCCTGCCAGCCAGCCTTCCTGCCAGCCTTGGTGCCAGCCTCCCTGCCAACCTTCCTGCCAGCCTCCCTGCCAACCTTCCTGCCAGCCTTGGTTCCTGCCAGCCTCCCTGCCAGCCAGAAACCCCACAACCATGCGGAAGCACAGCAAGCCTCAGCCATCTGCTGCCAGCCCTGGCAAGAGGGACAGGGCTACCATCCCGCCCCCTGGCCCTCACTCTGGTTCCCCTGAGGCTTCTGCAGCACGGGCTTGCTCTTCTCGGGCTGGCGCTTCTGCTGCTTCTGCTTCTGGAGGAGCTGATGACAAGCATTCCAGCACCAGCCACTTCCACAGCACCTGCACCCTTAACCCCTGGGACTGAGCGACCAAGAGGAGTGCCAGAGACTCATTTCTGTCTTACAGCTTGTTGTTAATAAAGTCTATTTATGATTCACACACTTGCTTCATTTCTTTTTTTTAATAAAGTCTTGGTGGAAACTTTTAGAAATGGTTTAAGCCTTTGCATGCTTGTGGGATGGGTAAGGATAGCTTTGGGATGGGTTAGGATAACTGTGGGATGGGTAATAGCTGTGGGATGGGTTAGGATAGCAGTGGGATAGATAAACCTCCAGTGCAAGCATAGTGGGACTGTATGGTCCACCCTCCCAGGTGCCACACCTATAGCCCTTTATTATCAATAAAAATGTAATAATTATCCACACATGTCAACATAAACACAACTCTTTATTAAACGCACTGTTCATTGTAGGCCAACCAAACATATATGGCCCAATCTCATCCGTGTGATGAGACAGGCTGAAGGAAGCATCCATTAAGCATCTACCATCCTGTCTTGCCACTCCACTGCTCCAGCTGGGGAGTTGCACCAGTGTCTCAGGAGGTTGCGCTGCTTCTTCGCTTCATGTGAGGCTCTGTTGGGGCCTTGCACATCCTCAGTGTTGATCAGGTTTTGCCCTTGCCTCCATTCCCCAGGCTCCATCTCCCCATTGCCTTGCTGGAGGTCCACGAGCCTGTTCTGCAAGACTGGGTAGTGGGTGTGCATGAGATTGTGCAGGATGCAGCAAGCTTCCATGATGTTCCTCATGGTCTCTGGGCGAGAAGTGGTGAGAAGTACCTGGAACCTGTTGGCCAGCATGCCAAAGGCATTCTCCACCACCCGCCTTGCCCTGGACAGCCTGTAGTTGAAGATCCTCTCTTCATGGGTGAGGAGTCTGGAAGTGTAGGGCTTCATGAGGTAGGTTGTGAGGGAGAAGGCGTCATCCCCCACAATGAAGTAGGGCACATCTTGTGTGTCATTGGGCAGGGGTTCTGGATCTGGGAAGCCCACAATGAGATTGCGTTCCAGCTCCTCCTTGAGGTGACTGGCGTTGTATACCTGGGCATCTGAAGATGAGCCGTTGCCTGAAACATCGATGTACATGAACTTGTAGTCAGCATCGACCATGGCGAAGAGGATGATGCTGAAAAAGCCCTTGAAGTTGAAATAAGTGGACCTCGACTTGGCTGGAGATTTGCAGGCCACGTGCTTGCCATCTATGGCTCCAACGGTGTGTGGTAAGTTCCACTTCTGATACCACTGCTCTGTAACTTTCTTCCAGCCTTCTTCAGTGGAGGGGTACTGGAGGAGCTCCTTCTTGTATTCTTCGATGATGGCCTGCAACACTTCTCTGACCACAATGCTGATGGTGTTGGATGGCACCCTCCAGCTGTACTGCATGCTCCTGTAGGAGGTCCCTAAGGCCAGGTGGCGCAGAGTGAGTGCCACCTTGAGCCCAGGTTCCAGGCTGGGGCGGAAGCTGGTGTTTGCCTTGGTCAACCTGGGTGTCAGGCGCTGCACAACTTCGTCAAACATGGCTGGAGGCATCCTCATGAAGTTCTGGAACGCCCGAGTGTCTTCGCTCCTGAGCTCCATCATCAGCTTGTTCTACAGTCCGTCCTCTGCTCTTCTGGCGAACCATCTTTGGACCCAGACTCTTTTTGGGTGGCTCCTTTTCTTCTCGCAGTAGTGTTCACAGAGCCTGCAGATGGCTTCGCACTGTTGCAGAACGATGGTGGCTGCCGAAAGGACTGTCACAATCCACGGTGGACATGACTGGATGCTATGGAAGAGGAAGAGCCAGATGAAGGCTGCAGAGGTCTGCACCACTGGGCTGCTGTTCTGAAAGTGTGATGCAGACGAGTTGCTCCCCCTTTTTATAGGCAGTATAGGTTTTCCGCTAGGCATCCTCTAGGCATCCTCTAGGCATCCTCTAGACATCCTTAATATCCGAGATAGGTCCCCTCTGCGAACGTTTTTTCCGCTTTAAATGCTTTGTTTCCGTTCTGCATCCGCTAGGCATCCGTTCTGCATTCGTTCTGCGTCCGTTCCGCTTCCTCCCTGCGTCTGGGCGGATGTGAGTTGCGCGGATGCATAGCGGATGCCTAGCAGATATAGCGGATGCGTAACGGATGTGTAACGAATGCCTAGCGGATGCGTAGCGGATGCAGAATGGACGAACTGGATACATTTTCGGCGCAAAAGTTTTGGGCAGCCCAAAACTTTTGGAGCGGATGAAACATCCATAAACGGATGCTGGACAGATAGAGAGGAAGCCAAACGGAGGCAGTGAGTACATCGCATTTTCAAACGGATGGCAAGGTTTTTTGTCCGTTTTACATCCTCTTTGCATCCATTGGTTCAGTGTGAAATAGGCTAAAGAAGAGGATTTGTTTTCAACTGCCTATACTGTTAGGAAATGTTTTTCTTGTGGAGCTAAGGGACATATAGCTAGATTCTGTTAGAAGAGAAAACAACAGAATACTGGTAATCAGAAGGTTAAGAAGAATATTAGGTTCGCTATGTCGAGCAATTCAACTATAAACCATGATTTATGGCTTGTTGATAGTGGAGCATCGCAGTGCATTACTAGAAATTGAGAAAGGTTTATAAAGAGCAACATATATCATTGGCAAATGGATGGAAGATGACAGTATCTGATGAAGGCACTGCATATTGTTCTTGTGTAAATGAGCATTTAACTATGTTATATGTACCTAAACTGAAATTTAATTTATTATCAATAAGGGTTTTAATTAATCTTGGTTATGTAGTAACCTTTAGGGGAGATAACTGTATAATTGAGAAAGAGGGTAAAAGTGTTACTGCTACTTTAGAGAATGATTTATATGTGATACATATAAATACCAGTTGCAGATGGCTAACTTGGTTTATAACAATGTTAAGCCACATGATGAATGTATACATTTACTGCATAGACGTCTCGGGCACATTAATTTCAAAATGTTGAAACAAACTGTTGAATTGTCAGAGGGAGTAAAATTAAAACCCTGTAGTAAGTACTTAAACTGTAATGCCTGTAGCCAAGAGAAAAGCAAGATTATTACAGCAAACAGACTGAATGGGTTTAAGACCAAAGAACCTTTAAAGGTTGTGTTTGCTGTCCTAAGAAACCCTGTTTTGAAGGTGCCAGCTATTTTTGAGTATAATGGGCCATTACTCATAGTATGGTTTCTGCTATCTCATGAAAAACAAACAGAAACATTCCAACATTTATTTAATTGGCTAAGGTTTGCAGAGAAAAAAATGAGGAGTAACGTAATTACTTTAGTTTCTGGTAACAGGACTGAGTTTGTTAACAATAGAGTCCAAACAATGCTAAAATTGGCTGGTGTCTAGCTTAAGCGCTCTGCACCTTACAGACCACAACACAATTCATTTGTAGAAAGAAGAGGGCAAACATTACAAGCCATGGCTTGCACTATGTTATCTGATTCAGGTTTGCCTGAAACACTGTGGGGTTGAAGCCATAATGTGTAGCAATCATGTGTTAAACAATGAAGTTAAAGCCCATGTCACACTGGCCAACGGATGCAAAAAGGACACAGCGGACGAGCAAAATGTTCCATCCATTGTTGTCCGCTCTCAAAAGGGGCAAAAATTTGCATAACCAGAGCGGATAACATGGACGCGGGGAGGACGCAGGGCGGATGCAAAGTGGAAGCGGAACGGAAGCCCAGCGGATGGAAGCGGATGGGAGTGGATGGCACATCCGCAGGGCTTCCGGGGGGCCTCAGCAAAGGGGACGCGGAACGAATACAGCGGATGCAGAGCGGACGCCGAACGGATGAAGCGAATGCACAGAGGATGCACAGCGGAAGCCTAATGGATGCCTGGCGTTCACTGAGCATACGGGGAGGATGCATTGCGTCAGCCCCGTGGATATAACGGAAGCAGCTCGGAAGCAGGTCGCCATTCAGAGAAAAAACCTGCTGCCGGACACATCGACTGCCTTGCCTGCCCTGCCTGGATGTCTGCCTGCCAGCCTTGCTGCCAGCCTTGCTACCAGCCTTGCTGCCAGCCTCCCTGCCAGGCTTGCTGCCAGCCTCCCTGCCAGCCTTGCTGCCTGCCTTCCTGCCAGCCTTGGTTCATGTCTGCCTGCCAGCCTTGATGCCTTCCTGCCAGCCTTCCTGCCAACCTTGGTTCATGTCTGCCTTCAAGCCTGCCTGCCAGCATTCCTGCCAGCCTTGGTGCCAGCCTCCCTGCCAGCCTCCCTGCCAGCCTTCCTGCCAGCCTTGGTTCCTGCCAGCCTCCCTGCCAGCCATAAACCCCACAACCATGCGGAAGCACAGCAAGCCTCAGCCATCTGCTGCCAGCCCTGGCAAGAGGGACAGGGCTACCATCCCGCCCCCTGGCCCTCACTCTGGTTCTCCTGGGGCTTCTGCAGCACGGGATTTCTCTTCTGGGGCTGGCGCTTCTGCTGCTTCTGCTTCTGGAGGAGCTGATGACAAGCACTCCAGCACCAGCCACCTCCACAGCACCTGCACCCTTCACCCCTGGGACTGAGCGACCAAGAGGAGTACCAGAGACTCATTTTTGTCTTATAGCTTGTTGTTAATAAAGTCTATTTATGATTCACACACTTGCTTCATTTCTTTATTTTCATAAAGTCTTGCTGGAAACTTTTAGAAATGGTTTAAGCCTTGTTAGGGATAACATCGTTTACCCTAACTGGTTTAGGTGAAATAATAACTATGAATCATAGTTGTGTATGTTAAAGTGTCTGCAGCTTTAACTGTGGAAAAGTAATTAAGGGAGTGGTTATGAAAACAATATAAAAGTAGCAAGATTACAGCTTGCTGATTCTGGCTTTGATGATCCCTGATTACTGCTTGGAATCAAGACTGCATTGCTCGAACGGGAGAGACAACAAAGGACTGATTTGTAAGTGAACTGACATAGGATATTTTACATGGACTTTGCTAACTGAATATCCCTGAATGGACTGACTACATGATACATGACTATTGGACTGTTATTTGACTATGCTATGAACGTATAATGGAACAAACTATATTCTTGATAGCACAAGCGTATCTGTTATTTTTACTGTATGTTAATAAACATACAAGCTTAGCTCACTCATTTATCTCTGTGCCTATCTGACTAACGCTGCACATTCTGTTTAGCTTGTCTACCTAACCCTGGTTGGGGAACCCAGGCTTAACACTGGTTATGGGCCCAGAGGCTGCAAAGTCAGTTTAACTAGGATAAAACAGATTTATGTAAAAAGTGAGAGTTTGTGTTGTTATACATTACAGTAAACAGACAGCTGTGTTTTTATTGATTATATTTTTATATCCATATAAGAAAACATGGCACAAGTCAATCTACAAAGTTTGTTCCTTATATCCAACCTGGATGGAACAAACTATGTATCATGGTCTACAAAATGTAGTCTACTTCTACGAGGAGAAGGTCTGTGGAACATAATTGAAAATCCACCAAACGTAGAAGAATGGGATCCAGAGGATGAGGAAGACAGACTAAAGATAGTAGAATTTATGCATAAAAATCAACAAGCCATTTGCATAATTGGGTTAACCTTAACTGACCAACAGCTTATTTATATCCACGGAGAGAAAACGGCTGTTGGGTGTTGGCAGAAGCTCAAGAGGATTTATGTTCGAGATAATGTTGGTGCTCACATAAATCTAACACGGAAGCTTTTCAGGACGCATCTCCAAACAAATGGAGATATGCTGAGTCATTTAAAAACTATGCAAAGCATTTTTAAAGAACTTCACGAGAAAGAGCTTATATTCTCTGAACTACACCAAGTCTACATAATTCTATCTTCCCTTGATGAAAGTTATGATAACTACGTAACTTCACTTGAAATTTTGCCAAAGAAAAGTTTAACATTAACTGATATAACTGGCAGATTGATCGAAGAGGCCAGAAGAAGGCTTGAAAGAGATGAATTAAGGAGGGAGCAACCTCAAAAAGAAGATAATGAATCTCCTACTGCATACACAATTAAAAAGTGTTTTAATTGTGGAGGAAGAGGACATTTGGCAAGATTTTGTAAAAAGGCAAAGCGCCAGAACGCTGGCCAGAATACTAAAAATCATCAAAAAATAAATAAAAATTTAGAGTTAGCCATGTATACTAACGGTGCTGTAAAAAATAATTTGTGGGTGGTTGACAGTGGAGCATCCCATTGTATAACAAATGATAACAAAAATTTTATTAAAATGTCCCAGGGTACAAAGCAGATATCGTTAGCCAATGGCTGGAAACTGAAAGCTAAAGGTCAAGGTACAGCATATTGTTCTTTTATAAAAGAGAATGTAAAAATGTTATCTGTACCACAACTTAAGTTTAATTTAATTTCAGTTAGAACTTTAGTTAAACTAGGATATGTAGTTACATTTAGGGGAGATAACTGCATAATTAAAAAAGAAGATAAAAGGATTACTGCATCTTTAAGAGGTGGATTATATGTGTTAAATAATGATGGTTTAAAGGTGGCTAACACAATTTATGACAATAAGAAACCTCATGACGAATGTATTCATTTGTTACATCGAAGGCTAGGGCATTTAAATTTTAAAATGCTTAAGAAAACTGTTGAATTGTCTAAGGGAATAAGTTTGAAATCTTGTAATAAGTATTTGCAATGTAATGCCTATAATCAAAGTAAGAGCAGGGTTATACCGGCTAATAGAGTTGATGGATTTACTACTAAAGAGCCTTTAGAAGTAGTATTTGCTGATTTAATAGGTCCGAAAAAACCAAGTGTAGGAGGAGCTCGCTACATACTAAGTATAATGGACCACTATTCTAGATATGGGTTTTGCTATTTAATGAAGAGCAAAACTGAAACATATCAAAATCTATTTAATTGGATAAAATTCGCAGAAAGAAAAACTAAAAAGAAATTAGTAACTCTCATAACTGATAATGGTACAGAATTTACAAATAATAAATTTCAGAACAGACTAAGAATGTTAGGTATTCAACATAAAATGTCTGCACCATATAGGCCACAATATAATGCCTTTATAGAGAGAAGAGTCCAAACATTACAATCAATGGCACGAACTATGATGTCTGATTCAGGATTACCTGACAATTTATGGGGAGAAGCAATAATGTGTGGTAATCATATATTAAATAATGTTGTTAATTCAACAACAGGTGAATTACCATTCACACTCTGGCATGGTACAAAACCTGATTTAAGTTACATGCACACATTTGGAGTACCAGCATGGGTGCATATCCCTACACAACTTAGACACAAAGGACAGCATAGAGCTAAAAGATTAATTTTTGTAGGATATACATCTAATCATAGATCTTATAGATTCTGGGAACCAGGAACATCTAGAGTTTACACCAGTGCTAGTGCAAAATTCCTAGAACATGTAGGATGGAATAGATTAGAGCAAGATTTAAATAATGAAGTAATTATTGAACCTAGAAAAGGCAGAAAGATCAGATTAGCTATAAAAAGAGTCCAAATAAAGAAGAAGTCCACAAAGAGCAAATAGGACCAGAACAAGGGGAAATAGTTGATCAGGAAGAGTTAAATAATCAAGAACAATTAATAGAGGAAAGTCCACCTGTAAGTCCTATAATACCTAGACGTACTACACGTGTAACTAGACCACCTGATAGGTATCAAACAAGTATAGTTTGCCAAGTAACTAAAGTTCCAACTAGTGTAGATGAACTTAGAATGTATCCTGCTAAGGATCAGGAGAATTGGCAAAAGGCAATGGAAAAAGAACTAAATTCATTAAAGGTAACGAAAGTGTATGAAGATGCCAAATTACCTCCAGGAGAAAAATCCATTGGGTGCAAATGGATATTTAAAGTAAAAACTGGACATGATGGGACTGTTACCCATAAAGCTAGGTTAGTAGCTCAAGGATTTAATCAAACTGCATCTGATTATGATGAAGTTTTTGCACCAAGCCTTAAAGCTACATCTTTAAGAGCAGCATTAGTGTGGGCAGCTAAGAAAACCTATGTCATTAACCATTTAGATGTAGAAACTGCTTATCTACATGCACCATTGCAGCACACTATATATTTAAGAAAACCAATTGGTATAAAAGACAATAAAGTAAATAGTAATGATTGTTGGAAACTCAAAAAGAGTCTTTACGGGTTGAAACAATCTGGGTTTGAGTGGAA